>CM053772.1:248626947-248642775 GCA_028658325.1 Potorous gilbertii | reverse complement strand
TATTAGTGATGAAAACAACTTGATATATTACTACCATAAAATAGCTGGCAATCTCTATATCTAGGGTGTCTTTTTAAATTGTAACTGTGGTTGAAGTCAGATTGAGGAAATATGTACCCTGAAAATGTATTAAAATCAATGATAATTAAAATCTGTCAAAAATATTTATTGATTAAGTCAACAAAAGTTTATTAAGCATTGATGATGAGCAAGACACTGCTCTATACACTGGGGAGACAATGACAAAACAAATGGTAAGTAATGCCTGTCCTCTAGAGGTTTATATTCTCCCGGGGGAAGGCAATATGGATATGGATAAGGAAACACAAATGATCAACAAATTAATGTAAAGTCATTTCAAGAAGAGGAGCATGCTATCAAATCAGGGATCAGGAAAGGCTTCATTCACATCAGAGGTGTTACCGGTGCTAAGCGATAAAGCAAGCTAGCTGCAAGGGATTGGTGAGGAGGGAGTATATCCTAGGCATGGGGTACCATTTCATGTGACAGCATTCTACTGAGGGCTTCTATTGTTTTTTCCCCTAGTTTTTATGGTCCATAGGTATTTGCAGCAGCATTGTTTGGAATTTCTTCAAACTGGAAGCAACATAAATTTTCTAGCAATGGAGAATGGTTGAGTAAACTGTGGTCCAGTCATTTCAATTGTGTTTGGCTGTTCATGACCCTATTTGGAGTTTTCTTGCCCAAGATATTGGAGTGGTTTGCCGTGTCCTACTCCAGTTCATTTTACAAACACAGAAACTGAGGCAAATGAGGTTAAGTGACTCGCCCAAGGTCACCCAATTAGTAAGTATCTGAGTCTGGATTTGAACTCTGGTCTCCCTGCTTCCAGGCCCAACATTCTATCCACTGAACCACCTAGCTGCCTTCATCTAATGAGACCGCAAAATGCAATTGACATTGGCAAGATCCAAGGACTGTAGGAAAATGGAGGATTTTTGAGAGATAATATACAAAAAATGCACCTAATCTGATTCTGTCTACATGAGCAGCTCCCAGTGTGGGAATTTCTTTTATGAATTCATTGGTGACTAACCTTTGTATCTCCTGAATTTTCTGGGGGTTAAAGAAAGACTTGTACTGTATTTAATATCATTTGTCACCTTGAGTGCTTATAAAGACGTTGGAGACCCTGTTATCTACATCTGTAGAAACCTAGACAAGAGTTATACATGAGCTTAATCTTAAATTTCTCATTAGGAATTCTGGGTGGGGGTTCACCCTGAGTGTGGGATTTTGGGGGGGGGTCCCAAAGAAAGAATCTGTAGTAGTCCCAAAATTGAATCTCAAACTCAAAGCCAGGGAACCCATATCCAACGCATGATCATGTTTATCTGCCAACATGTTGTTTCCCCCAGGAGAATGTAACCTTCTTGAAGGCAGAGATGAATATTTCATTTGTATTTATATCCTCATATCTGGGCACATATTTACCATCTAATAAATGCTTATTGAATTTAATTAGTCAATAAATCATAGGAAATAGCCTAAGATTTAACACAGAAATTAAATTAATTGCCATGAGATATTTAATTTAATGCAAAATGGGGGAAATTTTTTTAAGAATAAAGCAGATCAAGAGACGAGCAGCTAAATATGATGCTACAGGGAGCAAAAGGAAATGAGAATGAATGCCCAAACAAAGAAGACTGGAAGAGACAGGAGTAACTCAAAAGTTGTTTTGACTTGGACTTCATTTATTTACATGTAAATAGCTGCAGAACAAATTTAATTTATGGTGCTCAACAGATGAGATGCTGAAGGTCCAAATAATAAATTGGTGGCTCTTTTGGAAGCCCAGATGATGGTAAAATAAACATCCAGATGAAGTTCCGAGGCTTTTAAAAGTGATGGCCACTTCTCCTACTTGCTACAATTCACTTTATTGAAAGGATTATGCTCTTGCAGGATAAACAGGGAAAAGAAATAGGATGATGAAACAAAGACCCAAGGCTGGGATTCCAACTCTTAGCAATCATGTGAATGTGGCCAAATCCCTTAACCTTCCTTGTCATTGCTTTCATAATATCTATAAAATGGGTATAATTCTAATGATAATGCTTCCCCTGATATTGCTGCTGTGAGGAAAGTGCACTGCGAGCTGTCGCTAGCTGTAGAAATTGTATTATTAATATATTAATTATACCATATTAATTAATATTAACTATATTTCTATATTAATTCTATATTATATAATTAGTCTGAACTTGAGCTATTATCTAATAGTTACACAAAAGTCCTAGAAAACCTAGCTCAGGACTCAAAATGAGTGAAAAAGGTCTCTGAGGACTTAATGTCTATCTCCCCTGTATTATGGCGGACATCACAAAACCACCCTCAGTATTCAACAAACCCCAGTGGCTTTCTATTAACTCCAGGATCAAAAATAAACAAAATCTCAACAAAATAAGCATTTAAAGCTTTTCATAGTCTGGCCCTTTCCGTCCTTCCCAGTCTTCATATATTTTATCCCTCTCCAAATACTCCATCACACAGAGACCCACTGGCCTGTTTACTCTTCCTCTCAAGTCACAATCCATTTCCTATGAAGGGGAAAATATAGTAACCTCCTTAACCTTATTCAAGTTTTTCTTTAAGTGGCATTGAAACTATCCTGGAGACTTAAACTGACTCAGGACCAAAGGCCCCAGTCACTGATATCGCTACTTGATCAAATGCAAATACACAGACATGGGGAGCTCTGGCTTCTGGCTGATTCTTGGCTGATGGATCATGGTGGGGCAACATGGAAACAAGAGCGTTGCCCTTATATGAATGAATGGGCAGAGGTCTTACCACATATTCTGGTGAAATAACTTTCCCTGGCCATGGCTAAATAAATCTTCTCTTAACTGTAGAATGACCATGAATTAGACAATTTGCTCCAAAAATGGACCTAAAGTGCCTGGAGACTGATATCAGTTAATTAATAGACCAGAACATTTGTCATACTCATGGAAAACTGAAATGGAAGGATTTGACTGAAGGGTGAGGTGAGTGGGGCAAAGGAAGGTAAAGCTGAATTAGTCTCACTGCTTCTGGCCATGCCTGGAGAGCTGGCGCTTCTTTACTGTGAGGTATCCCTCAGCCCTGGGAGACTGGAGGGCAGAATATCTGCAGTCATTCAGCAAGGAGAGACCAGTGGGAAAATTCTCTATGTGTGTTTCCATCTCTGGTCCCTCTCCCTCCTCTTCTCTCTGTCTCTGTCTGTTTCTATCTGTCTATTTATCTATCTCTCTGTCTCTCCCTCTCCATCTCTATATGTCTCTCTCTCTCTGTATCTATCTCTTTGTCTCCCTCCTTCCTGCCTCTCCCCCACCTTCTCTGTCTCCCTCCAGGGAGGAAGGAGTGTTGACAGTGGTACAACAGGTTTGCTGAAATACAAGGTCCCCTCATGCAGAGGCTGGCATGGCGTACAGAAGTGGAGTCACCAGGCTCCATCAGTGGTAAGCACGACAGAGATCAGACCTACAGCAGCAGTCCAACCTGGCATAAGGAGGAAGCATCAGGACTAGGAGATGAAGATGTTTTGTCCTGAGAACAAGGTGCAGCAGCAGCACCCCCAGCAGCTCCAGCCCAAGCACACAGCCTGCCCCCTGAAACTGTCATCATTGTTAGGAATGCCTGTTTCTGCACCAAGCCTCCATGAGTTCCTTTCTGACTTCCATCCTTTGCTTCTCCTTTGCCCAAGACTAAGCAGAAGAGAGCTGTTTCATCTGCCAAGTGAAAACCCTGCAGAGAATCATATCTGCCCCCAAGTTTTCACTTCTCACTAAAAAATCCCCAGGTCTTTAAAACAATCCTCCAAGTCACAATCTTGGGACCTGTAGCCATACTCCCTGTCCTGCTCAGAATGCTTCCCAGTTTCCCAAAGTCCTTCCCAAAAGGTGGTGCCCAAACCCAAATATAATACACCAGACACCCTCTGACTAGCAAGAAGTAGGATCATAGGATCAATTCAGAACTGGAAAAGGCCTTAGAGACCATCGATTCCAGCTTCCTTATTTTACAGTTGAAGAAACTGAGGCAGATAGAGGGTAAGGGATTTACTCTGCGTCCCACAATTATTAAGTGACCCTAACCCCATTCTTTCTGTCTCCAAGCCCAGTGCCCAATCTAGTTCACCAGGTGGCTGGAGTTCTTAAAGGAGCTAAAACCTACTCATGAATTTAGTTGTAGATTATCTCATCTCAGCCAGGAGGATCTTATCCTCTAAATCCAGTGTTATAAAAAGATATTGAGAAAGCTGAAAAGGGGATTAAAAGTCAAGGACTGCATACAGTATTAGTCAGCTGGTATAAAGAATGCAACATTCATAAGGGAAGGCCTTCCAGAGAAGTAGGATGACCCCTTGATGTTGTGCTTTTGACCCGGTGTGACTGATGGACCAGTGCCTACAGACAGAGGTCAGGCCTTATGTAACACTGTGCTTTTGTAACCCCAACAGGAAGTCTTGTTTCCAGACTCCTGGTATGTGAGTACCTTCTTTATTTGGGGAGGGGAGAGGGAAGAAATCTTAGAGCACATTTTTTCCTCTTAACCTGAATTTGTTAAATTTCTCTCCTCACCACACAGTAAAAGACAAATCACCCTTATTCACCAGGATGCTTTAAACCAGCAGAAATAGCAAAACTCATCCAGGGTAGTGAGGGCAGGATCCAATTCTCATACCTAATAAAATATGTGTATTGAGTATCCAGAGAGAAAATTGGAAGGAACATCTTAATGATTAGAGCCCTCAGTAGCCACTGTCTGACCGCCAACACATTCTGCTGGGTCTGGGTTGTAAGGACGCTATTGACTTACCAGTCACTAGCGTGCCCACGTGACCTATGGTGATCAGTGCATCTATTGATAGAAGGGCATGTCTACAGCATACCCTAGACACATGTGGGAGAGTCATGAGTGTGTTGGACTTAGATGCCCAAAGAATGGATCTGAATCCTCCTTCAGTCAGTTAGTTATTAGCTGTGCAGCTCCTCTGAAGTTCTGTTTCCTCATGTGGAAAATGCAAAGAATAGTAATTATATAGGATCATGAAAGACCAAATGTCGTGATATATGTAACATGCTCAGCATACCTTAAAGTGCTATGTAAAGTGGGGCTGTTGTCATTATTCTAGATAAAAACCCTGGGGCTTTGAATCAAGTAACTCCTTGATCCATGTCTGGAGTTGGGATGGTTTTAGGTCTGGACAATTCTTTTTCAGTTGTCTCCTCTCACTAATGCTCAGCAGCAGTGTTTATAATTATCCACCGTCTTTTCGCTATTCCTTTTGGCAGTAAACACTTAGCACATCGCTACTGTAATCTGCCAAGACACATGCCCTGCTTAGATTTACTGCCTGGATAAAGCAAGAATAATTTTCCAACCATGGCTAATTTCCATCCTCCTCCACAAAAGTCCTGCTCTGATGCTTCATCACGGTGTCCAGGTGACTCTGAGTTCTCAGCGGCTTTGCCAGCAGAACCTAACCTCTGACAGGTTCTGTATACCAAGCAGGAAAAGCTGTGATTACAGGTCTGGAGCTGGATGGGGAGTGTTTCTCTTGTCCAGGATCAGCTTGACTGGCTTGGCTGAGAGAGGTCCCTCAAGAGAAATCTGGCTACCAGTGGGTGAGTCTTGGCCCATTGCAGTTCATGAAACTGTCTGCTCAGACATGGAGAAGTTGCAAGCTGAGGCAGGAGAGGTAATAGTGTTGAAATTACAGATCATTAAAAATATTTCCATAAGCGAAAGCAAATGAATCAAAAGCCTTTTCTTCCATTTCCCTGTCAATTCCTCTGAGAGTTTTCCATATTTCAGATGTAGAGAGCTAATCAACCCTTTATACGGATGACTGGAGACAATAAGCCTTCCCAAGGACAAAGGGAGGGGACAGGATGGCAAAAAGTCATTTGGCTTTGTGAGTCCATTGTAGACTTATCATCACTCTTATGATGCATTTTTCCTCTTTGTTCTGGAATAAAAGTTTTGTGTAAAAGTCCACATTAACATAGGGCCAGCTCTGAAAACAATCATGTGGTTGAATCTAGCTTTACCTTTTAGAAATTCCTGCACATAGCAACATGACACAATAGAAAGAGCACACGTGAGAGATCATTGGAATCCCTGGATCCTGGCATTTAGTAACTGATCACAGGGAAATCACTTCAGGCCTCTGAGCTTCAACTTTTTCATCTGTAAGATGGGGATAACAACATCTGCATTGCCTACCTTAAAGGGTTGCTATGATGATATATGTACATTAGACGATATACATAAAGCATTCTTTATAAAAGAAATGCACATCAAAAAATCCTTAAGGTTTTATCTAGCAATCAGCTGATTGACAAAGATAATAGAAGATGGGAATAGTCATTGCTGTAGGGATCCTGAGAAGATAACATTATTTGTAGAACCATGAATTGCTACAACCATTTTGGAAAGCAATATAGAATTATGCAAATAAAGTAGTTAATATGCCCCCACCTTTTGACCCAGATTTCCACTGCTGAACATAAATAACAAGGAGATCATTGATTAAAAAAAAAGTCCCCATGGTCACCAAAATATTTGTAGCAGGAGCTGTTACAGTAATAAAGAACTAGAAACAAAGCAGATGACCATCAATCAGGGAATGTCTCAACAAATTGTGGTGCAAGAATATAATGGAAAATTACCGTGCTATAAGAAGTGACAAATCTGCTGAATACAGAGAATCTGGGAAGACTTGAGTGAATTGATGCAAAGTGAAGTAAATAGAGTCAAGAAAACAATATATGCAATTAACTACCACAATGTGATTGGAAATATTAACATCAAAACTATAGAAAATAAATGTTGCAAAATCACAATGAACAAGCTTGATCCTAATGAGGAGATGTGCGAAGACATATCACCTTACTACTTTGCAGAGGAGAGGAAGAGAGATGATACACAGATGTGGTACATTGCCTATATATCATTAGGGGTTTTTTTAATGCATTGATTGGTCTTGTGGATGGAAAAAATACTTCCTCTTTTTCTTTTAAACAAAGTTTTACAGAATGGTTCTGGGGAGGGTAGTAGGGAATGTAACAATATAAGGGAAAATCTAGTCATGTCAGAACAAAAGATATCAATAAAATTATCTTCAAAAGGTAAATAATAAAGAGTCCTTGGCCTCAGGGATTCTAAAGTCTAGTAAGAGAAATAGGATCTCTATGAATAGGTAGAATATGGAAATGACTATCATAAAAAAATTGTTTGGTAAGTGAAAAAGAGAGGTACAGGCAAAAGCTAAGAAGGCTTAGAGAGGAGAGATATGCCTTCTAAAAGGGGAGCATCAGAAAGCTCTTCCTATAAAGGCAACATATGATCTCTATCCCATGCCATGAACATTTCCCAATCAGCACCATCGTCTCCATATTTTCAAGTCTTGAATCTTATTCTACTGGGACTTCATTATTTTTCACTTCTGATAAACGAATCTCTTTCCATTCGTGCCTTCTCTGCTACCTCTCTCTTCCCCCTATTCTTTCCCTACTTCTTCCTTTTCTTCAGCTGTCTTCAAGAGTAAAGATGATTACCTTGTGAGATGATAGAAATACCATCAGTAGAGAGTTTCCAGGCAAGATAATCATTTATCAGGATGTCATAGAGAAAATCATTGTTCAGACGCACATTGCACTAGATAGTTTCTGAGGTCCCTCCTACCTCGAAGATTCTGTAAGGTTATGCAAGCTACACCCTTTGTACAAGAAGGAGGAATGAGCCATTTTACCCACATCTATGTGTGGAGACCAAGACAAAAGTTGTATTCCTGGAACTCCCTCCTCATTCTCATCTCCTGACTTCCCTGAATTCCTTCAATTACTAATCAAAGCCTTTTGCAAGAAACCTTTCCCAGTCTTCGCAATCTTAGTGTTTCCCCTCTGAGATTATGTCCATTTTATCTTGTATACCTCTCATCTATACATAATTATTTGCAAGTTGTCTCCCTCCACACATCCATTTTAGATTATGAGCTTTTTGAGAGCAGGTACTGTCTTTTTGTCTATCTTTATATCCCCTGTGCTTAGTACAGTACCTGGCACACGCTAGGTTCATGATAAGTATGTGTTGCTTTCACTCGATTGTGGAGCAGCCCCCAAGACTGGATCAGCACATGTCCTGAATTATCTCTAAAATGCAACTCCATAAAATCCAACTATATCAGCGGCACAATTTTACTTCAAGGCAAGATCTGACATCACCCTTATTGGTAACTCCAACAAAATTAACACAACATTACTGTTAAAATTTGAAATATACTTCATATTTGTGTTTTCCAGAGAATAGGAATTGTAGTTCAAAATATAATTGTTGTTGTTTTTAACTGGAAGGAAACTTGAACATAATTAATATAACCCCTTCATTTGACAGATGAAGAAATGGAGATTCAGAGAAGTTACGAACTCACTCAAGACCACAGAGGTAAGATGCAGAGCCAAGATTTGAACCCAGGCCTCCTGGTGCAAAATCTCAGTCTCTTTCCACTATACCAGGAATCTCCAACTGTCCAAAAACATTTATTGTCTGGGTTTTAATCTAGTTTAAAACTACAAAGAGGTTGACAAATAGTATGGTAAAGTAGAGCAAATCCTCAATTTGGAGATGGAGGATGTGGGTTTGAATCCTCTTTATGCAATATTTGTGATCTTAGGGAACTCACAACCTAATTGTGCTTTGATCTTCTCTACTGGGAAAATGAGAGGGCTGTATACTATATAATGTCTGAGGCCCCTTTCAGTCCCAAATGTATGATTCTATTCAAAATGTGGTGTTTTTTTATTCCCTTGAAAGTTTATTAAATTCCCTGAATTTGAAGTGAACCTGAATTTAAACCCCATCTCTGTCCTATAACTGTGTGACTTCAGGCTAATCATTTCCTTCTTTGGGTCTGTTTTCTCAACTATGGATGAAGGGCGTTTGATTATATATTCTCTAAGTTTTCTCCAACTCTACATCTATAATCCTATGTATGCAAAAATTTAAGGAGAATGTGTAGAGTAAAGCATGAATGATCCAGATGATCCAAAATGATCTGTTCTACCCATCATGGTTTTTAAGTATGTAGGCTTTGAGGGAATGGGGGGGAAAGCAACATTCATCCTGCCATCCCCATGTTTTTGTTTTTACTGGGTTAATGATGACTACTTTTGCTCTGCCCAAACATCCTTCAAAGCCAGTGAGGCATTTTCTATTACAGTCATTTAAGGTAAGATAGACTGTTTGCTTCACCAGGGAGCCAAGTTGGAAAAAAAATAAGCAAGTTGTGGAAATGTTTCTACAACCCAATTTCATGGACTTCGCAAATGAAATGTGTTCAAGAGAATTCCAAGGGTAAAAGAAATATCTCTGCCTGGGCCAGTGAAACCAAGGAAAATTTCTTTGGCCAGGGACAACACAAGGGGAGGAAAGCTTTTGGAAAAGAAGGGACTAGGATTTTCAAGTTGAGTAATTGACTTAATTAATGTTTTCTTTTTGACTTTGGTATTTGGATAGGAATGGATACAGCTATGAGATTTACTGTGTCCAAAATCCATCACTACTTCCAATGAACAATTCATTAAGTATCGAAGTATCTGTGAGTCAATCCCTAATGGGGACAATTAGATGATCCTGGTAGCTTATCTCCCCACACTTAACATGCCACCTTCCACCTTCTTCTCTTTTCTCAGAGGGTTCCTCCATATCTGCCAAGTGCTTTCCATCTTCACCTTTCAGAATTAGGTGCTTCTTTCAAAGCATAACTTAGATACCATTTCCCCCATGAAGTCTTTTCAAATCTCCTACCCAACTGCATTCCTTACCATTCTTTTCCTCCTGAGGTTACCTTACTTATCTGTACACATATTTCCCATAGTAGAATGTAAGTTCCTGGAGAAAAGAAACTTTTTTCCATTTTTATCTTTGTAGCTACAGAGTTAATTGTCTTATGGTCTTGTTCCCAGTACATCCTTAATACATCCTGTATAACCCATCACCTGAACAATAATACTCTGTACTTGTATACAAAGTGCTTCAAAATAATATTTTTGAATAATATTTGTCTCCTGCCTGAATTTCCTCTGGGAACATCAGAATATAATTCATTTCATCTCCACAGATATTGAGAAAGGGTCCCCTGTTCCCAAGCAAGCACCTACAGATCTAAATAAATATATTATGTGTATATATATATATATATATATATATATATATATATATATAAAAACATGCACATATGTCTACATACAAACATACCAGGGGCAGGACTTACTTCTTTTATTTTGCTCCCCAATAATAATGCAGAAAATTCAAAGGGTTCAATCAATATAATTGTCTTCCCTCTTTGGTGAGTTCCATCTCCCCCTCTCCTCCAATCAGAGATCTACACAATCATTTGTACTCATCCTATCATGCTGTGGTTGGGACCTCTCTCAGAGGGCAGACACGTGTAGGGCTTCCCCTTCCCCCCATTTCACCCCCAGCTTTGCATTTTCCAAATAACTCATGGTAGCAATAGAATGAAAAGTCAAGGATTACATTCCTCCATATTGTGGGTAAGTCCCTTACTGCTTCTCCAGCTTCAGGGCCACATATGTAATTCTCTTCTCTCCAAGAGGCTACAATTGTCCAGGAACTTAGGGCATAGGACCTCCCCTTCACCTGTTCAGTCACACAGATGAGACTTCATGCAAAAGTAGTCTGCCTCTGGCCAAATCTACCATTAGAAGTTCACAAGGGCAGGGTAGTCTATGCAAAGACATGGGCTCCACCCTTTTCCTGGGATAGCTCTTTAGCTATCTTATTTTTAACTCAATTTTCTCAAACTCCCAGAGATAGTTCTATCACATGCCTAACAGACAAGGAGGTGACTGTAACACAACAGCCTAAGTAAATCAAAACATTCCCAAACTCTGAGAATCAACTACTCATCCTCAAGGACAGAGGTCAAACACTGACCTTCTGGGGCATGATGGCCACAACAATCCCAAGTGTGAACCAAACCAAATTAAAATGTAATTGGGAAATATTTAACAAAATAAACCAACATATAATGGAACATTGATAACGTTGATATGCAGTTTTCTAAGTCGATCCTTATGTATGACTTAGAAGGCTCTGAGTTTGACCCCATTGCTGAAGGAGATGCTCTCAGTCTCTCAATATGATGCAGTTCATAGAGATATACACAAACAAATAATCTCAAATTGATCATTTGAGTTGCATTTGAATTGCATTTGTTAAGTCCATTAACAAGAGGATCTGATGAACTCTGTAGTCCCTTCCAACTTTTAATATTTTATCTAGCTGCTAACAATTATTTTCCTGTGCCTCTTTTAACATCATGGAAACATAGTCACAATCATCTGCCATTCAGTCCTAAATGGTAAGCAAGTTTTGTCTCAGGGAACAGCCCCAAAGTGGGGCTTTGAAACTCAGAGAAAAAAAAAAGAATTGGTAATATACTTGGTCACGGAGAAAGAGAGTCTCCAAGGTGGCAGACTCCAACAATGTAGGAATTCAGAGATCACGTTCATGCTTTGGAGTAACATTCAAAGGAAAATAGGTAGCCAATTCAGATGGAGGAACAGATGTGTAATATGTTCCATTTGGCCCAGATTCTCAAGTAAATAAGCCACCGAGTACTGTTCCAGATGAGGCTCCTGGGTGGTCCATAAAGGTAGGACCAAATATAGCCTGCTTCACAAGTTCAAGTTGGAAGCTACAAATGTGCAAGGGAATTGATGTTTGTAGTATCTATAGTAAACATTGCACTCCTGAGTTCTTTCCTCACTGCCCCAACTTATGGCCAGAGGCTTAGCTTCCAATTGTAATGGTTGGGAGAAAATAAGCAATGGAAAATATTGGACAATAAATCACTATCTAGGCAATGTCATATAGCAAAGCCTTTTCTCCAACCAGCATGCATGTGCTCTGGCTATCCATCACTGCTTTCTAAGGAGCAGTGGGGAATAAAGAATAGAGGACAAGACTTGGCATTGTGAAGATGCAGAAGGACTTATTAGTTGTGAGACCATGGGCAAGTCCCTTAATCTCCCTGAGTTTTAGCTTCTTCCTCTTTAAATGGAGATGTAGAACCTTCCTTCCCAGGGTCCCTGATAGGTTCAAATGAGATGATATGCCTAAAGTACAAAATAAAAATCAGCCATTATTACTTCCCAACAGACTTAGCTCTGACTTTCTAGAGCATTCAAAGAACTAGAACACTAGAGTCAGGAGGGGAGGAGTCTAGCCCTGGTACCTGACAACAAAACTACAAGACCTAAGCAACTTCCATTCTTTGGGCCTCAGTTCCCTTATTGTATAAAATATTATGTTCTATTAACATATTATAGTACAATTGATTGATATAATATAATAATATTTATGTAATATATATTGTAAATATGCATTTATGTAATACATAATAATAAACAATGATAATAAATAATAAACCAATAATATTTACGTAATATATATTATATCTATATTTATGTAATAATATATGTTATCACATAATAATACAAAATAAAGGGAATGAACTATGGCCCCTTTCAGGTCTGTGTCTCCTTCCATAGTCTTTTTCCCACGTGTTTCCCTTTACCAAGTATTCCTGATTCTCAGCAGATATCATTTTCTCTTCCCTCTTCTCTTCCTGTTTTATTGAAGAGTTGTTTTTTTGTTCTGACTAATGCTAGGTATTCTAGACCAGAAAAAAATCCTGATTTTTTAGTCAGAGATTCTATTGTTGCTGTCATTTCAATGATATCTGACTCTTCATGACTCCATTTGGTATTCCCCTGTCAAAAATGCTGGAGTGGTTTGCCATTTCTTTCTCCAGCCCATTTTACAGATGAGGAAACTGAGCCAAACAGGGTGAAGTGATTTACCCATGGTCACACAGCTAATATGTACCTGAGCCCAGCCAAATCCTATTCCCTTTCTTTCCTAACAATGTGGCCTTGGGCAAGGTATGTAATTTTCCTGGGCCTCAGTTTCCTCCTCTGTAAAATGATGGTAGAGTTGATGACCCTTGAAGTTCCTTCCAACTCTAATTCTGATTGTCCCAAAACTAAAGATGTCATATTAAATGACCCATTGTGAATGAGTTTCAATGCCAAATTAAAAATGAGGATAAAGACCACCTCTGGGACATGTGGAAAGAGAAATTCCATCCTTCTGAAATTACTTGAATGATTCAAGCATATTATGTGGGACAACAAGGTCTAACGACTATTATCTGACTTCGTGATTCTGTAGAGTGCTTT
The DNA here is from genome assembly GCA_028658325.1 of Potorous gilbertii. NCBI lineage: Eukaryota > Metazoa > Chordata > Mammalia > Diprotodontia > Potoroidae > Potorous > Potorous gilbertii. The sequence goes on along the minus strand of CM053772.1, from coordinate 248,629,495 downwards.
GCAACAATAGCATATGGTCTTTTATGGAAAAAAGAAAATCATCATAATTGAATATGCAATGGGGTTTAAACGAGACACATTAGCAATTCTTTTATGAAGCGAATCCAGAAATGACATCATCCTGCTTGTTCATGCATGTGAGTTCAATTTGATTTGACGGGATTTGGACTCACTGGTCCATCTCCTGAAGCATTCCTACCAGAGTCTGGAGTAGTGGAGCAAAAGCCCTTATGAAGTGGTTTTGCAGACTTTGATAAATGTATGGCCTTCCCAACAACTGCTTAATCATTTATAGAAATTCCTTGGGGGAGTTTGGTCTGTTTTTTCCCCTCACAAAAAAAAAATCCTAATTCCTTTCAGAATTCTCCTGGTTATTATAGCAAGAATTGAACAACAGTCGTTGTGAGTATTGATACCATGTCTTATCATTCCAAAACACTGTAAGTGCATTCTGGTGATTGATTGTCAAAACATATGTTGATACAGAACATAACGGATGAAAATTTGAGACTTAGAGAGAATCTTGGTAAAAGGATTCAAATCTGCATTTTCTTGATCAAGAGTGCAATCTAGGTCTACCTATGGAGAAAAAAATCCAAAACTATTCACAATGCTGTTGCCTAACATATACCCAGATAAGAATTTTTTATTATTGCTGTTGTTTTTTCTTTCCCCTGACATCCCTGACAAATGACCATTCAATCTTGGGGACCTCTAGTCATGGGTAACCATCAGCCCCTGCATCATATAGTCCATTTCACTTTCAGACGTCTTTGAGTTAGGAACAAATTTTTCTTTATATCGCACCTAAACCTGTCTCTTCAAAATCTACCAATTGTTTCTAGCTCTGCCTTCTGGGGAAAACAGAATAAGTTAATTCCCTCCATTAAACCTTAGTTAAATCAGGGACTTAGCCATCTGCTTGCAAAATATAAACTCACATCTATACCTCCTCCTTTGCTACCAAAAGGGCTCCAGCTCTTGGCCTGAAGCACCCTGGAAAGGGAACAGTGCTTGGCATGACAGCAGAAGGAATATGGACACCTGAGATTTTGTCTTTTTTAGTTCATAGATCAACTTCAGAATTTTGAGGCTCAAAATGAAGTGATTGTTTTGGCCACAGACCTGAAAAGAAAATGCTAAAAATTCAACAATGCTTTCAAGTTTTTAAGCTCCCTTGTTTCACTTAATCAGCCAATAAATATGTTTTAGGAAGGAAAAACCAAAAACATTTGTTATTAGTATTCACCAAGGATGCTGCTCTGGTCACAGGTGTGCAACATCAGGAGAATATCTTTCAATAAATCCAACTGTCTTGGGTCCCCATTGACCATCCATCATCCATCTCTTCTCAGAAGAAACACATGCCAATTTCACAGCTGTGGTGAACTAAGGCTAGAATCCTAGCATGATCTCATGACCGCTGCATCTCTATGAGTCAGGATGTCTCCAAACCAGTAGAACTCTGTCCTGTGCAACCAGATTTCACTAACTTAGTAAGAATTCCCAAGTTAGCTGGCGTATTGGAGTCTCTCATCTAACGCAACGGGCAACAAGTGCACTTCTGAGAACGTGAAGGTAACCTTATCTGGAGGACAAACCACAGATAACTTTTTCGTTGACTTACAGTATAATTTTAGAGATGATTTCTGAAAGAGGGGAAATGGCTTTTAGAAAAGACAAAAATATACTACTGACGTTATAATCAAGTTAGCACACAATATTTGTAACTTTTTAGTCTCTTTTGTTAAATCAACATCTATCTCTCACCTTCTATCTATGGATGCCCTACAAGGTGCTTTCCTATGCCTACTTTTCTTCCATTTCTTCTCTCTCAATGATCTCCCCAGTTCCTATGGGTTTATCATCACCATGTATACGATTCCCAAATCTATATATTTTAGTTTCAGTCTTTGTCCTGAGCTCTAGGCTCATATCACCGACTGCTTGGATATTCTCAAATGGATGACCCATAGGCATCTAAAATTCCAAATCTTCCCTTCCCCACCACAAATCCACACCTCCTCTAAACCTCGTCTTTTCTGTAGTGGGGTCATTGGAGGGAGTACCCACATCAACGAAATAATAGGTAATTGATATATTATTATAATAATTTATATCTATATAATGTTGAAGTTTTGTCAACTACTTTACAAATATTATCTCATTAAATCCTCACAACCACCCTGTGATATAGATCTTATTCTTGTCCCCATTTTACAGATGAAGAAACAGACTCACAGATATTGAGATACTTGCCCAAGGTCACACAGTTTATACATGATGCTATCCACAATGGCATAATGCCTCTAGTCCAGATCGAAGCACATATGAAATGCTTAGCAATGTGCCACAACCCCAAGAGCCACTGCATAGTAGTTGTGTGACTTTGGGTAAGCCCCTGACCTTCTCTGTTCCTCAGATTCCTCATCTATACTGTACAGATAATGGTACTTATACCATCTATCAAACTTTGAAATGACCTACATGGATCCAGACTCACCTCTACACTAGAAGGCTTTTGTGAGGAGTTACATGAGCTAATGTA
>CM053772.1:248592091-248626447 GCA_028658325.1 Potorous gilbertii | reverse complement strand
TTTTTTCTCTCTTTTTTGGTCATTTTCCCAATCAATTACTTGACTTGACTTTGGCATCCTTTGTCAAGAGTAGGGTATACTCTGGGAATCTGTGAGATCTCAGTTCCTCCAAAGTGGCACAATCAAGCGTGTACTGGTCTGGATGTGGACAGGGATTTTTGTGCCCAGAATCTTAGCAGAAGTTCCTCTCCACAGTCACCTGGCCCCCAGTTCCCAAGTTAGCACTAGGGGCTGATTTTCAGATAAGCTGGATGGGCAGGGCTGCCATTCAGTGTGAGACAAAGACCTGGCTCAGCCAGGTCTTCCATCCAGGGCTGAGGTAAGACTCAGCTCTTCAATGCTCCCAGGGGTTTTTACGCTCCAACAATGAGTGGTCTAAACCGGCTGCTGTGCAGCCTGTGTGGCCACTGCCTGCTGCTGGATCTATGGGAAGGCCCTTCTCCCTTCCTAGCCAGCTGATAAAACCCTGTCACTGACCTTTGGCGCCTGTGGGCCGAGGGATCTGAGGACCCTCTACTGTGACTAGAGATTCTGCCCCCAAGGTGTCCTCTTCCCAGAGTCTCCTCATGCCGCATGGTCAAGGCTGGGCTGGGCTCTGTGCTCTGCTCTGCGTCTGGTGCAACCAACATTCCCATGGGCCTTTCAAGTCACCATAGGCTGGAAATCTCCTCCACTCTGTTGTTCTCCACTTCTGCTGCTCCAGAATTTGTTGAGAGTCCCTTTCTAAAGGTATTTTGTGGGCTGTGGGGAGGACCCTGCGTAAGTGTGTCTTTCTAGTTCACCATCTTGCCTCCCTTTTTCTTTAACTCTTAAACCTAATTGCTCAAGAAAAAGAGGTAGAGAGCATCGTACTCCCTGCTGGGCACTCCCTTCTTCCTTGCTGCAATGCTGCTTTTACACATTGTCTATTGCAATTCATTTAGCTACCAGATAATTTTGGGACATGTGATACTGAGTTTCTTGGGGGAAGAGGGTTTCTCAAAACCATTTGGTTTCCAGAAGCTAATGAAAAAATGTCTTCTGACATTTTGGAGGGGAAGACCACATTTAGTTCTGAGGTTAGTGACAACCATAAACATTTGAGTTTGTGCAAGTTTCCAAAAAACAGTCCTGCAAATGTGGAACCAATATTGAGGCAAGGGATGCGGACCATTTTCTAAAACTACAAAACCATTAGCCCAACATCTGTGATCTATAAAAGAGAGAAAATGATATGGTAGGGCATGACTGAAGAGCATAGATGTAGACATGGAAACACAGGCAAGGTAAACATTGCTGATTTAAAAGAGCACTTTATCTTCCTAATGATGTTGACTTCTCTTTTTCATTTAAAACTAATGTTGCCTTGAATGCTGTATTGCCTTCCAGACAGGTTGACGGATTCCTATTGAGACTACTCAGGTAATAGAATATTTTCCATTTATCATTATCCCAGCTCACTCCATCTTGTTTTACTTTATATATGGAGAAATGACACTTTTCTTCATTCTTCAGAATAGGAGACAGTTAGGTGGCACAGTGGAGTCAAGAAAGTCCCGAGTTCAAATCCAATTTCAGATAGTTACTGTGTGACCCTGGGCAAGTCACTTAACTTTTGTCTCAGTTTATCTATAAAGTTGGAACAATAAGAGCAACTCCCTTCTAGGATTTTTGTGGATATCAAATAATATCCTATTTGTAAAATGTGCTATATAACTGCCAACTATTATCATTAAGGGATTGGAATCCAAGTCCGATGTGAGAAACACTAAGACTACATTGAGTTATAAAGGGTTCATATATTATGTATAATATAGTGTGTATGTGTGTGTGTGTATAAATAAAAACATGAGGGTGAAAATCATATATCTAAGGAAATAATAAGTTCAAAGTGGACCATACAGATTCCAGGGCAGATTAAAAATAGGAGGCATAGTAATCAATCAGACTGCCCGTTCCTCAGAGCCAGGGATGATATTTATATATGGGTATGTGTGTATACATATAATGCATGTATACATATATGTTAGTGTGTATACAAACTGTGACCCAAGAGAGACCTTAATTTAGAAAGGCTAAGGTCATCTACTGCATCCTGAACCATTCCCAGTCATCTTGACCTTGCTTTGCCACTGCACTTCAATGACTCAAGGAGAGAGTAAGGTTGACGACTTGGTGTAGCTCTGTCTCACTTATAGCTAATTCACTCACAAGTCAAGAAATCACCCTCATGAGGCCATGAGTCCTCTTAAAGACCGAAGAATAAATAGCAGTTAACACATTACATACATATATACAGGGTGTCTCAAAAACTTTAGTACCATAATAAAATTTCTGGTTGTTGTAAAATAATATTAATCAATAATATAACATATTATATTTATAGTATATATATATATATATATAATAAAATTATGAAAGCTTTAAACTATGAAAACTTCAAATTGCACTATGATTTTTCAGACACCATGTATATAGATATAAATAGTATTCAAGAGAGAATTTCTGACTCAGACTTCGTGGTACTACTGTGATGAGAAGAGGGCAAGTTGCCAGTTGCTACCTTGTTCTTCTGGATATTATTCCTAGAAGACAGATCATTCCACCTATAAGATCTAAGCCAGGAACCAAGCTGGAACTCCAATTTTGAGCACCTATCAGGCATCCTTATCTTCTTCTGTTCCTTGTTTCCAGTTGTGTATAGTGATCTTTTCCTATTTTCTATCACATTCTGGTTTTTATGCCGCTTATGTAGTCACATGACATATAAAACTGTTTAAACTGATGGGCTGTGTTTGCAGATTCTTACACATGATCAATTAAGCCTATACTCTAAGTGTAATAAAGCTATGGTTAACTGCCTCTGCATCATTGATCTGGTGATTGACAATAGTACCTACTCAACCGACCATTAGATGACTTTATCTCAATTTGTAAATACATATGTATAAAACAGGCAGCAAGAAAGAATAGTGTGCTAGCCCTGAAGTCAGGAAGACCTGAGTTCAAATCTAGCCTCAGACTATTACTAGTTGTGTGACCCTGGACGAGTCACTTAAACCTTTGTGCCTCAGTTACCTCATCTGTAAAATGAGCTGGAGAAGGAAATGGCAAACCCCTCCAGTATCTACAAGAAAACCCCAAATAGGGTCAGATATGACTGATTGACTAAACAACAATAATAACAAATGTATAAAAAAAAAGTCCCCAATCCCTCCCCACCAAAAGAAGTGGTATTCAATTTGGTCATTGACTGCAAGAGGAAACAGTGGGGGGAAATGGCATAGTGTCCAAAACTGTGGAGTGTTAATCCTTCTATATATTTCCCAGGTCAAGTTGAATTTATCCATCTATCATGAATCTATCTTGATTTCTGGGTGCCACATTTTCTAAAGGACTCTGATAAGCTGTAGAACAGCCAGAGGAGGATGATCAAGACAGTCACAGGCCTTGACCTCCTGCCAGAAAAGGATTAGTTTAAAGAGTAGATTTTGGAAGGATATGGCAGCAAGTCACTTAGCTATTGCCTCAGTTTACTCTTAAGGTATTATATAGGAGAGGGATTAGGCTTATTCAACTTGTTCCTATAAAACAAGAAACCTTGCTGCAAAGGCAGAAATTTAGACTCCAAGTATATATAAAAAAACAACCCTTCCAAATACTTTATGAAATGTACTGCCTGTGGAGATCTGAGGCTGATTTTGGACAAATCGCTATCCTTATGTTCCATCATCTTCACTTTAAGATCAGGCCAGTATGTGGGCAAGAACACAATTTTCCATCCTTGAAAGCTTAGAAGATGATGAAATGGCTTGTTTGCTGAAGATAGAACTCTTTGCAATATCACAGAGTGAAAAAAGAGATGGATTTGGGCTGGGGAAGACAGCATTCAAATCCTGCCACAGACACTTAATAGCTGAGTAACCCTGGACTGCAACTTCTTGGACCCTCAATTTCTTCTATTTTAAAATGAGAATGATAATTACATTACAGGACCATCACAAGGATCAAATGAGATAATGTGTGTAAACTGCTTTGGAAACTTCAAGGTTCTATGAGAATGTGAGCTAGGGCATAATGTTTTCAGTTATAATGAATTTATCCTTGTTCCCCGACATAATATGAAGGTTGTAACAAGAGTAGGGTCCCAGAGATATGACTGCTACGCATATACCTCAAGAAGGTAGGTAGTAGTATTGTTGTAGCAGTAATAAACTAGAAACAAAATAAATGCTCATCACTTGGAAAATGGCTCAGTGAAGTCTAATCCATGGAAAGGTACCACAGCATACCATAATAAATGATGAATATGCTACAAGAAGCATGGGAAGGGTTATATGAATTGTTGCAAATTAAAATAAGTTGAACCCATAAAGCAATATACATGATGATGACAGCAATGTAAATAGAAAGGACAACACTAAAATGTTCAGAACTATATGCTGTGAAATTATAATACCTAAACTTGGTTCCAAAGAAGAGATATTAGAATGTATCACCTACCTTACTCTGCAGAGGTGGAAGTCTTGAGTGAAAATCACTGCAAGTAACATCAGACATGGTGGACGTGTGGTTAGTTAGTTTCGCAGAAATGTTTTCTCCTCTTTTTTATGCTTTTGTTTTAAGGCATGACCTTCTGGAAGGGGAGGAGAAAAAAGATATATTGTATAATGTAGGTGGTATAAAAACAAAAGGTACCTGTAAAATATAGACAAAGAAAGAAAGTGTATCTTTATTTAGATAGATTTATTTGGTAGAGAGTTTTGGAAAAATACCTTAAGCTGCATCAGTCATTATCAGATCACATTACCTAGCACTGTTCTTTGCACAAAATAAGAACTTAATAAATGTTTGTTGAGTTGAATTAAATTGAATAATACCTTCAGAGAATCAGAGAATCTCAAAGTTGAAAGGGATCCTAGAGGATATTTAGTTCAACCAAGGGGAAAGGATAGTCACTTTTAGGGTGAAATTGTCTTTATCCATTTCATCTTCACCTCCAGTCTGTGATTTAAGAAAGGTAATTTTCCATGGTTTTCACTATCGGTAATAATGGAGACCAGCTGTTAGCTCTTATTTGTCTGAAAAGCCTTCCTAGTCCTTTTGTCCTAATCCTTTTCTCATAGCAGAATCATCCCTTTTCCTTTATTCTTTTGAACTGTCTTCAGGTACTCAACAAAGAACAATGACTGTACCATTCTAAAAATATCCCTTTAGAATATTTCTCCACTATAATAGTATTCCTGAGCAAGAACCTATGGATGCTGGCCTTTCAGAGTGCTGGCACCATGGCAAGACACTGGGTAAGCAACCAGAAGGCTGAAACAAGAGCACCAACAGAGTTTGATTGTGAACTATATGTTACCATTTGATTAAGTTCCTTAACATAAGCCATCTTCAGATATAACAATGTGAGGGGATGAGAGAGAAACTTATAGCCAGTAGAGGCAAAAGCCCATCCTGGCACTATCCCAACTCCAATAAGTTTGAACTAACTACAAGTTAATTGTTCCTATCAGGCTGGATAAACATACAGCCAATAGGTGTAGTCATGAACTGATAGAACAGGTCACTGGTTGTTTTTGAAGGCCTTGGCCTTGAACATCGTTGTCTGAATGAGGTGGCCTTTTTTTTCCTGAGGCTGCTTTTAAAAACAAAGTAGCCTGCAAAAATGGGCAGTCCTTCAAAAAGGAAGCATGACTTACTGTTGGCACTAAAATGTCATTCTGAATTTCACCTTCCGGAGAAAGGTGAGAATTCTCAGATGCTCGAAAAATATAGTCAGTAAGGGATGGAATTGCCATCTGCACACGCTGGCATCGTTTCTAACACACAATGATCATTCAAACAAATCATCATAACTCATTTGCCCTTTTCCCTTTCTGCCTTAGAAATTCCACTTTGTGGTTATGAATGTCTGACTTAATCAATTACCTCATTTACATGAAAACAACAAATGGATCCACATGGTAAAGAAACCATCTCCAAGGAAGGGTTTGAAATTCTAAGAGAGTTAAAAATCTGTTTATTCACAACCTCTTCACATAGAAGCGTTTTCTTTTGGCAGAGATATTAGTTATTATCTGAGAGGAGGAGTCATGGGATACTCAGAAAATAGTTTCATCTGTTGCTTAGAAATGCAATAGACTGAAAATTGGTTAGAAGGTAGCAGATGCCAAGAGAGCTTTCTTCTCCCATAAAGTCGGAATGAAGTTCCCCATGTTAGTGCCCAGGAAATATCATTCAGCAGACTTGATGGCCTTTAAAGTCCCTTTCAGCCCTGAATCTATGTTCATTCTTTTCACAGGAGTGAGGTAGTCATATCCATAAATGCTAAAGGGAAAAAAATACAAGTATATGTAATGTGAATCAGAGCCATAACAAAGATGAGGTGATCAGGGCTTTGTCCCAGGGTGCCAAATGTAGAGTGCTGGCAGAATTTGCATTCCTTCAGTAGCACAGAAAAACATTGTTCAGTACCTAGTTAGCAAAAATAATCGGTTCAAACTGAAAATTACCATATACTAGGATGGGATGAGCCCTTCTCTGCCTTGCCTCCTTCAACCACCTCAATGCAACAACTTTCCCAGTAGTTCTGTTTTCTCACTTCACTTAATTATAGCACATTCTCACAGCATACAAATTCCTACTTATGACTCTGCACTTACTTTTAAGGAAGGACTGAAGGTAAAGAGTTCTATTTAGACATATTGTTCTTCACCCCCATAAGTTAAACAAGAAGTAATGAGGGCTTGAACTATGGAAGGTCACAAAATGAGTTTGTTTGTTTGGTTTTTAACTGAAGTTTAATCACCAGGACTTTAAAATTAAGGGGACTTATTCTCTGAAGTTTGTATTCAGTCAAAAGGCTGCACTTGAGGACCTAGAGGGCCATGTTTGGCCTCAAGGCCATAGGTTCCCCAACCCTTGGAAGCATTCTAGATGGTTGGGTGAATATGAATGAATGCTTGGGGATACCATGCGCTGGTACAAATAGAAAATTATGTACAAATACAAAAGCAAGATCCCTCAAGGATCTTCTATATGGTGAGTTCTACCACTACCTGGCTGATTCACAGAACATAGTAATTTCTCTCTAATTTGGAATACATTAAATAATGAGATTCACAGAAATGTCAGTTATGGGAAGACAGTGAAGCTGAGTTGGTCTTGGCTTTCTCTCTATTTTTCAGCATTTGGACCTGCTGCTGCCTCCATCCTCCATTTGCACTGCTACCCATTCCAAGCACCACCCAGAACCTTTATTCTTTCCTTGCCTTCTCAGAACCTTCTATTGCTGAGCCATTTGGACCACTTCTCATGACTTCACATTCTGAGGAACTAAGATTATTTCTCTCTTTACTTTGTTAGTCTGCTCCTTGGATGTGAATGACTTTTACCACACAGTGGTTTACTCTATGTTTGCATGTATTCATGCATATACTCTATAGGCTTTTAACAAAATTCATGGGCCAGCTCAAGTCAGATTCCTTCCATAAGGCCTCCAAAGGGAAAGCAAACAAATAGGTCTTAGATAGAAGCAAATAGCACTTTAGATACATAATCTCATTTCATGGAAGCAAGGAATTTAAGAGTTGGAAGGCACCTTAAAGGTCTTCTTGTACTAGAACAAAAATCCCTTCTACATTTCCAATAAGTAGTCTCCATCATCTGCTTGAAGATCTCCAGAGTAAAGGAGAACCTATTCCCTAATCTGTTCCATGGACATGTCTGGTTCCCCTTGGATGCAGCATACATCGATCTCTTCTACTCCTTGTTCTTAGTTCTGTCTTTTGGGGTCCAAAAAGACCCACCTACCTTTGGAAGGTAGCTAAACATGGATTTTTCCTCATTTTCTTGTTGATTATATTTTAGTGAATATTCCTTTTCAAGTGTGGTTTGGATTAATAAACATCAAGTCAACAAATCAGCAAGCACTTACCATGTGTTAGGCACTGTGTTAAGTGCTGGAGACTCAAAGAAAGGCAGAACAACAAAAATTGTAGCTTCCCAAAAGGAGCTTTCACATTAATAGTTGGCTGAAGTTTACCACTTGATAGATCTGAGGTTCCAAACACTGGACTGAAAAGTTTAGAATTGAAGAAACAGACAATAAGCAGTTTTGGAGTCTCCAAAAAGGCCTGGAGTCTCTTGGGCAAAGAGTGATGACATGCAGGATAGTTGTATCCAGGAATTTTGTATTCGCAAGACCCTTAAAATTGTTGAGACCCTAAGTTTCCCAAATGGAAGGATGCCCCATAAGGTTAAGGTATAGGCATGACTATGTGATGGTAAAAGCTATACTTAAAGGGGATTCACTTAGAATCAGTGTGTGAAATATATTGACAGTAAGGAGAGATTAGAGGCAAGGTTAATGATGAAATGATCTAGATATTTCAGGCAAAGGTGACCAGACTTGGGGCAATGATTGTGAGGATGGGAGAAAGAACAGAGGTGGCACTCCCATTTAAAAATGGAAAGTGTTAATATTGACAGTGAACAATGTTTAGTAAAGCTTTTGGGCAAAGACAAAATATCAAATATGACATCCAATATATTGAAAGTTTCACAGATATGATCCAATGGACTGACACAGGGACAAAAATAGGAAAAGAACCTATGATTTTATTTGTAAAAATCCTCCAAAATGAAGAACTCCCTTATACTTTTGGAGATCACCATATCCTCTGCTACTTACAGTCTTAGAAAATAATCCAGAGAAATGACAGGTTAAGTGACTCACCCACAGTCACACAACCAGTTCCTGTCAGAGGCAGGGCATTACTCCATTTTTTCCTGACTCTAAGGCCATCTCTCTACCCATTACATTGTGCTATCTCTGATAGACTGACATATATAGTAGAAATGACTAAATCTTGCCATGATTATAAATTTAGAAACATTAGAGTGAATATTTCTGACATCACCATTTAAAGTTCTTCATATTCTGTTCTTTCATTATAAAAGATATCATCCTAAATTCTATCCCTGCATTCCACATAGAAAAAGTAATTAACTGAAAGTGAAATTCCTAAAACAAACAAACAAATAATAAAAAAAAAACAAAGAAAAAAGAAAGGGAGATTTTCTTCTCCTATTCTCTCTATAAAACACCCAATTTCCTATGGTCATCCTGAAATTTAGAAATTGTGATACAAGTGAAGCTTTAGAGTTGAAAGGAATTTATTCGACACCATACCCCCATTTGACAGTTGAAAAATCTAAAGCTAAAATAAAGATAACAAAAAAATAAACTATTGTAAAGTCAGACTACTATTCTGTTTAACCAGCTATGGTCTTCTCCTCAGAGACAGAAGGTACTGTACTAGAATTATATTTATTTGTTTCTTTAAATATTGTTAGTCTATGGGAAGCAAGTTTTAGTTTGAGCAAGGCTATCTATCATTATTTTTGAATGGGGAAAGAGTATTCCAAGCTCTACCCAAAACAACTCCCTCACCACCAAATGCCAGTTTCACAATGAACACAAAATAAAAAATTAATCCATGTCTCTAAAGGCCAGGCAATTGAACCATGTCCTGCAGAATCTAGAAATATTTAGTACTTAGGTGGTATAGCAGATAAAGTGCTGGACCTACAGTCAGGAAGATCTAAGTCCAGCCTCAGATATTTACCAGTTGTAATCTGTCTGCGTCAATATCTTCATTGGCAACATTAGGATGGTAATAGAATCTACCTCTCAGAGTTATATTTGGAAAGTCTTTGAAAACATTAAAATGCAGGCTATTCTTGTTGCTGTTGGTATCTTGACAGGCTTGAATAAGGTTCCAGACTGAATAAGATTAGGTTTCATAGGCATAAATGTAAAGTTTTAAATTTTGTTTCAAAAAATCAACTGCCCAATTGGATAAGAGGAAAACATGGTTAGACAGCTGCTCATGGGAAAAAAAAACATCTGGAATCTTAGTGGACTGCAAGTTCAGCATGAATCAGTTAAGTAAACAGAAGGCAAAAGTTAACTTGACATAGGCTGCCTCATTCTGGTTCCATAATCTTCTACTCTAGTCATAGTATATCTCAGGAACATAGGTAAGAAGAAACTGTAGATAGTGTCAAGTCCCCTAGTCAAGTCTAACTTCATTTTCCAGATAAAAGCCAAATCCCCAAAAAGATATGGGACTTTCAGTCATATAGCTAATGTGCCAGGATATGAACCCTTGTCCTCAGATCTTTCTAATCAAAAAAATTCAGTATTCTCTTCCCCAAACAATTTGTGTGAAACTAAAATGGGACCACAGGCTACATATTAATTAGTTTTAAAATGTAATGTTAGCTCTATTTTATTGTATTTTCATTTATTTTTGCTAAATATTTCCCAATTACATTTTAATCTGGTTTGGGAGCACTGAGAGTGCTGTGTTCCACACACTGCCCTTGGGTTGACTATTTGACATCTTGGCCAGACATCAAACTGGAGAAGAGGGGATTCATTTCTCAGGATTGATCCTTTCCAAACGCTAGGATTCTTTTACTAATCACTTGTGACATCTAGGCTTCCAGGCCACCTTGTTATAACCACTCAGAATCCTGGTACAGAATGTGCCTTGTGACAGGCAAAGTCACCAAGGAGTTGTGAGATCAGAGTGTTTGTACAATTTACAATGACATCGTAGTTGTGTTCAGCAGAACCTAAGCAGCAATAATACCTTACATCTTGTCCCAAAAATATGAGTGCAGTTCTAAGCTATTAAAGCATAAAAATTATAAAGACTTTTAAGCTATTAAAGAATAAAACCATCCTCAGATTTTTGGGGTGCCCTATAGAGTGCATTAGGACGAAGGAATTCCCTTATAATTCTCCTCTGTCATAGTAGTAATACTAGCATTAATATCCCCATTTTTGAGATGAGGAAATTGTGACTTAGAGGCTTTCTGAGGTCATATGAGTAGTCAGTGTCAGAGCCATATTTCAAATCCTCAGGTTTCCTGTTTCTGAGACCCCATAAAGCCTTGTATAGCTCAAAGATGGTGCATTTAGAAAAGCTATCCCAAATTATCCTTTAGGAATTCTCTGGAGAAAAGGCCATAGAACTTAAGCACAGGCTAGTATAATACACAGTGAGTTGAAAGGCTGCTGCTCATGAAATCAAAGGATCTGGGTTCTAATCCTGACACTGATATTACCTAGATGGGTGAATTTAGAGAAGTCAATCATTGTTCATGGGCCTTAGTTTCCTCAAATACACAATGATTTACTAGGGCTCCTCCAAACTCTGAACCATGATCCTGGGAAGTTCTAATCAAGTTCCACAGAGTTGGTTTTCACAGAGTTAGGCACATAGGACTTCATAGTTTTTCATTCATTCAATCATTTACTCTTCTTACCAACAATGGTGGTCATTCCTCCATCCAGGCAGTTCACGACTCACAAATGCTTGTCTATTCCATACAGCTCTTACACACGTCCTCCCGTAAGTCCTGTATAACAGAATTTCCTGAAATAGCTGGAGATTTTCCCAACATATTTTGCCTCTGTGTAGGTACCAATGGAAACTCCGGGTTGTCTATTGGTTTTCCTCCACTCCGGCTATATGACCATCTGGCTTCCTTTTAAGTCAAGACATGTCCCTGATAATATTCCTATAATTCTTTGTGGGAAATTCATCATTGGTTATAATATACTTCACTATCTATAGGGGAGCCTTTTTCTATATTAACTAAACACTGGTTATCCTTCAAGTATCTTCCTGAGGCAAAAAGGTTAAGTGACTTACCCAGTCACAAAGGTAGGAAATGTCTGAGGTCGGATTTGTACTCGAGAAAATGAATCTTCCTATCTCAAGGCACAGAACTCTATCCACTGACCTACCTAGCTACCTACTACTACAGAGTACCATTTGGGAAATCCTTTCAGTTTTCTTCTCTAACTCTGATTACAGCAATTCTCCTACTACATTTTACCTTGCACTTCTCTTTCATTTAATATGTGGAAATGTTACTACTGGAAGTCCATGATTCTATACAGATGGAAAATACACATTTTTGAACTGGCCTAGTATATCACCAACATTTATTATGAGCCTTTCATTTCAAATCTTTTTGTTTTGGTTTGGTTTTTGCTTTCCTGCTATTGGGTAGAATCTGATTAAATCTACCTGCTCCATTTTCCCTTAATACTTTTTAAAATTTCCCTAGTGAGCAGAACCCTGTTATATAATATAATATAATATAATATAATATAATATAATATAATATAATATAATGTAATGTAATGTAATATAATACAATACAACATAATACTATATATTATATTAGGGATCCTTATATTAGTCAGGGACACACTTTGTGACATGTGGTGGTACCTAGATTCCTTCCCACATTTTAAATAAGAGCCCAGCTATCACAGTTGGGCTCCATCTTTAGAAATGAAATAGTTACCTGAGAACTCGAGATGCAGCCACCTCTCTGTCCCTTGCTAAAGTATACACAACTTCCCAGTCGAACCATGATTTATATACTGTTTTCAAACTGTTAAAGCATTGTTAGAGATGCAGGGAGGTGAGGGATTTATTTTCAGGCTGTTTATGCTGGCACAGATAGACTATTCTAAAGTTTTCCAAACCTCATCAATTCGTTAATGCTGGAATAAAGGAAATAGGTCATTCATGTAAAAACAATGCAGAATTAATGAAGAATTAAGTTATTCTACCATAAATATCTCAGCTCCCCATTCAGACACCCCATTTTTTCTGCTAGAAAAAAAGAGATGTAAAAACAATCCTAAGAACTTGGCTGGAAAATATTGCCTGTGTTTGTGAAGGAGATAGAAGGGCTGTAAATCTCAGATTCAGATGCATTTTGTGAGGCTCCCAGAGGAACAGCTTACTATCACAGGCAGGATTGGCTGGCCCCAGCCCTCCTTCAGGTCTTCATGCACTTGAAAGAATGTTTCTGGGAATTGTCGATTTGGGTCAAAGTAGATTTTATTAGTCTGGGCTGAAGGCCATTGTATTCAGAATAAGTTAGAGAGTTTGAAGGAGTATCTGACAACAAAAAGACACCATTTCAGAGTGAAGGATGCCTAAGAGAACTCATTTAATCAATGTGCAACACCATGTTGATTTTAACTATTGTGTCTAAAATAGCTTTGCCTCTTGTTCTCAATGCAGCCAGGGCCAAAGAGACACTATGAAAAGTAATGGGTATGCCCATGGCAGACAGTAAGGAACTTCTCTCTTCCAGAATTGGTTTTAAAAGCTAATTAAGCGAGTCTCAACTTGAGCTTGCTTTGGTTGACCTTGGTGACTGAGGCTCATCCTGTGGGCATGGAAATTTAGACAATGAAAAAATAAAATAAAATGATGATTTTAAAAGTGTGATCTTTCAATCCCCAAGTTTTTCCCATCGTGGGTGTCTCTCTTCTTATGAGTGTCTGGTATGCAAGGATCATCTCTCTACCACACTCAATTTTAAGGCATAATTAATGTTGTATGTCTCAAGTGCCATCCCAGCTGCCAAGATGTCTCATTATGAGTCTTCTGGTTAGAACTTCCTCTAAGGGGTTTCTGTGAGAGGAGAAGAGAGAGGAAGGGAAGGGAAAGGAGGAGAAGAAAGGAGAGGAAAAGAGAGGAGAGGAAGAGAGAGGGAGGAAGGAGAGGGGAGTTGATGGGAGAAGAAGAGAGAAGGAGAGGGTGGGAGGACAGGGGAGGGGTGAGAGAGACAACTATGAGAGGGGAAGAAAAGATAACACGAAGATCTTCTAGCTCAAGACTCCATATACGAGGTCTCCTTTAGGACCTTGTTGCTGCTACCTTGCCTTTTGAGTCTTAGCAAACCTTTCTTTTACCTTTTCAAGAACCAGTGGTTTTGCCTCCGATTTACCACGATTTCTGTCAGTGGACTTAGTTAAGAAACCAGAAAGACTTGCCTAAATTTAGAAAAGGACCAGATGGAATGATCTACCATGAAACTGAGTGAGTGAATGACAGGTATTAACTAACTAATAAACTAATCTATGTTATAAGTACTATAAACATCCAGGCAATACACACACAAAAAAATGTCCTTCTAAACTGAGCATCCTATGTCTTTTTGTGCAGCCCACTGTGACTTCCAGCAATCACTTTGAGGTAGGACTGTAGAAAAAGTATTGAGAAGAATAATATATTTCAAATCCTACTAAGTAGCTATCCACAAAATCTCCATATATAAACCTGACAAATTTTTTTTCAGCGATGTATATTTTGTGCTTAGCACCAGGAGCATAGCAAAAGGCATAGAACAAAATGCCTTCCTTAGAGTGCTTATAATCTACTCCTATGACCAACTTTGGGGAGGACATTGGTTCTTTGAAGGGTTATAGAAGAGAGTAGCTGAAGTGCAAAGGATTTCTAAGAATACCAAAAAGAGAGGCACCAAAGTTGAAAGAGCGCATTTAGGGTTCGTTGGGCATGGAGGAAATGATGATAATGAATAAGGGAAGGCGGGACTAAACTTATAAAGATTTAGAGCCAGAATGAACCTCCGAGATCATATAATTGAACAGATTTGCTTTTCTGGTTTCTGTTATGGAGAAAATCTTTGAGAAGGCGAGATCAATTCTGTTGTAATTTTATATGGAATTTCTCTTTATATCTCTTCCTGTTAGGTTTGAAAGGTATTACACAGAAGGGCTGATGATTGGTGTAGATTCATTTTATATCTTGCAAGGAAGTTTGTTGAAGCTATTAGTTATTTCAATTAATTTTTCATTGACTATTTTAAGTTTACCATCATATCATAGGCAAAAGGTGATCATTTGGTTTTTTCTTCATCTATGGTTATTCCCTTAATTTCTTTTTCTTGTTTCATTTCTACAGCAAGCATTTCTTATACTATGTCAAATATTTATGAGTATACTTGTTTCACCCTTGAATTTATTGGAAAGGATTCTAGTTTATCTCCATTAAAAATACTGGTAGTTCTTGGTTTTAGTTTTATATACTAGTTATAATCTTAATGAAAAGCCCATTTACTTCTATTTTCTAATGTTTTAGTAGAAATAAGTTTTATATTTCTTCAAAAGGTTTTTCTCCATCTCTGAATATTATCAGATGATGTATACCAACTGACATGGTCTACAGATACAAGCAGATGATTCTCACGAAAATATATCCATGGCTATCAATAGCCACTTGCCAAAAAATGCTCCAAACCACTACTAAATAAAAAAATAAAAATAAAAGTAACCAAGATTCCTCCTTATACCCATCAGACTGGCAAAAATGAGAAAAAAAGAAAATGAAAAATGTTGGTGGGGTTGTGAAAAAATAACCACATTGGTGCACTACCAGTGGACTTGGCTATGAGTACAACCATTCTAGAAAGCAATTCAGAATTTACACACTAAAAATTACTAAATATTGTGTGTCCTTTGATCTGGCTATACCCCATCTAAGACAATACTTTAAAAGAAATCATAGAAAAGAGAAAAGATCCTTTATGGACAAAAAAATATATTTATAACAGCTCTTTTCTGGGGAGAGGCAGTAAAATCTTGGTAACTAAAAGGATATCCAACAATTGAAGAATGGAGAAATAAATTGTGGTCAATGAATGTATTGGAGTATTGTTGTACTGAAAGAAACGAGGAAATAGAGGAGTTCAGAAAGACATAGAATGTATAATATGAACTGATGCAGAATGAAGTAAACAGAACTAGAAGAGCAATTTATACCATGACATCAATATTTTTAAATGAGCAATAATGAGGACTTTTATAAATTCATAGGAATGAAATGAGCAGGATCATAAAAACCATTTACACAATAACAACACTGCAAAAACAAACAACTTGGGGAGCTAAGAACTATGATCAACACAACAGCCACTCACAGTTCCAGAAGACCAATGATGAAATGTGCTATGCATTACAGAAACGTGACTTATTTAGGGTGCATAATGAGCTATATATACAGCCATTGAGGGAATTTTTTCCCTTAGCTCTACATATTTCTTACAAGAAATTACTCTTTTCTTTTCTTTTTTCAAATTAGCGGAAGTGTAAAGGAATTTGAATTTCATATATAGTGGTGATGAGGCCATAAATGTAAATATGCACTTTCTGAAGAGGTCACTGTTTTACTTAACATTTTTGCTTACTTAAAAGAGATCTCTCATGAACAAGGAGTACTCTGGAAATGTTTTTCATTTAATATCAAAACACATCAATAATTTTTAAATGGAAGAATAGATCAAAATAACAGGTGAAACTTAACATAAGTAAGGGCCTGGGAAGGTAGTACTGATCTGTCCTGACACTACATTATATCATACTGAAAGTACTAAAAGACTGGTTTCTGTGACCTGCCATCTGTGCTCTTTGAAAAATTGAGAAAAATCAGAGAGTTCCCATGGGATTAGAAGGAAAGTATATAATTTTTTTTAAAAGGAAGAAGGTGGAGTCTTCAAACTATCAGTAGGTGACCTTGATATTGATGAATCAGCATTAAGTCTCTCATTTTCCAGTTGCTATATTATATTAAATGAATGAAAAATACCTGCTCTCAAGGAGTTTACATCCTAACGAGAGAGAAAATAAGTCTATAAAGGATATGCAGAATAAATGTAAGTAAAATAAATATAAAATAGTTTCCTAGTTTCTGATCTTTGCAATTGGTAATTCCCTTCCTCTGAAACTAGTAAAAAAGATTCTCTACTACAAAGGTAGTTTCAGAGGAAATTATAACATTTGCAAGAATAAGACAAAAACTTCCTATAGAAGATGATGCTTGAGTTGCATCTTGTAAAATGCAAAAATAGCTCAGGGGAGGCTACAGCTGGATCCACACACACA
The DNA here is from genome assembly GCA_028658325.1 of Potorous gilbertii. Classification (NCBI taxonomy): domain Eukaryota; kingdom Metazoa; phylum Chordata; class Mammalia; order Diprotodontia; family Potoroidae; genus Potorous; species Potorous gilbertii. The sequence goes on along the minus strand of CM053772.1, from coordinate 248,609,673 downwards.
CACACACACACACACACACACACACACACACACACACACACACTCTTACATCTAGGAATTATTAACATAGAGTTGATCATTAAGCCCATGGGATCTGAAGTCACCAAGAGAGAAAATGTAGAGAAAGACTAAGAAGGCTGATGCTGATATTGGGGGAACCCACAGTTAAGGGACATTATAGAGATGATGAACCTTGAATGGATGATGAGGAGTGATAAGAGGGGGGGAAGAAGGAGAACCAGAAGAGAGTTGTGTCATAAAATCCAGACAAGAGAATCTAAGGGGAAAGGATGACCTGTGATACCCTAATAAGGCTTAAAGTGAAGGAAATATTATCAAATTAGGCAATTATAAAATTATCAAGGGCTTTTGAGACAGAACTTTTAGTTGAGTGATGAGGTAGGAATCCAGATTGCAAAGGACTGAAGATTAAGTGATGGAGAAAGATGTGAATGTATCATACCTAGGAGTTGGACTGAGCAAGGGAGGAGAGATATAAGATGGCAGCGTTTGAGGATGATAGGATTTAGTGAAAGTTGTTCTGTTGTTTGTTTTTAAGAATGGAGAAGACTGAACATATTTAAAGACGGTAGGGAAAAAATTAATAGATAAGGAGAGGTTGAATATTTTAGTCAGCTGATAAACATTTATTAAGCAACTAAAAATCTGTCAGGCACCATTCTAAATTTTGGAGAGAGAAAAAAAAGGCAAAAGACCATCTGTGCTCACAAAAAGGCTCAGAGTCTAATGGGGAGCTCATGGTCCAATGAGCAAGTGTGGATGATGGAGGCTATAATCTCTTTGGGAAGACAGAAAAAGATAGAATTGGGGCACAAGTAGAAGGGATTGGCCTTGTCAAAGGAGAAGGGTCTTCTCATTTTCAGAGACTGGGGGAAAGAGGAAAGATGGAACCCAAAGGGTTTAGAGACGAGGAAACAAGGGAGCTCACATAGAAAGGCCTCAGTTGTTTTTGTTGAAGTGAGATTGTTATCTTAGAGGGATAGAAGGGGGAGGTTTAAGAACCCTAAAGAAGTTATGCATACATGCACACATGTGCACACACACACAGCAGCTAGATGGTACACTGAATAGAGTCCTGGGACTGAAGTCAGGAAGACTCACTTTTCCTAGTTCAAATCTAGCCTCAGACACTTATTAGCTGTGTGACTCTAGGCAAGTCACTTAACCATGTTTACCTCAGTGTCCTTATCTGTAAAATGAGCTATGGAAGGAAATAGCAAAACATTCTAGTGTCTTGGCCAAGAAAATCCCAAAATTGTTGGGTTATGAAGAGTTGAATACAACTGAACAACAACTATATGTGTGTGTACATTTGCATACATGTGTGTATTTCATTTTAAAATTATCTTCATTTCCAAATATATCCTTCCCTTTCTTCTTCTCTCTACAGAGACCTATCCTTTGTATCAAAGAACAGAAAAAGGAAGAAAAAGTTTTTTTTAAAAAGTTCTACACAACTAGCCAGTACATCAACTAAATATGAAAGTATATGCAAGTATATGCAGTGTTCCACACCTCTATTTTCTCACCTTATCTCTGGGGCCACCTTGGGTCATTTGTAATAAGATAGAATTCAGTTTCTTTCTTTTTCCCTTTTTTCCTCCTCTAGAGAAACCTACTTGATCCATCCCAGCCATGAATTGACCTGACAGTCAAGACACTGTATCCTGAAAGTAAGGAAATAGCTCAATTGACTAAAGCAAATCTGGGAATAAACTTGGTAGGGAAACATTTAAGAGAGAACATACTTTTCTCAGATACCAAGGGATAGAGGAGAATGGGTTCTTAGGTTGGACTAGTGTGAATGTGTGTATTTCATATATATATATATATATACATACACACATATATATATGTATGTATGTGTGTATGTGCATGTGTGTGCATATAGAGGTGTTTGTAGCTGTTATACCTATTTTCTCAGTAAATATCCCTTTGTAAAAATTAATTTACGTTTATCAAATATTGGGGGGGTGTTAATTGGTTGTTATTACTGGGAAAACACACTGGCCAGAGGAGCATGAACAACTAGAACCATACTTCCTAGTTACTCCTAAAATACTGAGTGCGGGGAGAAGCAGAAGCTGAACTCTGGGGACTCAAGCTGTTCATTCAGGTGTGGGTGGGTGAGCCTCTGCACTACAAATGGAAAGAAATACCCCAAAACAACTGCAAGCTGGCCAAACACTAGAGCAGACTGCCTCATGAAATACCAAAGTCTTCAGTCTTTAGCTCATAGGCAGTGGCAGCTATAGAAGGATTTTGAATAACAATACCTTGATTGTAGCAGAATCCTACAGTCTCAAAGGTAGAACAGGCTAGAACAAACATGTCATCCGAACAACTTGGCACCTGATCAAGAATTCTGTCTACTCTATCCCCAGTAGTAGGTCATCCAGTCTCTGTTTGAAGATTCTTAATAAGGAGGAACCCTGACTAGATTGAAAGAGGTGGTGGGAGATTGCGCATTGTTGCCTCACTATTTTCTAGCAGTCTTTGTTGGTAATAAATATGTCCTGGTCAGGAGGGATGTGACAGGGTGCTATTAACTCAGTCTACTTACCCTACACTCACTTTGCTTGAAAATTTCCAATCTTTATCATCATCTACATGAATAGTCTCATCTATTGAATAAAAAAGTAAGTCAATGACACAACCCATTGACTTGTAGTTAAAGGATAACCAAAAGACAGACTGTGTACTACATTGGTCTATATATGATATCAAGAAAAATTTGGGATGGTTCCTAGCATCTTGGATCCCCTCTGAACCAATGGAGTTTTGGCAAGAGACGTGGAGAAGAATCCTGCATGGAGCCTGGAGGAATTGTGGTGTATTGGAGGGAATAGCCACGTCATTGAGGTCTCAGGCCCAAAAAAATATGCCTATGTCACTTCTATTGCTTTCCTTGTCTACTTCAGGTACCACTTTGTAATTTAAAAAATACAGACCATTGATAGACAGATCTTTTCCAACCTAATCATTTAAAGAAAAGCCTTAGTGAGTTCACCAACACAGGGAGCTGTGTGTGCTTGGGGATTTTTGTTGCAGGCCTATAAAGTATAAATAATGTAAGAAAGTTAATATCTGAAAGCATATATAAACATTTACTTTCTGGCTAGGGGCCAAGTTTCAGCAGAATATAAATTTTTATGGACACTCTAATAAACTTATGCCACTTCAGGGCAAACTCAAACCAAACAGTAATGGAAACACTGACATAGTCCAGAAAATGCTTTAATTTGCTGGGCACAGTATCGTAAACACTCAGCAGGTTGGAAAGGTCGGGAATGAGTTGAATCAACTGTGAAGTTTCATTTCTGTTTCAACCTACCCTCTCTTTCTTTGCTGGTTCAGAAGATGAGGTGGCCTTCTGCCTTGGCAAAACTGATTTTTGCCACCTGTGTCATTGAGCCCCCTCCTTTCTCTCCTATCTTTTCTTTTGCTCTCTCTCCCTCCCTCCCTCTCTTTATCTCTCTCTCTCTCTCTCTCTCTCTCTCTCTCTCTCTCTCTGTCATACACACACACACACACACACACACACAACTTTTCTTATACCAGTTTTGCATTGCTATTCATTCTCCATGCCAACACAATCATAGGTCCAGTTCAAATCCCTGATTCACATGAGTCTACTAAAGGTCAGAGTTTAAATGACCCAAGAAGTACATAGTGGAGTCAGGGTTTATCAAAGGAACATCATTCCTGAGCTAGAAGAGACCTCAAGGACCATGTGGCCCAAATAGTGAGCCCCAATTCCAGTATACTTTGCGTTAAAACAATCCATTTTCTGTTCTTCAGAGATATTTCCAATGAGAGAAAAACCAATGTGAAAGTATCCAGCACTATATACAGCTCCTTCCCAGTCAGCCAGTCGGTCTAGATGCAAGGACTTGACGTCACTTGATACCCATATTATTGCTGTACCGTGGAAAAGACTGGGCATTGCCTGACTCCTTTTCTAATGACTTCATAGAAAGAAGAATCATTGACATTTACAGAGCATTTTATTGGCAAATGGCCTTTATAAATTTATTAAATCTAGGTCTTGATTAGTGTAAATAATGAATCCTGATTCTCTGAATTCAAACCACATATTTCTAGTAGAATGGCACCAATGACCATATTTTACATAATTATAACTATATAAGGCAAATTCAAATATCTGTGACCAATTCACAGGGATCCCTCATTCACATTGATTGATATCTAGTTCTTTAAATCACTTAAACCACTTACTAGCTATGGAATGTTGGAGAAGTCTGTTTCAGTTTCTTCAGCTGCAAAAAAGGTACCAACTTTATAGAATTGTTGTGAGAATCAAGTGAGATAATATTTGTAGATATTATAATATAGTGCCTTACACTTAATGACGACATAATAAAGGTCTGTTCCTTTCTCTTCTTCTTGGTTGGTTGGTTGTTGTCCTTCATTCTCAGAGGATCAAACTGAACACCACCATGTTAGCATTAAGTAAAAGTGTCTTCAAATATGACTGACCAGATCAACACAAGTTCAACATGCTCTACAACAGGTTGAACACAATGGTCTCTTTGAACAAAATTGTAGGGGAAATGTCTCTAAATTTTCACATCTCAAATTTCTTTTGAGGTACTGCAATTCTGCTTTGCTCATAGAGCACAACACTGTCTTTGACTCAGGTACTATGCTGGGCAATCCTTTGCCATGATCTCCTATGTCATGCAATCCGTTCCAACGTTCTTCAGAGACCTTGAGAGTGTCCTTGAATTGATTCTTCTGAACACCATATGAGTGACTTCCTTGCATTAGTTCTCCATAAATGAGTTTTATAGACAAGTTTATGTTTGGCATTTAAACAAAGAGGCCAACCCATTAGAGCTGCGTTCTCTTCAGTAGAGTTCGAATGCTTGGCATGTTTAGTTTCAAAAAGCTCCTCAGTGTGTGGTACCTTACCTGCCATCCCAATGAAGTAGGTAATACAGATGTCCCCATTCTACAGATGAGCAAACTCTGGTTCAGGAATATTGAGTGTCATATCTAGGGTCACACAGCTAACAAAATATCAGAGTTGAGGCCGTGAATCTGGGCCTCCAGACTTCAAATCCAGTGCCCTTTTTTCTACCCCATAATCTGTGGGTCTAATAAGCAACAAAATCATAAGGCTTTTGTGCTAGAAATTGTCTTTGAAATACTACTGAGTTCCCCAAATCCCTCAGCACTGGCCCCTGCAAAATCAGAGTTAAAGGAAAACTCTGCTGTTCCCTAAGGACCCCTCTGCTCCATCTACCTCCCTTGTGTGAAAAGTATGAACAAAGATTAACTTTACCAAAGGGTTTATTTTCTGAAGTTCCCAAGGGATTTCCCTTAGAAGAGATGAATTTGATTCTTTAAAAATATTTTAAATATATTGAAACTGTTTCAATATAATTGGCTTTCTTTGTAATCCTGTGTATTTTATTTTATACATTTAAAAACATTTTTCTGAGAAGGCATCCATAGGGATTAATAGAAAGACTATGAAACCCAAACTTGGAACATTAGGAGATTGCAAATGTTGATGCCAAGTGCACAGAAACCTGGAGTCTTAAAACATTTCCTAAAACAGAGGTATCACACTCAGAGAAAGCTGCATGAATCCCAACATTCCTGAGTTCAGCAGAACCAGATTAAAAGCATCATTGGAAAACACTTAACAAGATAAATAAAAATACAACGTGACACAGATTATGTTCATTTGTAGTTTTCTAAGGCAAGATGGAGCCCAGACCATTTCTGAGTGATGCCCCTGCCTTAGATGCCAGGGTCAAACAAACCAGAATGTATCAGAGGTGAACCTTGGGCTCAGGTCATCCTGGCTTCAAGGTTGGCATTCCTTCCACTATGCCAGCTGCTTTTCAAGGGAAAGGAAAGAAAAACAGGAGTGGGGAGTGGTGGTAGAAGGGGTTGGAAGCTACAGGCATGGGATATACATGATCAATCTTAGCCAGTGAGTGAAGTTTGAAGTTTTCTTAAACTGGCAGGCAGTTGTCTGGGGAAAAAACAACTCAAAGTTTTCAAAAGGAGTCTGTCCAACCAGGTTCTATTTGAGAGATTGAGAAAAGGGACAGGCAGTAGGGTAGGAATCCAAATTGTTTGCATGGGCAGATCCCAAGTCTCATGGGTCACTGCAGGTGCTGGGAGTTGTAACATCTGAGAATAAATACTTATTAGTTCACAACCAAATTGAGGGACAGTTCTAACTCCCAAGAGAAAGTTATTTCATAATCTCCATGAGGCTTCCCCTGGCTGCCCCACAGCCTGTGAGTCATGGGACTTTATGGGTCACCCTTCGATTACTGCAAAGAGTTGGAAAAGAGAAGAACACGTCAGAGGGGTAGGTTTATTGTTCATGTCAGTCTTAGATTGGATTATGAAATTAGCTCCAAGTCTTCCTCCATTTCACAATGCTTTTCACATGGTGCTACGTGGAATGATCTTGGCTATTTTCTATTTATTTGTTTTTTTAACTAGCACATACTTGGTACATTCTCTGACTCCCATCCATAAACAATGTTATTCTGGGAGCCAGGGTGATATCCCTCCCTGTGCTGGGTGAGGCTTGAGAAGAATTCCACTAGATAAATTATGAAACATCATTGTTTATGTCTATCCCAACATGCTAATTTTCTCTTTGGAAACAGTGGGCACCTCTCTGAAGTGTGCCACTTTTCATGAGGCTAAAGATGTTTGACATGAGTTGGTGTTTTAAAATAACATGACAGCTTGGAATAGCTCACAGAGAGTCTATGTCATTTCCTGGAGGAGACTTCAAAGAGATCTCATTCCTTCTCCACAGCTGACCCTGGGCAGAATCATGAAGAGGGAATTTCTCTAATTATCTTTCAATATGTCTTTCTTTGTTTTTGAGTCTTCTTCCTCCTCTTCCTCTCTTTCATTTTAGATGACCAGTTCCCCTGATTTTATAGGACTCTCCATGGGATAAGCTGGTCATGACTTGGACTGAAGAGGACCTGGGTTCATCTCTCTATCTCTTACCAGCAAGTCACTGCACCAAGGTACTAAGGTCTCTTTCAACTCTAATTTCATAACCTGATAGAATGCCAATCTTCATTTGGAATTGGTCTACCACTCAAGGAATTAAGGAATTATTCCCTTGAGACTGCCAGCCTAACCCCAGATTCCTGTTCTGTCCTCCCAGAGACAGCCTGGCATAGCAGATGGAGCATTTGACATGGAACTGAGAAGCCCTTAAATTATCTATTTAAAAGAAATAGCAAGTTGGACATAATAGATTTGTGGCTTCATGTACAATCATCTTTTTTTGTATCCTGTGTTATGGAAAGGCTTCTTTTATTTCTTAAATTCAGAAATCTGACCAAACCTAAAAACATACCTATCCATTACTAGAGTTCAGGGTGAGGGAAGCAAATGAAGATAACAGGTAAGTTGGTTTTGTCCCAACCATCATACTCCTTTCTCCTACATTAACTTTCAAAAGTTCTCCTATATCCCTCTCAGCTAAAGTCTTTTCTCTGTGTCCTAGTTGCAAACCAGGCCATTGAAATGTATTTCAGAAGTGCTGAAAGGATCATCAGATTATAGGTAGAAAGCTGAGGGAGATTTTACCAACCATATAATCTAACTTCCTTGATTTACAGATGAGGCCCCAAGGAAGTTAAGTAATTTGCTCAAGGTTACACAGTGAGCTAGAGAAGAAAATGGCAAACCACTCCAGTATTTTTGCCAAGAAAACCCCAAATGGGGCCATGAGGAGCTGGACACGATTGAAACAACTCAACAACAGCACAGTGTAGTGGAGGATTAGGAATGACTGAGGAAACATCTAAGCTATACCATTAATTAGCAAAACAGGCATAATAAATAGGTCAATGAACTCCCCAGTCAGTCCAAAGACTCTGAATACAGAGTGAACCAGATTTTTACATATTAAAAACAATTAATCAAATAATACCAATTAGCTAAAAGAAAACAATTACAAACTAGGATACAAAATTAGGTAAATTTGATTTCTGATTAGAGGAAATATTAAAGGCTTTCCACGTTGAGAGGGGGAAGAATGAATTTCCGTTGAGTTGAAAGAGGCTGAATCGGTTTCAGGGGTCTTTCTTTTCCCAGAACTGAGAGATATTGATTAACTACATGCATCTGCAATTAAGAAACAATAAATGGCTATGCCACCTAGATTCCCATGGAAGATTTGCAGAAAAACAAGATGGAGTATAATACATGTGGCAGCACAAGATAAAGCCAATATTTATGAGATAGAATCTTACTGTTTCTCCCAGTTCCCGTATCAGCTCAACTCCATTTTGTGCTGGTCTAAATTCCATTTCATCAACAGATAGTAAGGCTCAGAAGTATTAAAGACACATAACAAGCAATAGCATTTATGTTAACATTGCTTGTATCTGATCCAAATAGGGATACTCCCAAAATGCTGGAGAAAGGGGTGCTTCTGATCCCAACCTCTAACAATTTGTCCCCCTTAAAGCACTAAAGAGCTAGTATAATGGATAAAGTGCTGGACCTAGAATCAGAAAGACCTGAGCTTACATTTGACCTTAGATGCTTACTAGCTGTGTGAACTTAGGCAAGTCACTTTAACTTCTATTTGCCTCAGTTTCTTCAACTGTAAAATGAGGATGCTAACACCTTCCTCCCAGGTTTATTATGAAGAACAAAAAAAATAATATTTATAAAGGGCTTAGAATAGTGCCTGGCACAAAGTAGGCACAATATAAACGTTAGCTATTAATATTAAGGAGTGTGGGCAGTACCAGAAAACTTCCCAAAAAAGAAAAACCCCTTACTATCCTCCCAATCACCCACCCCTATCACCCTTAAAATCTATCTCTAACTCTTCTCATTCTCTACTGGTCTCAGCTGTAATTTGGACCTGACTGACTCCAATCCAAACCTGGAGTATTGTTACCTTCCTTCCTTCCTGGAGTATTACCAACACTCTGACCCAATCACATGGTCATGAGCTTAACCATTTGCTTCTAGATTGCAATTTGATAAATTGAGGAATTTATCAAAATAATACGGTCCTCATGTTCACCCAGCACACATCATTTGCATTCTACCCTCAAGCTACCCTTGTAGTTATCCCACGGTTTATAGCTTGTATAGTCAATGATCATCTAGGGGAGTCATTGGCTATACAATCTGACTTGTAACCAGCACCGGAAGGAGCTAGAGTAGTATGCTCAAGAGAAGGTATTGGCCATGTAGGACCAGGTCAATCTAGCTTCCTGTAACTGCTGCGTTGCCAAATCTTCCTAGAAGTTGTTATACAGATTGGACCATAGGCCCCTTCGTCATCATTCAGGTGGTCTCTTGAATAGGAGAGGGAAATGATCATTAATAGCTGATGATTAGGGGAGATTCAGAGTTCCCCTTTTTTTCTGTTTTCAAGACCTCAATCTCTGAAGGTTGAACTAAACTACTCTATCTGACCAAACCCAACCTTACAAGGAATCTCTAGGTCTTAGGGAAATTCTATTCAATGAAGCTTGGGTAGAAAGAGATTTTTTGGTTTGGATTTTTTTCTTTTGTCTAGATTGCCCAAGGCTGGGGGTGGTCTGGGTATAGTCGTTCAGTCCAAAAATGATGTGATATCACTCTCAGCCCATCATTGGAGTAAACCTATTTCTCTTTGTAAAGTCCGCCTCTAATTATATTGCTAATCATTTAGAGTCCATTGCCGTTTGATGGAATACCTCCTGTGCAAAAGGCATATAAACATAAAATGGTAGCCATTTGTTCTTTTAGATGGAATGAGAGAATAAGAAGGCTTTTTTTGTCAATCGTCTGCTGGCCATAAAACTGATTACAATTTACTCCAAACCTTTGTCTTTTGATTATTTTAATTGCCACAGTTTACTTTAGCCTCCTTGATCCATAGCCACGATGAATTCCATCCATCTTTGTTATAACGAGCTGACCTCAGTCTTGAACAATGCCTGACAAATTCTTGCCCACCATTACCAAGGAGAGATGGACAAGAACACATTCTTCTGGAGATTCTGGGATCCCAAGAGGTGCTACCCTCAGAACCTGGTGGAGAGCATGTGGTTCTAGTACACAGTGCATCAAATGGAGGTCACCAGGATCTGGGACTCATTTTTGGAGGAGGGATGCTCTAACGTCATTATCATCATGCTTGAGCCAGAATGGAGCAAGACTAGCCTTCCAGTGTGTGGCCATGTGGGTAAGTCACAGCAAGGAAAAGCAGGAAATATGCATCATCACCACAAAGTAAGAAATCATTGAGGGAGATTGCTTAAGACAAACATTCATTTCACTGAAGGAAAGATGTCTAAGGAGACAGATGTAGAAAATCAATTGAGAAATTCACATTTTCAAAATATATTCATGCATGGTTATGACATAGGAGTATAGCTACATATATGACTATATTCATATGTGATTGTATATTAATATATTCATATACATGAATGTATATGGATATTATATATATATATTGTGTGTGCATATTATAATTATATAATTCCATGATAATATATAATTTAATATAATTATAATATAATCTTCACACACATATACATGAAGCAAGGGGAAGTCACCAAGAATATATACAACAGAGTTACATGGATAAGCAGAATCTCTAAGATCCAAAATGAAGAGATGAAATGATTTCTAATGAGGAAAAAAATGGAAAAGCAGTTGAGATTTGTTGGAGGCAAAATCATGAGCAAAGAACAGACCAGACTGTTCCTCAGAGTTGATGGGATGATAACGATGGTGAGAAAGTGAAAGTCTCAGCTTTTATGTTGGGTGCTCACCCTTCCAAGAGGAAGGATCTTTGACTCAAGAAAGACAAAGCAAAAGAATTAGCACTGAAATACGGAAATGGCTAGGGAGCCTAGTTACCTGAATTCAGGTCACCAGAAGCCCACAAACTACCTCCTAGAATACCCAAAGGACTGCCATATGTGAAGACTGAGGGGCTCTCAAGAGTTTTTGAAAAATCAGTTGGATGCCTGACCCTTTGTTCATTAGATTCAGCATGGGGTGTTTGGGGCCAAAAGTGATTATGTAACTATGGCTTAAGACAGAAAGGGCAGAAGAGGGATTTTCTTGTTCCCCTTGTTTGAAGCTGAAAAGTCACTTTGAGAGGATTAAGGAAGCCTCTGACCCCAAATTATTTTGTCATTAAGGCTATTGTTTTAAGTTGAAAAGAGGAAAGTCAATTTTGGAGAACTAATGAATCCCCTGGCCTTCAAATTGTAGGCTAATTACAAAGAGCCCAAAACTAAACCTTCAATGTGATGAAAAGATGAATCCCTAGTCTCACTAGTTGTGAGATGAAGGACAAAGTGATGGTGCCCCCTGCATGGAGAATACCAGATCATGTGCTTAGAAGATACTACATTGAATAAGACATAAACCTTGTCTTAGAGTTGGTGTGGGCTCTAGCCTACCCTCTGCTCTCATTGACTGCATAAACAGCTAAGGCTTTACTTTTTCTTCCTGGGTCTCAACTTCCTCCTCTTCCAAATCAGATGGTTGAGTGAGAGGATCCCTAAGGTCCACTCCAGATATAATACTCTATGATTCCATGATAATTTATAGCAGAAAGCAAATTCAATTTCTCTTTTCATACAGAAGAAATTCATCCTGGGGGAAAGTGAACATTTAGCGGGAAAAAAATCTGAATTCAGTGTCCACCTTGAGCTATAGTAATCCCATGGAGATTTCAGGAAACCAAGGATAGGCTCAGTGTAACATGAGGATTAGAAATTAGGTTTAAAACTTGGACAAACACTTTTCTCTTTTTCGCTGACTTTTGAACCTCAGTGGAAACTCGATTATAGATTTATTCATGCAGAACCGCTATCATTTGCATATGGTCTGTTTAAAAGCTTATAGACCTGGCATGGAGCAAAAGCAAGTCAGTGCATGTTTAGTTAATTCCCCAGAAAGTCATTCAATATGTTGAGGGGAGGAGACCAGAGCAGAAGGGCTCAGCTGTGGAAGACACATGAATATATTTAAGTTCATCACTGACTCAATATCATAAGATCACACATCTCAGTCTAGAAGGCACCTCCAAGGTCATCTGATCCATTCCCCTCCTCTTAGCATAGGAGGAAGCTCAGATCAAACAGATAATATGTTTCTGAGGAGGGATTTGAACTCAGGTCCTCCTAATTTAGAACCAGTGTTCTTTCTGCTATATTGCACTGTCTCCAAACTAAGAGGGTGGAGAAAGAAGAGGAGGAAGAAGTGTGTGTGTGTGTGTTTCTATATCTATCTGAGTTTATTTTCTTGACAAAAAGAAAGAGACAGACAGAGGGAGGGAGAGAAGGAAGGAGGGATAGAGTGAGAGATAGAGGAAGAAAGAAAGAAAGAAAGAAAAAAAGAAAGAAAGAAAGAAACCAAGAGAACTGCAGAGACATGCAGACCCAGTTTCTTTAGAAGGAAGCTTTTGTGAATCTACTCCATGATGGCCACACTTGTAGATATTTCATTTTTACATGAATAAGGGTGTTTTCATGGGATAATATTGAAAAGTGAGAGGCAGGGAAAACCCAGTTTCTCCTACAAAGTTGTAAATGTATTGGTGCCTAAGCTGAATTCCAGTCTGCATTTTAACTTAGCAAGCTCAGTTCAAGTTAAATGATTACTCCGTATACCATGTTTGTTTCTGAACTATGGCCACACTGAGCATATATCCATCCTGGCCTGCATTTTCTTTCTAGGCCAAGTTAAACAGTGGTGGGGATGTGGAGAGGCAAAGGAGAGGAGAGGAGGTAATTAATGAAAGCCAAGTCTGTTTCCAATTTCTATCCAACAGTGAACAATTAGAACATTAGACCTGCATGGTATTGTAGGGTAATAAAGCAAACTCTGGTCTGGGAAGCTTGATTGTAAGTTGACGGGTATTGAGCTCAGAGAAGAGGAGGGGAGTACCAAGACTTCAGAAATTATCAAGTTCTGCAGTTTCCCATGCAGGCCCCAAGGAGCTGGGAATCTATGCTTTGCCTTCCATGGAATTCTGGTATTCTAACTGTGAGACTGGGGAATCATGAGAAGGGTTCCATGCAAGTCACATTTTTTCTCTGAAATATTAATATGTTTTTATTTATTATCTTAGCAAGACTTTTTACTTCTTACTCACTGTTTCTTCCCAGATGATCTTAGAACTTCAGAATCTGACATCCCCTCCTCCATAGAACAGTCTCTACCTTACCTCAGTACCACACAGAACTTGTGTCTCCAAAGCGGAATAATTGCATTTACAAGTCAATGAAAACAAAAACATTCAGACCCAGATCAATAGAAAGATGTGCTACTTTTACATGAGCAGCTTCTCCTCCAGAGAACCATATAAACCTCAGGACTTACAGTACTGTCCTGGAAAGGGCTCCAGCACTGACAGACAATTGCTCCCCTCTACAGGCTCTCTGTCTCTGCAAAAGCTCTCATTTCCATCATTCTTGGCAATTATCACTAGTCACTACTTCTCATCTTTGTTCTCCATTGCTGTCCACCATTGCTGCCCATCTTATAGCCCTTCTTAGCTTTCAGCAGATCCTTTCTCAGGAAGTCCATCCTGGGCAAATAAACAAACAAGGGCCATTAGGTGGTAAAATAGAGTGCCAGGCCTGGAGTCAGGAAGACTTGAGTTCAAATTTGACTCCAGATGCTTACCAGCTGGATGAACTTGGGCAAGTCACTTCACCCTGTTTGTCTCAGTTTCCTCATCTGTCAAATGATCTGGAGAAGGACATGGCAAATCACTCCAGTATCTTTGCCAAGAAAATCCCAAATAGGGTCATGAAAAGTCAGACAAGACTGAAACAACTGAATAATAGCCATGCAGGAGAGATGCCTGAAGCATATTTCTAACTTAAAATTCTCCATTGTCATTCTTAGATCTCCTTTGATAAACTCACATCATACACCACAGCATGTCACCCACCTCCTTACTAAATAAATTCTATCTCTAGGATCAAGTAGAAAACTCGTAAGTCTGGCATTTAACCCCTTTCACAGCCTAGCGCTTTCCAATCTTTCCAGTTTTCTTACACTTTCTGTGCTTCTACACACTCTGTGATGCAAATACACTGAACTACTAGCTGATCCAGTGCTTAGCCCATAGTAGGTGCTTATGAGAATTTCCTTCAGAGTCTAACACATAGTAGGTGTTTACTAAATGCTAGTTGACTAGGACATTCCCTCTTCCACCTTCACATCTTGGTGTGAGCTTTCCCTCCCCCATGTCCCCAGGAATCACAGCTTTAGTGATTAACTAAAAGACCACAGTCAAAACTATTCTGACCTTAGAACTCTACTTATGAAACATCTGAATGGCTTCCCATTATGCCTCCAGTTAGAGTAAAAACTCTCACAGTAGTGGGGGAGACTGAGATGCCAGCCTTAGGCTAGTACTCTCTTCTGTGTGGTTCTCATGCCTGGATTCCTATCTTCACTGTATGTATTTATTAGTTGGTCCAGTAATGACCAAATCTCTTGGCCTCTCTGAACTTCAATTACATCCTTGTAGAAATGGAATAATGTTTGTGCCCCCTCAGGTAAGTTGCATATGAGCTAGGATGGTTATGTCTACTTTCCCTAGGGACTGACAAATAAGAGTCATTGAAACTTTCAAAGCCGAAACTTTATTTATTGACATTTGTTGTCTTTGCTGTAAAAATGTCTGGCATGGTATACTTTACAATGAAGCTACTGAGAAAAATGATTATTTAAGATCTAGTTTTAGGAGATAATGATAAGCAGAGAGTTGAGGCTTCAACTGATCTTATGATGTGGGATGACAAAATGTAAATGAGAATGGAAAAGAGCTTTGGGAATTAGAACACAAGTCACCAGAGTATGTACAGACCATTACACACACACACACACACATACAGTCACACTCTGTGGATGTACCCCCAAATACCCTTATCCCCCAAATTCTCTCCTACCTTTTTGCAGAAGCCAGTATGAGACATCAAGAAATACCTTTGACTGGGTGTCAGAAAAGTTGGGTCCAAGTACTGACTCTACTATTGCTAAGCACAGGACCTAGGATAAATCACCTCCCCTTCCCTGAGACTCAGATGCCTCATCTATAAAATGTGTGGATTAGACTGGTTCATCTTACTGGACCCTTCCTGTACTAACATCACAGGAAAAGCTTTCCTTCCAAAAGCCTTGGAATTAGAATCAAAATGGCCCAGGCTCAACATCCAGTTCTGCCTCCTACTAACCACGTGACTATCTATATATCACTTCATCTGTAAAATGGGGATGCTATTGGCATGACGTATCTTATAATATTGTTGTGCATAAAACCCTTTAGAAACTGTAATGTCTTTCCTGAATGGGCTATTGATATAATTAGTCACTTCCTAATGACCTAAAGAACTTACACATTTTGCTTTGATACCTTGTGTTCACTGCCAGCAAGGGCAGTTCAACTGCTTCCAGCTGTTCAGACCTCCATTTTATTCTCTTTTGGGGGAGGGCTAGATGTGTGCTTGTGGGTAAATTGGTGGCAGGGTGGGGAGAGAAGATGTATTTATGTGCCTCTAGGAGAGAGACAGAAAGAGAAAGATGGGTCCAGAGAGGAAGAGAGACAGAGGAAAATTCTTCAACTTTCTACCAAACCCAATAAATGCCTTACTCAACATCCTATTGCCCAACTCTAGTTTATGAAGAGTTTAGAACCATATTTTTTCTTTTTATTTTACTGAGGGATTAGTAACAAGAAGTTGGCAGTAAGGTCCCAGCAATTCGTATGATCTGATGTGATCCAGATGTCAAAATTCTCTACCCCTGTTTTGTGCCCTCTGTAGAATAAATGTGTGACTGGAACTCTCACGGGGGAGATAATTACATTTATTTCTAGGCACATGAGATGTACTTTGCCCCCTCCTTGCCTTTTTTTTAGGGAAAGAAGAACCTGGAAAATATATTACCACTGACCAAAAAGAATGCAGAAGTAGAAATTCAGTGAATAGGAAAGCCATACTGAAGAAAATATATTTGAGTCTTCCACAGCTGGGTTTATTCTGGACAGATGTGACTTTGAACTCTGTAGTTACCCTGGCTTCAGTAATCCAAGGGCAACTTGATAATGCTGGGCAAAGCCTCTATTTGTTCATCAAGGTGAAAATTGAGATCTAGAGATGGAACATTCTAAAACATGATCTGTATACATTGCACACTCACTATTAAAATGAGTTGCTATCCTTCCCCACAATCAACAAGCCTAGCATTTACTAAGCCCCAGGCACTGCACTAGGCACTGGGGATATGGAGATAAGAGTAAAATTCATCCCTGACCTTGAGTTTACATTCCATTGGGGGAGACAATGTGTATTAAAATAAATATACGTGAAATAAATTCTGAGTGATTGCTTTTGGGGGGCTAAGGATACTAGCAGCTGAAGATGAGTAAAGACTGTATAGAAAGTACTTAAGCAAAGTTTTGAAGGAAACAAATATTAAGAGGCAAATGTAAGAGGGAGAATATTCAAGACATGGTGGAGGGGAGGAGCTTGGGGCAAAATGATCATTTCTTCCTTAGGTTTGTAAGAAAGGAGTAGAAAATTGGACATAGTTGACTATAGTCTGGTCTAGGGAGAGATTTCAAAGGGTTCAGAGGGAAAAGTAGATAGGATTTCATGGATAGAAAACTAATAGGAAAGTTTGCTCAGGAAGAATGGAGAGCTCTTAATTAAATTCTCAAGACTCAAGGTACAACATTCTGACCTGTGATTTCATTGGTATAGGGACTATATGATGTACAAACTCCCTCTAGCAAGGTCAATTAGTATCTTTTTTGTACCATTTAGCCTTAGAAAGTTTTCTGGGTGACCAAGAGATTAAGCCTAGATTGAAATGTCAGCATGTGTAGAAGCCAGAATTGAATCTAGGTCTTCCTGGTTTTGATCCACTATGATACACTGACTCTGTATGGTAGGGTTTGCTCAAGTGGTAGAGCATGTAAGACGTAGATTGGTTGATACCAGCATCCTCTATCTTGCCCCCCTTTCTAGAACTTCTCCATTGTCTGGTCTGCTGCAACTCTGAATGAGGGCCAGGGGAGGGGAAGAAAGAGTGCCAAACATTCCAATGGGAAGGAAAAAAGCAGGTATGTGGGGAGATGAATGGAGGCATGTAAGGAAACACACTCAACAGAGATGTTTAAAGATATGCATAAAAGATGGATACAAAGCATAGGAACAGAGGATGGATAAACACTGGATTTAGAGTCAGTAGAACTTTGATCAAACCCTGACTGTTCCACTTATTACCTCTGTCTTTAGACATTTCAACTTTCTAGGACTCAGTTTCTTTACTTGTAAAAGAAGGAGGTTAAATCAGAAGACCTTTGAGGTCTTCCAGTTCTAATTCTATGAGCTTATGAGTGAGGTATAGTCCCATAAAAACTCTAGCTAGGAGTATTAACCATATGAACTGAATGAACACAAGGAACTGAAGGGGATGAAGCAAGCAGAGCACAATATGAAGGGTTTTACCCCTTCTTTTGGCTTCTTTATTTTTTCTGCCAAGGAGAA
>CM053772.1:248498305-248591591 GCA_028658325.1 Potorous gilbertii | reverse complement strand
CATTTCTTGTGGATGTATTGATCATTTTCTGTTTTTTTGTTTATTTGAGTTTTGATTTAAGTAATCTTAGAGCCAAACAACCCGTGCTTGGATTCCAGCTCCCTAATTGACTAATCACATATTTGGAATTATGCTAAAAGTAAGTCACTAAATTATCTACTGAACTAGGGACTCTACCTCTTAGGTATATGCTCTAAGGAGGATGAAGAGAGGACAAAAGATCTCATACACATTGAAATATTCACAATCTCTTTTTTTTTGTAATAACAAAGAACTGGAAACACAATAGATGCCCATGGATTAGGCAGATAAACCGAAATACATAAATATAATGGAATGTTACATTGCCATAAATTAACTACTAATATGCCTAACTTAAAGAATTATGGTAAGACATATGACTCTATATGATAAAAGATGAAATAAGCAAAACAAAGAAAACACTATACACCGTGACTGCTATGATGTAAATGGAAAGATCAGAAAACTGACCGTGAACTCTGGGTAATTTTTATGATCAAGCTTGGCCCCAGAGGAGTCAATAAATCATTACTTGATAGGACAAAGTAAGAGGGGTCAGAAGGAGCTTCGATACCATAGAGTCCTCGCCTCTCCTTTTACAGATTTTCTTCCCGTTTTATTTATTTATTTATTTTTTATTTTTAAATTTTTATGAGAGTCTATGGGAGTAGAGAATTGTGCATATTGTCAGATATCGTTGACATGTGGGTTATTTTTTCTGCTCTTTTTTATTCTTTGTTACAGGGGACCTAACTGGTCTCTTGCCTTAGATCTGACCCCACTTCAATCTATCCTCCGTAAGGCTGCCAAAATGATTTTCTTAAATGAGTCTGCTACTCCCCTGCTCAACAAACATCAATGGTTCCCAATTGTCTCTAGGAGCAAATATAAACTCTTTTCTTTGTCATTTATTTATAATCTGGTTCCAGCCTTTCTTTCTAGCCTTAACACTTATTCCCTTCTTGTGCTGAATGTATCAGTCAAACTGGCCTTCTTACTGTTATTTATAAAAGATCCTCCATTTTCCTTCTCTTTGCCTTGGTATGGGTTGTTCGTAATGTCTGGGATGAACTTCTTCCTCACTTTCTTTCATGTCTCAGAATCCCTAATTTCTGTTAATCATCCCAAGTCTGGCTTTCTATCTGAAGCCTTTTTAGATCTCCCTAACAGGGTTCTGCCTTCCAAAATCACCTTGAATCAATTATGTACATATTATCTTTATATTCCCTGATTCCTAGTAGACTATGTCACATGTTGTTCAGTCATTCCATTGTTTCCATCTCTTCAAGACCTGATGAACCACAGTACACCAACGCTATCCATGTAGTTTTCTTGGTAAAGACACTGGAGAGGTTTGCCCTTTCCTTTTTCCAAGGTTTAAGGCAAACACAAGTTAAATGACTTGCCCAGGATCACACAGCCAGTAAATGTCTGAGTTCGGATTTGAACTCAGGTCTTGCTGACTTCAGGCCCGGTGATGTACATGCTTAACCATCAGAAGTCTCGACCAGTTAACTAATAGGTACTTAATAAAACTTGTTGATCAACTGAAGAGAGAGGGGAAATGGTATATTTAAAAATGAAGATATAAAAACCAAAAATTTTTAAAATATTGCTAAAATAATTACCAGTTTTATGGTCTCAAGCAAGTTATTGAAATTTTTTGAGCCTTGAAGTCCATATCTGCCAGAGTATGGGGCAAAGAGTGCCTAAATCTGCTTACTAAGATGTCAAGAATGAACGGATGAAAAATATCTATCATGTACAAAGTGCCAAATCAATGGCTTCGATATGCAAATATGCAAAGAATATATCCCTGTTCTCAAGCTTTCATTCCAGTGGTGGAGAGAATATATTTCTTATCATTCATTCAATCAATCAATAAACATTTATCTAGTACTTATGTGCCAGGAACTATGCTAAACACTATTATATGAATATGCATGGTAAATTCTAGAATTTATTTCCACATATGTTAAATAGAAGCTATAGGAAAAGCCAAGGGGTACATAGATTGAAAAGATGGGATTGCCTGGGATGTAAGAAAGATCTGAAATTTCCTCAGCAAGGATAACTTCTTGTATAAGAATTCCTTCCACTGATGCAGAATTGGGAAGACCTGAGTTCAAACTGAGCAGCATATACTTGCTAGTTGTGTGACCCTGGGCAAGTCATTTTGCCTGTTTGCCTCAGTTTCCCCATCTCTAAAATGAGCTGGAGAAGGAAATGGCAAACCACTGCAGTATATTTGCCAAGAAAATGCCAAATGGAATCACAAACTGAAAACAACTAAGCAATGCCAATACAGCCTTGGTAGCTCCCATTTTCACAGGACCCTAATCACTTTTCCAGCTTCCAGTGACCCAAACATTTTTCTACATAAACTAATTAGAGTCTTTACACTGGAATGGAAAATAGCAATATCTATTTGCCTCAGGTGTGTAGAAGTGAAAGGATTTGCCTCAGATCACATATCCAATAGCTATATTTGGGACTTGGTTTGAACCCAGACATTCCTGACTCCAAATCCAATGTTACGGTTGGGTAGTGTACTGGACCTGAAGTCAGTTTCAACTGAGTTCAAATCCTAGTCCTTGCTATTAACTGTGTGATCTCAGGCAATACTCTAAACCTCTCTGGGCCTCCATTTTCTCACTGGCAAAATAAAGGCGTTAGACTAGATGACTTTAAAGGTCCTTCCTGCTTCCAGAGCTGTAGTTCTTTGAACCTACTCATGCCAGGCTGATTCTCTTTGTACATAGTAGCTGTTGATTCTCGTCACTGTAAATATCCTGAGAGGGAGAACTACATTATATAATTCTTATTTACAGGTTCATCCCTATTTTAATGACTTTAATTCTTGATGAATCCCAGCGCTGCCATCTGCAAGTATTTGTCCACACATAAGTCTTACCAAGAACCTTCTGCAAGGGTGGGCTGAAATACCCAGAAGTCTTTTAGGGAGGGCTATTCTACATTTATCAGTCTTGGAATAGTTTTTTTTAAAATTTCTTTCCCCTTGCTACTGGATATAGGAATAGGGTTCCTCTCTCAGCCTCAGTTTCCTTCTCTGTAAGATGAAGAGGTTAGACTCACTAGCCTCTAAGTTCATTTAAACCCTAAATCCCATAATGTGGGATTTAATGTATGTTCTCATTGCTATAAGGGATTTTCAGGCAAGTAAACTCCTACCAATGGAGGCCAGCACCTTTCCTGCAATTTATCTTACCTTAGAGACCTGCCTAGAGCATGAAGAAGTCAAGTTATTTGCTCAGGTTCACCCAGCCAGAATGGATTAGGGGTCTTCCTGGCTTTGAAGACATCTCACTACCCATTCCACCAAGTCTCCTGCCTCTCACAAGCTCCTGGAGGGGGCTTTGAATGATTTTCTTAGCAGGTTTTCTCCAGCTTTCTCATTGATCATAGAGGAAAGAATCTGTGAACAGTTCACAAAGATTCTGAATTCTATTCCCAATAAGTTTAACCCTGGAGATGAAATCGGTCATTTCTCCCCACTGACACAATGGCAGGGTGTTGTCCTTCCGACACTGAGATCAGTCTATGGGCTTACTCAGGTCCCTTAGCTTCAGTCCTGAGAACCAATCTATACTCCCCTTCTGGATTACAGCTCAATCTCCCAGCTCATTTAGTGATGCCTCAGAAGGGTTAAGCTTCTTTATAAAATCTTTGAACAATTCAAAGGACCAGAGAATCAGAGCTGGAGGGGATCTCAGAGGCATGTAGTTTTTTTTAAACAAATGAGGAAAGTGAGGCCAAGAGAAATTGTGACTTGCCCAAGGTCACACAGTTAGCTAAGTATCTAAGGTTTGATTTGAAACAGAATATCTGCCACAATCCCAGTCTTTCAAAGGGTTGTGGTCAAGTCACTGTAATGCCTTAAAAGGGGCAATGATAAGACATCCAAAGCTCAGATAAAGAACAGAAAACTTGCTTTCTTAACACTTCAGAATGTACTGGATGATCATCCCTCCCTTTCTATATATCTTTCTCTTCCTTTTTCTCACACTCTCCACTATTCTCCTCTGCCTGCTCCTCCATCATCCCTTTGCTTGCCCTGACTTACTTTCTTTTTGTCTCTTTCTTCTCCTCCCTCCTTTTCCTTTTCTTCTTTCCCTTCTGAACTTCTTGCATTTAATACGAACAAAGATTCCCCTCTCCTCCCTCCACCAGTCTGCAGATGGAGTCTTTGGCACATTGGAGTGGTGGATTCAAAATCAGCAGACCTGAGTTCAAATTCCTATTTTGACACTCATTTGTAGTTAAGTTAATTTGGCACTACTTTACTGTTCCAGGTATCAGTTTCCTTGTTTGTAAAATGGGCTAGAGGAATGGACCCCATGACTGTTAAGGCTGTAGCTCTAAATCTATGATCTTTGTATGGAGGCAAATGAAATCAAGCAACCTAGAACACAGATTCAAATACTACTTCTGCCAGCTGCCACCCCTGTGACCTTGAGTAAGTCACTCTCCTTGATTCCAAATTTCCTCATCTGTAAAATAAGGGGGTCAGACTAAAGGACTTCTGAGGTCCCCTTCAGTTTTAAACCTAGCACCCTAAGATCTAGCCATGCCTTCTCATACTACTCAAAGCTTGCTGAAGCACAAACTCTTTTCTCTTAAACATGGGGAGGCTGCCACCTGGTGGTCCTTTGGAGGTTTCTAATGCTCTAGTTGGGGATTGACTGGGGACTCCTAGAGCACACACAGCTGTTCCCCATTAGATGCTGTGTCAGGTTCCAGACTCCAGTCAAATCCCTATTACAATGTTAAAGGAGAATTGGGATCTTATAAAGGCATTCTTTATGGATATGTAAAGAAAGGGTCATTTGAATTGGGGAGCATGGCTCATTTCCAGCAGCTTTCTAATTTCACTCCACATTTGAATGGTGTTAGTGTCTTACCTTGAACACCCCCAACTTAACGGCAGTGAAAAGTACCCATATTGCCTCAGTTGGCCATGTGTTTTATGGACCTTTCTCCTCTGGAGGCAGCTGGGGATTGAGCAGTCACACAGAAGGGGCTCTATGTCTCAGGCGACTAGGGAGAGCCATTAGGAAAATTTATACCTTGCCAATTCCACCCCTCCCCCAATCCATCTCTAGAGACGCCATTCAAACAGTAACCACAAACGAAATCAAAACTGGTCTGTTTACATAGCTTGTTGAACACAGAGCTCTTTACCATTATTTTTTGTTTCTTAGTGAGACTCACCTGTGACTCCTCTGGGTTCTTCGAATACACCCCATGTTAGTGAAAAAGTCCCATGGTCTTAGAACTGGAGGAGATCTTAGGGGATCATCTAGTAGCCTAGCTCCTCTATTTTTTTTTTAAAGAATAAGTTTAACACCCTGGAAGTTTAAGTGATTTGCCCAAAGATACATAGATAATATCATGTATCTGGAGTTGGAAGAAACCTTAAAGATCATTTAGTCTAAAGGTTCTTAATCTTTTTTTTTTTTTTGGTTAAGGGGAACCCCGTCTCAGAAAAAATGTTTTCAAATGCATAAAACAATACATACATGATTACAAAAAAACCAATTATATCAAAAGACAATTATCAATATTTAAAGAAACAGATTCATGAGTTGTTCATTTTATATATAAGGAAATAATTGTAAAGTGAGAGAAAATGGCTTGCTGAAGGACATGAAGGAGGCTGAACTGGAATTTGAACCCAGAACTTAGCACGCCAAGTATAGTACTCTTTCCATGGCACCACATTGACTCTGGGAAGGTCTGAGATTTGAACTCAGGTCTTCTTATTCAAGATCTGTCATTCTTCAGGCTAGTGAGTTGGCTTTTATGGAGCTCACCAAGCTGCCATTAGAATTTCATGATCAGTCTTGATAGACTCACAATTGCAGTTTCCAAAGTGACTCCCTGGTTTTGCCTTCCTCCCAGACTATTTGCTGTACTAGAACACTCTCTCTTCTCTCAAAATAGCACTGTAACAGAAAGTGACATGTACATTGGAGGAGGGAGGGGATGGTTCATTTTAATCACAAGATGTCTGTTATTCATTAATGGAGATTTTCTTGAATCTTAATTGTCATATTGTAAAAAACTATTTGAAAAGTGCAGTAAAAAAGGCACATCAGCAGACCTGCATGCTAAGTCTTGGTTGTCCCAACCTTATTTTTTGACCCTAGGTGATAAATTTAAGTTACTTCTAACTTTCTCCATGTTTAAGATGGGTTTAAGATGGGCTGTCTACCTCACTGGAAAGTAAAGAGGGAATGGACAATGAAGGATACTTTGGAAAAAGATAGAGCACTCTACAGACAAGTGGGTCATCATGGGTCATTTATGTAGGAGCCATTGCCCTAGTTGGGATGAGGTCAAAGAGAGGATTTAATGATACAGTAATCCTTTCCACGTTGCGATTTCCCCCTTCACAGTTTTGACGCATCATGAATAAGCATATGAAACTAAATGGGAAGTTTTTGGGAGTTTCGCAGAAACCACAGACAATACATAAAGGCCAGCAGATGACACAGAAAAAGTTTAGAAACTTAAGAATGCATAAAAATGTATTTATAATATCAACCTATTTTATCTTTTAATACCACAGTAATTCAGACTTCTCTAGTACAGATTTTCCAGGTCACAAGGGTGCTGCACCCCTAATCCCCACCATATGGGAGAACTGCAATTAATAGCCAGCATTTATATGGTGCTTTCATGTTTTTAAAGCATTTTAAATGAGTTAACTCAATTGATGCTTGCAACAACACTGAGAGTAGGTGTAATTATTAGTCTCATTTTACAGATGAGGAAACTGAGGCACAGAGAAGTAAGTTGACTTACCCAGGGTCACTCAGCTAGTTAGCATCTGAAGCAGGATTTGAGCTCAGATCTTCTGTACTCCAAGTCCTGAACTCTAACAACTACTCAATCTATCTGAGTGGCTTCTGAGCATGTGAAGTAAACTTCTAGCTACAGTGCACTTCTGAGGTCCCCAAGACAGACTGGGGTTTCAGTGGGCACCAGTAGATATTCTTGTGTTGCTCTATCATACAATAACTACATGAATTTAGAGATTGGAGGACCTTACAAGTGATGCCATCCAAACCCTTCATTTCACAGATCAGGAAATTGAAGTCCATTGACCACTCAAGAAGGTAACAGAAAGTGGAAAGTACAGAATTTGAACTTGGGTCCTCCGACTCCAAATTTAGCATTCTTCACGGCACCATGTTAACTTCCCAGGGGTAACAGGGTCATGGTTCAAGTTGAAACTCGACTCTTGATCAACCAGGGGCTTTGCTCCAGGGCACTAAAATTTAGAGGATGTAAATATTTAACATTCACTCTTTCAGCAGAGTAGAAGAAGGTAAAAGAATCATGAGTTATGGCTGGGGATGTTGATTTTTTTGGGATTCTTCCTTTGGGGATACAACAACCAATTTTCCATGGATGCTGGAAAGACAGGTTCAAAACAGCTGTGGGGACTGTGGTATGTAGTTTGTTCCAGCCATATTCTTTCCCTCTGCCTCCTAAAGACATTGCCAACTTGCCATTCCACCCTCAAAATTTTCCTGCCCTCTAACTTGACCAGCCTCCTCCCAACTTCCCTCTGTTAGCATCAAAACTACGTACCAAGATTTCTAGCTATAAGTGCCCCCCCCCAACACCGACCATTAAGCTTATAAGTCCAACAGTCAACAAGAGGGGCAGAATAGGAATATAGGAGATATGGGGAAGTAAATGAGGTTAGAAAGCACTATGGAATGAAGAGTGAAGACAGCTCTCATCAAACTTGGGTTGTACTGGACTTAAGTCCTAAGGCTCTGGAAAGTCTAGAGAGCCTACTGGGAAATTCCCAGTATAAGCACTTATATCTCAGAAACCCACAACAGCTACAAATCAGAGTTTGATTTATAGTTTTCTTTATTGTCCATACACAAGAAAGTAATAGAGAAAGTAACAACAGTGATAAAAAATTTTAAAATGGAATTTTGTGGAAAACTGGACATATGCCAACATATACCTGCTCATAGGGTGATTGAGATCAAATGAAATAACAGGTTGGAGCTTGGATACCTTAAAATACTAAATAAAAGTTACTATTGTGCCATTGAAAAGACCAAAGTCATTCTTTTCTAAATATTATCCTTTATTATTAATGGTGCTGAGGATGAAGATTAAATCATAACTTTTGAGTGGGAAACATTTTTTAAGGTCATAAAGGCCAGATGAGGAAACTGAGACCCAGACAGGCTGAATGATGTCCCTGAGGTGACATAGCTAGTAAGTGACAGAGTCAGGATTGGAGCCCAATTCCTCTGACTCCATGGTTCCATGCTATTACCACGAAGTTGATTCTAATAATGATAACTTGATAAGTTGATGAAAACTATGATGTATATAACACTAAACCTGGTGTTAGCTAAACCTGGATTCAACCTGCCTCCCTTTGACGCGTTATCATAGATGAGTTACCTAACTTCTCAGTGAATATCTTAGACAAATCTTTGAGACCATATGTTATAAAAAACTTGCTCATCTGTATCTGTAGAGGACCTTTTCCATGCTGGAAGTTACCTAAAGTGATACAATCAGAACTCTGGACCAAAACAAAAGAATACACTCAAAAACATAACTTTAAAAAACATTGCTATGCCCCACATACATCAGAATGTTTATATTGACACTTTTTATGGTGGCAAAGAAATAAATGTCAATTGATTGGGGAATGGCTAAATAAATTGTGGTACATGAATTATGGAATGATATTGTGTAAGAAACTATAAATGTTGTTCATCTGTTTTCAATGAGGATCGATGACATCATGGAATGATATCTTGATTTATACATGAACTGGATTGAAGTGAGTCAGAGTTGCACGAAATCATCAGCCTCACTATCTCTTCCTGTTATTGAAGTCCAGTGGCAAGACAAAAGTCAAGATGACATTTGTCCAAGATGCCTTGCAACGACCTTGGCGTCTTCAATAGAACTCAAGTTCTATGGAGCCTGCTTCAGTCACCTTCATGGTCCTTGATACAAAATGTTTTCATCTACCTATTCCACAAGGAGGATTCTCATCTGTGGCTCCAAGAAGCTGTAGCATGCACCCCAATAACTTTTGCTTTCCAAAATTCTTTATTATAAGGGATAGAATTGGAATGATGGAGAGGTAGGCATTCACTTGCCATTCTGCTCATAAGACGTCATTTAAAAATTCTCAGTGTGATCATTGCCACTTTGGAAACCACAAAAGCTACAAACCATGGCTTGATTCATTATTTTGTTGATTATCTAGACTTGAAAAAATAATGAAGACAATGTTAATGAAGATTAAAGTTAAAAATGTATCTTGCATAAGTTTTTTTTTTCAGAATCAATAGTTTAACATCTACCAGCACACTGCTGGATATGGGTGATGTAAAAATAAAAAGTATCAATAAAAATCTATTAAACTGGAAACTAAATGCTGCAGAAACAAAAAAGCTTGTTCCCAAAGAAGAGTTTTCAGGAAACACATTCCCCACTTTTTAAAATAGATGGCAGGATTATGGGTATAGAGCACTGTATATTCTATCATACTCTTCGATGTATTGGTTGGTTTTACTGAACTGTTACGGGAGATGAGGTGAAAACAAGATCTGTAAAAATTTGTTTAAGAAACAGGATTGAGCTGCAATGCCTACCACCATTTTGTACATATTTTCTTCCTCATTTGTTAAATGAAAGTAATGGACTAGATAACTTTGAAAATCCCTATTAACAACTCCTCAAAATTTGGCATGCAGATAGGGCCGAAAACATTAGCAAAGACTAGAAAACTCATTCAATAAGTTTATGGGAGCCATCAAGTACTACCTTATTAAAGTGAGGGAAGTAAGTATGGGATGTCATTTGTAGCCAAGCACAGTGAGTAGCTTAATTGGATACGAGCCCTGACTTTAGATAGATCCCCTGTTTATAAGCATGGCCACATCAAAGGGATATGACAAAATTAGAAATAACTTGTAAAAGAAACCTTCCTGGACTCCATGGTTCATTCTGTAATAAGTATCATTGAGATCCTTCTTGAGAGGTCACTGTTGGATTACTGCTTTGGCTGTCAGCTCCACTACAAAGTCAATGAATGTTTGCTTCTATTTTTTTCTTTTAACCTCCCTCCCCCTCCCAAGCCAGTCATCAGTAATGAAAGCCTATGTGTCCTTAATAATGGTTGTGGAACCTACCATGTATACAACAAAAATATGTGACATCTTGCTTGGGCAAAAAGGAAATTTAACAGTGGATTAGTTTGTGTGAATATCTTTGCGAATACCTCATGTATTTGAATAAATTTGAGAGATAATTCAAAAGTTTCTGGGAATATAGTATATACCAACTATTGTGCTGGGTGCTGAACATAGAGAAATAAACAAGTTTTTGACCTCGGTGAGGTTATGTTCTAGTGGGGAAATGCTATATGATATACATACACACACACATACATACACACCCATATATACATATATATGGACATGCATGCATACATATATACATATACACACATACAAGCAAACAAGATTATACAAAAAAAATTCCAAGACAACACAGGAAGGATAAAAGATTGGAGGAAGAAAATGAAAACGATCCAGAAAATTGTGACTGAATACATTAAGAAAATTCCTGACATTCTAGAATCAAAACTGAATGAAAACACTTTTAAAGTAATACTTATGCAATGGTAGTCTTAATGTATACAAAATTAATCATAATAGATTTGTAAATTAATAATAATGTTACTTTATAGTATAATATGATGTTGATAATTTCTAACAAAAGCCTACACAATATTAACAAAACACAAGACCAGACACCCTAAAGTAATATTTGTACAATGCTTAACACATTGCTTGTCACATGTTTAATAAATGCCTGTCTTTTCCCTCCCTCCCTGGGACCATCTCTTCTTATTGCTAAGTCCTTAGCTCTGGCTGCCATTTCATAAGAACTCCCAGCTCCTCCTAACACTTCGCTCTCCCTCCACAAATCTATCTCCTATATGTACTTTCTTTGATTGGAATGGAAACTCCTTGAGGTAGGATCTGTGCTGAAGCAAAGAGAATGAGCTTACTTATATTTGTAACTCGAGTTCAGTACAGTGTCTGGCATGTAGTAAACTTAAAAATGCTTTATTTGTCTATCTACATATATCCATCCATCCATCCATCCATCCATCCATCCACTATGTAGCAGGAAACTATCCTCAGCACTGGGTATGCAAGTAGAAAGAGCGAAACAATCCCTATTCAGAAAAGGCTCACATTTTATTGGGGGAAACATGTATGTACACATGTATGCACACACACATACAAATACACTTACATATAAATATGTGGCATAAATATAAACTTAACAATGATAAATATATACCAAATAGTTAAATACAAGATAGTTTGGAAGGAAGGGTTCTAGGAACTAATATGATCAGGAATGACTTCATGCAAAAGTTTGTGATGCATTTTAAAGGAAGAAGACTCTGTAAGGCAGAGTTGGAAGAAGTATATTTCAAACTTGTGGGATGGCCACATGAGATGGTGATGAAGGGTTATGTATGAGGAACACAGAGAAAGACAATTTGAGTATACTGTGGAAGAGGAAGTCATGCCCAAAGAGGCTAGAATGATAGGTTGGATCCAGATTTTAGAGGGCTTTAAAAACTAAGTAGATAGGTTTCTGTTGGTTCCTAGGAAGCCATTAGCATTACATGGTCAGATACTCAGGGATAGGGTTGGAGATCAAACTCTAATCTCCTCTTTCTAAATTTGGTACTCTGTCCACATCACTATATAACCTCTGCCCCAAAACAGGTAAGCACAGTTGTACAAAAAGTAGTATTTTGTTGACTGAGTTGGTGTGAATGTGGGTATGTGCATATCCATGGCAAATATTTGCTCTGAGTCTGGATGAAAGACTGGTTTCTTGTGTTCTCTGGAATTTTCCAGAAATAAAAAAGGGGAAACTCTATACCAAGAATTTGCTAAAATGCCTAGTTGAGCTCTCTGTGAACATCTGGCTAACTCTGATACTAAAAGTCTTCATCTATATTCTACAGATCACTGAAGGAAGTAATTTCAGACCGGAACAGCCCAGAGAAAGGCTTCAATTTTTCACTCAATGTACATGTAGCAATATCCTTTTGGAAAGAATTTATTTTATTTTTTTCAAAGGAATAAGGGGGGAAGGTCAAGAGGGAGGAAATAATTTGGAACTCAGATTTTTTAAAAAAGAATGATCATTCTAATTTTTTTTTTACAAATAATTGGGAAATTTTAAAACAAAAATATATTAAACATGGAAAATGGATGTGCAGAAAACTGACTGATTTTTCACATTGATTTTTAAGTCATTAAAAAAAGTTTTTGGAAGAAAAAAAGAAACAAAATATTCTTCATAAATATTCAGATTTCTGGAAATAAGCAACCCAAAATATTTTTACAATTGACTCATTCAAACTGTCTGTGATAACATTTACAACATGGTGCAAGGGACCTAATATCAGGGGACCTAGACTCAAATCCCACTTCTGCCACTTATTGGATAATTCACTTAAGCTCGTAGGTATTTGTTTCCTCCTTTATAAAATGGCAAAATGGGACTAATTGTTCAAGTTCTCCTCCTTAGTGGATAATCTAAAGATCCTTTATCCCAAGATACAAGAAGTCAGCATTAAGCTTTCAAGAAGCAGAAAAGAGTAATGAAAGAGGAAGGGGTTGCTATTTTAGTCCTTTTCTACCTTTGTATGATGTTGGACAGGTCATTTTACCTCTTGGTCTAAGTCTCAATTCTTTAAGCTAAAAGTATGAAGATGATCACCTTCTCCTTATTTATGAAGACCCTAAACCCCATAAAGGGAAAATGATTTTTCCTGGGGCACACAGAACATCCAGTCATGCTAACAAGCATTTATTAAGCACTCATGTGCCAATGTTAGTAGTAGAACTGGATCTAAAGCCCAGATCTTGTCCAATGATCTTTCTATTCTGTTGCTTTTGTAAACAAAATGAAGCAAAATTTTAAAAAAAGCAACTTTCTTTAGTTATCCATTTTTAGATGTTTTAATTATATTATGATGTAATTTGCACCAATTCAATTCCTAAGGTGGTACAATTTTAAGTCTTAATGCCAATACATGATATTTATCAACGTCATGGCATTGGCAAAGACAGAGG
Source organism: Potorous gilbertii (assembly GCA_028658325.1). Classification (NCBI taxonomy): domain Eukaryota; kingdom Metazoa; phylum Chordata; class Mammalia; order Diprotodontia; family Potoroidae; genus Potorous; species Potorous gilbertii. The sequence goes on along the minus strand of CM053772.1, from coordinate 248,578,374 downwards.
GCTTAAGATCAGAAGACCTGGATTTGATTCCCCACTCTATTTACTAGTTGTGTGGTCATGCACAAGTCAATTGATTCATCACGAAATCTCTCTGTCAACATAAATTCATCAATAAACCCTTCTTAAATGCTTTCTATAGGTTGAGCACTGTGTGAAGTGCTGGAGATATAAATGTAATGGCAGTCTGGTACATTGCAGACCTTATTGGCTTGTCAAGATGGCATCCATATAAAGAGGGCACTAGGAAGCTACTTCAAGGGGAATTATGCTAATGTGGCAGGAAAGTTCCTTATAGAGTCAGTCTGTGTAACTACTATGTATTCCCTTCCATTACTGGGTATTGGCAATTAATCACATGTTGACGATAAGATTCTTTCAAACAGTTATTCCAAAAATCATGTAAGTTTCAGTTATGATCTCTTTGATTTAGCACACTAGAAGGATCTTGGCAATTGACCAAAGGATGGAGTGGACAGTGCTGTGAGTTTGAAAGGTACAACACCAGAGGACTCCAGAATCCTGTCAATTCAAAGATTTGGTGTACAATCAACATAGCATTGATGCACTAAAAAACAAGGAGGAGATCCAGGAACCTAGCCCACTGAAAGCTGAGACACTGGTTCATCTGGAAGCCATGCCCTATGTGGATGTGAACACCATGGAACCAATCAGTAGGAACTGAGCTAAGTTCTGAGCCTAACCTTGCCACTCCCACACCCCATCTCCAGATCAAAGTGGTATAAGGGGAAATATATTCCCTGGACAAGGTATTAGGGGAAAATGTTTACACATTTATTCTTGGTTTAGCTTTAAAATAAATATTCCTGAACACTAATTCATTGTTGATGAAGCAGTGAGCTCTTCCAACCATTCTGAAGAGCAATTTGGAAATGTGTGCAAAGGCTATAAAAATGTGCATAGCCTTTGACCCAGCAATATCGCTTCTTGGACTGTATTCCCAAGAGATCATAAAAAATGGGAAAGGGTCCCACATGTACAAAATATTGATAGCAGCACTCTTTACAGTGGCCAAAAGCTTGAAGTCAAGGGGATGCCCATCAGTTGGGGAATGACAATAAATTATGGTATATGAATGTAATGGAATACTATTGCATCATAAGAAATGATGAACAGAAAGACTTCAGAGAGGCCTGGAAAGACTTAAATGATCTGATGCTGAGCGAAAGGAACAGAACCAGGAGAACTTTGTACACAGCAACAACTACAGAGTGCGAGGATTTTTTCTGGTAGACTTAAAACTTCATTGCAATGCAAGGACTTAAAAAATTCCCAATAGTCCTTTAAGATAAAATGCCTTCCACATTCAGAGAAAGAACTATGGAATTTGATTACAGATTGTAGTAAATTATTTTCTTTTGTATTACATTTTGGTTTGTTATATGATTTCTCCCACTCATTTTAATTCTTCTATATAACATGACTATGGTGAAAATGTATTTAATAGGAATGTATGTGTAGAACCTATATAAATTTGTATGATGTCTCGGGGAGGAAAAGGGAGGTGGGGAAGGGAGGGGGAGGGAGGGAAAGAAAAAATCTAGATTATGTGGTAGTGATTGTGGAACACTGAAAATAAATTTAAAAATGAAAAAAAAATATTCCTTTGTAAAAGCCAAGTGATGTTAAAGGAACTTAGGGTGCCAGTTATTGCCTCCTAAAAATTAGGAGACATAGATATAGGTCTCATGATAGTGATAGTAGAGAAGATATCCCTGAGAGGATGGAGTCAGAGCACACATGCACAGAAAGAATAAACAAGCACAGCCTTAAGGAGAAATTTCCTGCAGAAGGTTGAGTCTTGAGCCACTGGCTTGAGTCTTGAAGGAAGTCAAGGTTTCTGAGATGAAGTTAAAGAGAGGAACATTCCAGTCAAGGGGATAAGCCAAGGCAAAAGCTCAGAAAAGGGAGATAGAGACAAGAGTGAGGAAAAGCAAGTAAGCTAATATGATTGAATGATAGAATGTGGAAGGGAGAAGCTTCTTGGAAGGAGAGTGAATCTTTGAGGAAGAGGTAGCCAGCAGCGTCAAATGTGGCAGAGAGATCATGAAGCAGAGAAAAGGTTGTTTAGGCTTGGCACTTCATGTATCATTGGTAATTGTGGAGAAAATTGATTCAGTTGAATGATGAGGTGGGAAACCAGAGACATTAGAAGATAGTAGGAGGAGAAGGAAAGGAGATAATGCATGTAGATAGATTTTTCAAGGAGTTTAGTTTAGAAGGGAGGAGAAATATAGCATGATAGCTAGTGGAGATGGCAAGGCAAGTGAGAGGTTTTTAAGGATGGGAAAGACTTTGGTACGTTTGTAGACAGCAAGGAAGGAAACGGCAACTAGGGACACTGAAGATTAGGGACAAGAAGAGATGATGATTAGAGATGGAAAGAGATGGGATCATTCCTATCACTCAGTGGTACATTCCTTGGTTTCCTAATCTGGAAAATGGAAATAGCATTTCGAGCTGTCACAGTGTTGTTATGAAGAAAGGATGAGCTATGAAGTGCTACATAAATATAAACTCTCAAGAAATAATGTGGTTACTGCAGTAGTCATTCTATTCCATTGGCCACTGAAGAAAGACTTTAGGGCAACACTTATAGAGGGACTAAAAATATTACATACAATGTATTAATTTTGTTGTCACTAACAACTTTGGTGGGCATCTGTGCTCCTTATTCTCTGTTCCCTTGATTTTTCATTATATAGAACAGGCAAGACAGGAGTTCTATGTCTCTTCCTATCCCTGATGATGACAACGATGATGAACAAATAAAGCTCAGCAAGGAGGTCAAGGAAGGAGAAAGAGAAGGAAAGAATGGAAGCAATACCTTTTCACTGAGATAATCCATTCTTTCTGCCTTCTGGTCTCTCTCTTTTCCCAAAAAAGGAACCAAAAAAAATTAGTATGCCCCCAGAGTCAGAGCCCAGGTGGCCAGGTCAGAAGCAGCAGTACAAAAGCAGAAGGAACAAGGACTGGTCATCTCAGTCTCCCATAGGATATTGCTACAGTTGTTCTGTACATGACATGACGATTACCCTACATCTTTGAACTTGATTTAGGCCGATGCATGAAAGTCTTACCATACTGGATAGGATCCAAGTACAGGACTGGTGAGAGACGGGTATCTGATTAGAGGATCAGTTTAACTAAGTACAGAGCAACTTGATAACAGAAGTTTTACAACCAGCTGATGAGTGATCAGACCACAGTCACTCAGGGAACTGTCTGCTAAAACCGGGGAGGACTTGAGCTCTACTTCAGTGATAGGAATGACAACACTCATGAAATTGTGTCTGTTTTGTGTATTAAAATAAATTATTTTAATCATTTTAAAATTAAGTAGATGACCATTTAGCATAATTTTATAGCTCTAGTTTTCAAATACATATACTTATTTATATAAGTATACAAATATAAATATGCTTTATGGTACCTAATAGCTTTAGTAGGGGAAACTGTCCTTATAACTACATAAAAATGCTCATATACCCAGGACTAACACGCTCCATGATTGAAAACTTTAGTTAAAGTCCCAGTAAAACATATGCATATTTCTCCTAATACTTCTCCTTTTTATGTTTGATTTCTCTGTTGGAGAAAAGTGATGTTGGTGCCTGTATAAAGGCAGTGCAAAGACTGTAGCTCTTTCCTCTACTTACTGTTTTATTTATAAAAGCTCCGGGCTGCTTTGCATACTACAGGCTAGTGACCAGACATATGACAGGAGGTGAAATGGATATATTTGTCCCAGTTCAAATAGCAGATTGAAATAGAAACAAAAGAATTCAAAAGATAAAATAATCTCAAGTTTAGGATTTTTGCTGGTTGGCTGTTGCAAACATGATTCTGAGTCACAAAGGAGATGAAATAATCCCTGAGGCAGTAGCATAAAGATGCTGAGTTTTTTTTTCTTGTGAGGAAGAGGATGGAGCAGTATTATTTCAGCAATGGATGAACCAGCAAATGGTAGCAGAGCACAGCTGAATTGAAAACCCACAGATAGAGCAGAACATCTGTATAGCAAAAGTCCAGAAGATGGCAGCATCATAGAGAAAACAGCACAGCACAAGTCAGGGTAAGAGGGTTAACCGTGTAAGAATAGAGTAGGCACTTAACAAATACTTGTTGAATGACTGATTGAAAGTAACTTGCAATATTGTTGAGAAGATAATGAGTGACAGTATACCAGAATTCCATCTAGACTACATCTCCAGGGGTGGTTTTTTTTCTGACCTTGGTTACATGATTAAATATATTCTCTGATCACTTCTTGTAGAATTAGTTTGAACTCAATCTCTATGAAAAGAAAAAAGCTCTAACTGGACTCCAGTGCTTTGTGACCCATTATTATGTACCAGACTTTCTTCCTTTGCTTAGAATACCCGGGAAATAAATTGAGGATTAAGAGTTCATGGTACCACGTGATTTTTTAGAAGGAAGAGCAGGAATGATTTGATGGAAGCCTTCTCTCAGATCCCAGGAAGTCTCAGAGAATTTTCAATGCAGAGTGTATAATTGGAGAAAGCTTTAAAGAAACCTGGAATTTCCATTAGACTGTGGCCAAATAAATTGGAGATATTTTTCTCTATTGGAAATGAGGTAGAATTTCATTAGAAAACATGGAATTGAAGAAGGAATAGCAACATTAATGGTGTTTATTCTCTGATACTTGGTGGTTTAAAATAAGATCAGTTCTCCTGGTACTTAGTTTATGTTTTATTGAAAAATAATCTCACAGAGGAGTAGATAAACTAATGCTAATGATAAACCCTACAAAAAGGAGCCAGTTGGGCCTGATGATGTCAAGTTGTATCTGCTGCACTATCCCCCTGAGACTCACAAAAGCTCTGGGATGTTGGTTGGGTAGTGATGATTGTATCTATTTCAGAGATGAGGAAATAGACATGGAGAAACTAAATGGTATGTGATAATGATGTTTATTGACATTTCTAGGTAGCTTTAGGTTTTAAAATATTACTTTCATAAACTATCATTTTTGATGCAGGTAAACCTGGGAGGTATAAACTGACATTATCTCCTATTTCTATCCATCAGGAAAACAAAGGTTACAAGAGTTTAAATGATTTGTCAATGGTTACATAGCTGGTAAGTATCAGAGGTGGGGAAACTGATCCCTCCAGTTTAGCTCTCTTTCTGCCATACTCTTTGTCTAAATTCCTACTTGTGTACATCCATTGAGTCAGTCATGCTTTTGGTGCTATGCATTTTTTTGCGAGTCACCATTTTACAGCACAGTTCAGCAAACTCCTAATAAGGGCCTACTGTGTGCATGGTAGAAGCAAGCTTTGGAGTTTGGAAGACACAGATAGGTTCACACATTGCCTCTAATCCATACTGACTACGTGTGATCTTAGGAAAGTCATTTAACTTCTGCATACCTCCACACAACTCTCTAAACCTAAAGATGCTAAACAGTTACTGATCTACATCATTAGAAGTTGTTTCCCTATATGGAGTTCCCTATGTGGATAAAGACACAAATCTGGAGAAAAAAAATGTTGTTCAACATTGTACTAGGAGAGGTACTGAGAAAAAAACTTTACTTTCAGGAAGCTTACAACCTAGCTGGGGAGATTGAACACTTCAGTGTGTGAATAAATATAATAAGAAATAGAACAGAATACGAGCCACTAGGCAGTGTAGTGAATTGAGGACTGGGCCTGACATCAGAAGGACTTGAGCTCAGATTTGGTCTCATACAGTTATTAGTTGTGACTGAGCAAACACTCAACTGTGTTTGCCTTCCTCATCTGTAAAAAGAGCTGGAGAAGGAAATGGTAAATCACTTCAGTATCTTGACCAACAAAACCCCAAAGGGGGTCACCAAGAGTCAGGGACACACTTGAAATGATTGGATTATCGATAACAAGAAGAACAGACTATATCTGTAAGAGCCTTGACTCAACTCTATGCCATTGAATGAATGAAACTGGAGCTTTCGCCCAGGGCGCCAACCAGGAATAATCCACTTCTTTCCCCATCCTACTCCAGACGGTTTTAATCAGGGATGTATCTTTTACCAAATTGGACTCATTAATCTTGGACCAGCAAAGTAGCTGGTGAGTGTTATCCAAGTTTTGAAAATACAAATTGGGACTTGTGGACAAATCACTCAGTCTTTTTTGCCGTAGTTTTCTCATCTGTAAAATAGAGTTAGATTAGATAGCCTCAGAAGCATCTTCCAGATAGAAATTATCTACTGTCCTATAATCCAATGATTAGAAATCAGCTTTTCCAGGTTGTGTATGTGAGAGTGTGTGTGTGTGTGTGTGTGTGTGTGTGTGTGTGTGTGTGTGTGAAAGACCTTAGTTTGTAAAGGACAACGTGCCTAACTGTATCTTGGGCTATCTCCAGTCATCCTGATGAGTATCTGACCACTGGACCTGATGGTTCTGGAGGATAAAGTGAGGCTGGTGACTTTGCACAGTCTTCCCTTGCTTAAATCCAATCCACCAGCATGTCATGGCACCACTTTCTTGATGTCATGGTCCTTTTCAAGAAGGAAGGACAAACAATGTGTGAATGTATGTATGTATGTATGTATATGTGTGTGTATGTGTGTGTGTGTGTGTGTGTCTATCTGGACAGGACTCAGTTTGGGGTAATTAATTTGAGCCAGGTCATTCTAGTGGATACACATAATAAATAGTGTTGATTGATCTGTATGTCAACTATACCAGTTTGACTTTGTCCAGGGTCTCTCATTATATCTTGGACCATCTCCAGTCATCCTGATGATAATCCAGTCACTGGACCCAGATGGCTGTAGAGGAGAAGTGAGGCTGGCAATCTGGTACAGTCCTCCTTCACTCAAATCAAAGTCAACTGCAAGTCATGATATCATCTCCCCGATGTCACGGTCCTCTTGAGAATGAAGGACAAATACAACTATAGGCTAGAAAGCCTCAGCACATAGAATACACGTGGCCACCTGTAATAATGAAATGGACCTAGGCCTTTTGGGGGGAACATAGAGAATTTTAGTAAAAAATTTCCCTCTCTCCTTTCAACACCACACTTGGAGAACAAAATCAGGAAAATGTTTTCTTTGTGCCAATATCTCCTCCTCCCTTCCCTGTTCTACCATTCCCACCCTACCCCTTCCAGGAAAGGAAAAAATGTATAGTGGAAAGAGTACTGGATTTGCACCTGGATTCAGTTCCCAGAGGGGATGGCTAGGTAGCAACGTACATAGAAGAGTCAGGCCTGGAGTCAACAAGACCTGAGTTAAAGTCTGATTTCTGATACTTAGTAGTTGTGTGACCCTGGGCAAGTCACTGTTCGTCTCTGATTCCCCATCTGTAAAATGTGGATAATGATGGCACCTACCTTCCACAGCTATTACGAGACTCAAGGGAGACAGTAAGTAAAGCCCTTAGCTCAGGGCCTGCCATTTACTGTTACAGGAATGTTGGTTATTGTTTTATCATTTAAAAACATTCTCAACTCTGCTATTTACTTATATGACCTTGGGTAAGACTTTTAACTTGTTTAGGACTCACTTTTTATCTGTAAGTGAAAGTATGAGACTAGATAACCCCCAGGTCTCTTCCAGCTCTTAATCATAAATCTCTCTCCAGCAAATTAGATCCCCCTCTGCCTCCACCCCATTGGGAAACAACCTTGAAGCCAGTGCAGATTTCTCTTAGGAAGATAACATGATGTTCTCTGCAGAAGAAAGGGATTAAATCAAAGCGAGAACTTGCCCCAGGGTGAGGTGGGCGGTGGGAGAACTAGGCAGTCTCCATTACTGTTATGACTTTATCTTTCTCCCTTGGCCTGTGCCAAGATGTTGCGGGCAGTGGCTCTTCAGTTCATTTTGTGTTCCTCCCTTCTTCCAGTGAAAGGATGGCCACAAATGTTTATTAAGCACTTACTGTGTGCCAAGCATCATAAACAACAACCTTGGGAGGTAACTAGGTGAGCTAGGAGAGTTGCTTGGTCTGTTTCAGCAAGTCACTTAAAACTCACATTTGAAACTTGAAAGGGAAGGAAATTCTAAATATAAACAGGTCTTTTTCATTTACCTGGAAAAAATATCTCCTTTTCTTTTATAAACATGAAGATTTGATTAAAGTAATCATCTTCTGTAGGTGTCTGAAATGCTAAGGGAAGAAAAAAGATTGGTGAGCTGGATTCCAATGAACTTTGTTCCTGGCTGCTGTGTCAGTCTTTGAAGTAACTGTCCCTTGGTAAATAGCGATGAAACAATTGGAGGTTAATGAAACAATAATCACAGCTGCTGTGAACGAGCCTAGATGTTTTGATTTTTCCTGCTATCCTGCCAACGGAGACTTGACCTCTTCTACCCTACCCTTCTTTCCTTCATGATGCCATAAAATTCATGGAAAGATAGTTTGCAAATTGCTTCACCGGTTTGTCAGTTGGTGTCATGCTGACACATTTACCTAGCAGCTGTCACCTGTCCTCCACCTCTAGCTTCCTAAGAATGAAAGCTCTCCAAAAGTGGAACGGGAGCTTTTATTCCTCTTGAATAAAAGTCTTTAAGCAAAGGCTGGATGGCCACTCAGAAGGTATGTTGTAACGATAGTCCTTTTTAAGGAAAATAGTCACCAAGGACCCTCTTAACTCAGAAAGTCTCTGATTTGTGTATTATTTTGCTAATATAACTTTAGATTTTAAAAGTCAAATTCAAAACTTGAGTTATTTCTTAGTGTTCATTGGTATTCATTCTTCACAGTGTGATTCTTCTTGAAAAAAATGCAACTAAATTATACATCCTTTATCTTACCCTATTGAAATCCAGATCAAAGGTTTCCCAGGACTCAAGTAAATAGACTTTAAGGAGGCTGATTCCCACAAGGGATACCAGAAGAATGGAAATGCACAAAGTCCTAACATTCAAATGAATCCCAAGTATGCCCGGAGGACATAATGCCTCTATAGGTAAGTAGGCAGCCCCTCTCACAGATCCATAACTAGGGGAGCCATAACTGGGTTTTGGCCCCAGGGTCTTAATTTAGATGGTACCAAAAACACTTGTTCTATGGAACCAACTGGTCATTACATCTAATTAGCAACAAGTGTTCAAATGAGAAGCTACACTATTGATGTGTCCTCCTCCAAGGGGGCTGGCTACATTCCAGATGAGCTCTTCTTTGGACATGCACCTAACCCCAATGGCAACCTTTCTGGTGGCAATTCATAAGAATTTTTTTTTTAAAACACCTATTCTGTGCCAAGAATAGTGTTGAGCACTAAAAATAAGGAGACATAAGAGAAAGAAAAACAATGTCTGTCCTGGAAGAGCTTACATTCCAGTTAGGGAAACAATATATATTTGTATAAATACAGTAACCAAGTGATTGTAGAGAAAATGTTACTAATAGCCTTCATATTGAAAGTAGTCCTCAAACTGAGTGTAAAAAAGATTTTAAGAGGTCCAGGTAATGAAGGAGAATATTCCACGCAAGGGGGGCAGACAGTATGAAGGGATTTGGATAGGAGCTGGAAGATTATTGGAATGAACAGCAAGTAGGCCATCTGCAAAATGGTGGGTGGGTTGAATTCGATGACTGCCCCGAAGAAGCTTATATTCTGCTAGGACTATACAATATATAGTCAGATATCTAAGCACAAGCTTATTTCAAGAGGGGAAAAACATTAATAACTGAGGAGCTTAGGGAAGAGAAACATAGTGGAATAAATGCTAGATTTGAACTCATAGAATCTGGGTTCAAATTCTGGTTCTACTACTTCCTATTTGTGTGACTTTGGATAAGTCATGTCATGTCTCTGGACCTCAGTTTTCTTAGTTGTAAAATTATAGAACTAGACAAGATGACTGCTGTGGAAGTGAAGGATTCAGAGTATAGAGTGAGATGATTTTTTTTTTTGGAAATAACCAGTCTGGGAATTTATTTTGTTTGACTGTACGCTCATAGTTTCCTTTCTTTCCTAAGGAGGGATGGAGAAGGTGGAAGAGAGAAAAGGTGGATCATCATTTGAAAAATTAAATTAAAAAAAATAAAATAAAAAATAAAAAATAAATTTGAAAAAAGATAGCCTCTGTGGTCCTTTTTAACCGCAATATTTCTAATCTAAGGCTTTATGGAAAAAGTCCCATCTGAGTGGATTCATAAGATCATATTTCTAATAGATTTGCAGTTTCATAGGCAATCATCTTATTTTTACTATTTTGCTATGTAATGGAAATGTTTGCTTTGTCCCATAAATTAAAAATAAAATAAATGATTTTTAAAAAATCACATTTATAGAGCTGGAAATGATCTCAGGTGTCATCTAATCCAGTCCCTCATTTTACAGACGAGAGAAACTGAAGCTTAGTGGTGTTAAAGGATTTGTCTTGGGTCACACAGATAATTAGATGCAGAGATAGGAATTTAAATCCAGTCTTCTCACTCTAGAGTCAATTGCCTTTCCATTGTATAACAGGGTTAAGATAAGGGCTCTAGGAGCTGGAATTCACCAAGACAAGCCCCAGGTTAATTCACTGCCTTTCTCTCATTCTAGCAGGGAAATACTTTTTGCTGCCTCCAGTTAAGTAACACAAGAAAATTAAGTGGACTATGTTTGGACTAGTGACTTTAGTTTGAGTTTTATTTTTTGAAACTTTCAGAGAATATACCTGAATTTCCACTTCATTCTTATGAACTTTGTATGAAAGACAGACATCAACATCACAATTAGGGAATCATTAACCAGAGTCAAAGTCCACAAAGAAATCTTTAACTTCAGAAAAAAAAAAAAACAATGCCTGCAAAAAGTGTACAAATTGTACTCTAAGTACAAACCCTTCACTTGACAAAAAACAACAGCGCTTCTCAAGATTTATACATATGTTTAAATAAGTACACTTCCCTGCTACATAGGGCAGGAATGGAACCTGTGATTTCATTAGCCCAGGGGATTTGCAGGAGAGAAAATTACCTCCACCAGTGTCAGGTGGCAGCTTCTCCTTAATTTTTTTGTCCTGGACAGTTTCTTGGAGCATTGAGAGTCAGTTGATAAACATTTTTTAAGTGCTAGACTGTGCTAAGTGCTAGGGATTGTTGACCTGAAAGTTGATTAAAGAAAAGACAGCAGGCTAAAGGAATGCATTTATTATTAATTCCCTTTAAAGCAATGGTAACATAGTACTACAGATCCAGGATCAAGACCTGACTGCTCAGTACAGAAATCGTCTGGCTTAAATACATTTTACTGTGAGAAAGGAACTTTCTTAGTTTAACAAATTGTAAATTTAGTAAGACAAGACAATTAACAAGTCAGTGTCACTTGGGTTTTATGATTTCAAGCTGCGTAAATTTCCTCTCTGTAGCATATGTCTCCATGATATACGATAAAGAGAAAATTTCCCCTCTCTAGTGGCAGGCATCCTGTCATAAACAGGTCCTTGAAATTGCTGACACAAGAAAGGGTATATTTAACAGAGTTGACAAAGTTGAAATTCCAACCGAGGACATCTGTGTTTTTTCTTATCATTAACATGTCATAAAAGGGGTCTCCTAAGAAAGTTACTAAGTCAGCCCCATGTGCTTCGCTGACACACCAAAAGGCATTCTCTGAGTTTATTTAAGATTAACAAAAGAGACTATTAGGTCCAAACTCTTCTTAATTCAAGCTTTGGCCCTTATTTAAGTCCAAAATTTATATTAAATATTATCAGGATATGAAGAAAGGCAAAGGACAGTCCTTGTCCTTGAAGAGTTTATAATTTAAAGGAGAGGTCAAGTGTCTTGGCCATTGTCACAGAGCCAGGATGTGTCAGAGACAGTATGGCAGCACAGCGATTCCTGATTTCAGTGCAGATTCTTTGTGTATATATCTATATCTATATCTATATCTATATATATATATCTGTAATACATGCATGTTAATATATAGATACATTATATATGTGTGTGCAACATACATATATGGGGTTTCTCTGTACTTATGTATACATATATATGCCTCTATATAATTGAGAATATTCAAATATTTGATAATTTATATATATTAGCATTATATTTCTTATACTATACATGTATTTATACTAAGTTAAATATTTAGATGAATATAAGTACTTTGAGAGCAGGAACTTTTTTCATTTTTGTCTTGATATCCAACTCTAGATCTGTGATTGTATAATCCTTTCTGAAGTATCTAGCATGGTACGTGGCACCTTGTTTATTATTATTCAGCCATATCAATTATGTCCCACTTTTAATGACCTAATTTGGGATTTTCTTGGCAAAGGTATTGGAGTGGTTTGCCATTTCCTTCTCCAGCTCATTTTACAGATGAGAAAACTGAGGTAGATAGGGTTAAGTGACTTGCTCAAGGTCACACAGCTACCATGTGTCTGAGGTCAGATTGGAAGATGAATTTTCCTGACTCCAGGCCTACCACTCTATTCACTGAGTCACTTAGTTGCCTTACTTGGGACATAGTAGGTGTTTAATGATTATTACATGTTTTCATGAATTATAAAAGCAAATGTAGATTCATGTCAATGTTGGGTATGAATGATTAATTTTTGGTAAATTGTCTTTCTCTTGGATATCCTTTCAAAACTAATTATTTAAATAATGTGTTCTACCTGGTTTTCATAGGCAATTATGAATTTCCCATAGCTTTCACCTCATACTACTTTCCTGTTTAGGCTCTTTCTACATTTCCTGAGAAATCAAGAAAACCAGTTGTTAGTCATGACAATAGAAATGCAAATCAAACCCTATTTCCCTTTCCCCAGTGATGGAGTAGAGACTTTGTGGAAAGCTGTATTGACTCAGGCTAACTTTGTTGACCAGGGCCAAGCCTTTTAACTTCTCTAAGCTAACTTTGTTGACCAGGGCCAAGCCTTTTATCTTCTCTAAGACTCAGTTATTTCATTTTCAACATGGGAATGATAACTGGAAGTAGCTTACAGGCGGGTGTATCAAGTCAGAGAATTAGTATATCTAAAGGTCTTTGCCAACCTTAAAACACTTTATAAATATCAGTTACCATTATTAATGATAACAACCTGAAAGTCAAAGAAAACACAGAAACTGAATTAAAATTAGCCTTCTTCCTTTGATAATATTTTCAATTCCACTTTCATTTTAACCTCCTCGTAAGGTGGAGTTCCACTGTGCAGTATCTGTACTGTTAATGAGGAAGAGCCTTGAGCATGGAAGGAAGTATGCTTAATCAGAGAGAAATCCAAGGTTAAAACCATGTTATGAACATGTCTTTCATCAGTGCTAACACAGAATACATGTTATCAACTTATAATACCTGTCCCTTGGCCTTTTCTTAGATAGGACATTGGCAGAGCCTTGCCAGAGTCAGAGAAGGTCAGAGTAGTCTGGGACCTTTTGTAATCAGAAATAAGGATCTTGGTGCCAGCTTTGACCTAAGGCAAGATTATGAGGCTCCAAGAGGTTGCCTTTGAATCTCTTATCCCTGGATCTAATGTGCCTTCAGGCTGACCAGGACCTAGTGCTGAAATGTGGGAGGATGAAATCAACCAGATCCTGTTTTCCCCTGGTTTTATTAAAATCTCATTCTGTCAGGTCAAACTAAGCAAGGCTTCCTGACCACACCATTCACTAGTACCACCGTCACTTGTAAAAATGATTTCCTAGTATTCTTTGGATTCTAACCTACTAAGAAACCCTCCTAGTTGAGCAATGGGCTGAAGTGCTAAGATTCTTTTAAGGAGTAGCTCAGACCATAACTTCTTTTATGTTTTAAAAGGTAGCATCAGGAGATGACAATACCTCTTTCATGGAGTTAATCCCTAATGGTGGAAATTTTTAGTCAGGAAGAACTTTCAATACTAGTTAAATTCCAAACCTTGTTTGTTACTTTACCACTCTATGCCTCAGTTTCCTTACTTATAAAATTGGAAATATCATGGTTTTATGAGAAAATTACTTTGTAAACCATAAACCACTATAAAAATGTGGATTATCATCAAGTCAAGTCACTAAGTATTTATTAAGCACCTACCATCGGCATTTAGGTGATATAGTAAATAGAATGCCAGGTGTGAAGCTAGGAAGATTCATCTTCATGAGTTCAAATCCAGTCTCACTTACTAGTTGTGTGATCATAGATAAGTCACTTAATCCTGTCTGCCTCAGTTTCCTCATCTGTAAAATGAACTAGGGAAGGAAATGGCAAACCATTCCAGTACCTTTGCAAAGAAAACGCCAGACAGGTTCATAGAATCGGATACAATTGAAACAACCGAACGGTAACAAAGATCACTATGTGCCAGGCAGTAGACTGAGTAGAGGGAATATTAAGAAAGGCAAAAACCAATTCCTGCCCTCATGGAGTTTCTAGTCGGATCTGCAAACAACTATGCACAAATGATATAGACAGAATAAATTCAAACTAATCTTACCAGGGAAGGGCTTCTTGCAGAAGATGAGACTTCAGCAAATTTTCATAACCATTATTCTTGTTAAATAGGATATATATGAAACAAATTTGAAGCTTCAAGAGACCACAGAAGTGATCTAGTCCCTTTCCCTCATTTTGCAGAGGGGGAAACTGAGGTTCAGAGAGGAATTACTTACCTAAAGTTGTAGAGTTGAGGGTAACTCAGACCCACTGGTGAATCAGGGCAATGTCTGCCCCAAGGATGTAAAGACTTCTTCTGGTGAAATGGGTAGATGAGAGCAATTTGTTCCAAATACCATGAAGGTGGCTGAAGCAGGTACCATAGAGCACTTAGAGCTTGGTTAGACATCGAAGATGCCAAGGTCATCCATTGCATCCTGGAAATTTCCATTGTACTGACCTGTTCTGCCACTGGACTTTGATGACTCTGAAAGAGAGTGAGGCTGATGACTTTGCACAGCTCTGCCTCACTTAAATCCATTTCATGACATGTCAAACATCACCTATGTCATTAGTGATCAAAAGTGAAGGAAGAGGAAAAAAATAAATGCTTGTTGATGGAATAATTATTTTGCCCTCACTCTGTATGCCTTTGTAGAGGTAACTTGACTTAGTGGATAGACTACTGGTCTTGGGACCAGGATCCAAATCCCTAGTAAAGTCAGTTCAGTTTTTTATGCCTTGGGCATCTCTTGAGGACTTCTCTATTAAGTCATAGAAGAATGAATGAAAAATGAATTTACTATGTACCTAGTATTATGCTCAGCACTGGAGATAAAAATGCAAAAACTGACATAGTGTGGTTCCTGCCTTCAAGGAATTTATAGTCTTATGGGTATAGGATGGTCTTTTATCTCTTTTTGTATTCCCATTGCTTAGCACAGTGCCTGGTAGAGAGTAGGTACTTAATGAATGTTGATTGATGGATTGATTGATTGTGGTGGAGCCAACACATATAAGAAAGTAGTGGCCATGGAAGGATGCTTTGGTTTGGAAGGCCATAGGGATGCTGAAAGGAGATTTAAGGGAATAGATTGATAACCCATTCTAGTAGAAATTACAGCATGGTTTTGATTATAGCTTCCTAACTAGAAAGTATGGAGGGGGCGAGATGGAATGGGCCTTGTGATGCCTCATTACTCAGGAAAAAAGGGCTCCACAGCTGAAATCTCCAGGACCCTAGTGCATTGTCTATGTTTAGAGTATAGACCCAGGGTGAAAGACAAGAAGATGGTGAGGATGTGGTGGGGTTTGGGGGTGGGGTGGGTGGGATATGCCATTAGGGGATGGACTTCCCATGTCATGAAGTTGCTACTGGAATGAAATCCTAAACTTTTAAAAAAATATAGTTTTCTATATATTGGAGCACCTATAGTGCTCCAATCCATTAAGGTTTTACTGAACTATCTGAAAGTGGAAAGGTGTCATTTCAGAAGGTAGTGGACACTCCTTTGCTAGACTTCTTCATCCATGAGCACTTGTCCAGAATGTTGTAGAAGGCTCTTCACTATTGTAGGTATTAGACATTACAAGACTAGGCAAAGAAGGCTGTCTCTGAAGGTATGCCTTCCAAGGAGTCTTTTTGGCATAACTTCTAAGTGCACATTGTTATCATAAAATTCCATTTTCAAGAATTTTGATTTTTATGATAAGTCAAATTGCATATGTTTAGGCTCAAAATGTCTCATGAATAGTCATCCGCACTGGGTACAGTATTCACATTGTGTATAATACATTTTTATGACTTTGAGGACAAGGAGGCAAGAGTTGGGGGGAGTACAGAGTGAGATCCAGCTGCTGCTAAAGAAGGGTCTGCTACTTACTACCTGTGTGACCTTGGCAACTCACTTAACCCTTCCAGGTCTTATGTAAAGTGAGTAAGCTGTACTAATCCCTTCCAGAATTACTATATATACATATATATGTATATATATATATATATATATATATATATATATATATATATATATATATACACATACATATATACACACACATACACACATAAATGTATATATGTATATACACACACCTATATATATCTATATCTATATTTATATATCAATCCCATGTTCTGAAATTCTTTTGTGTACCTTACCCATACAAGCCAATAATAAGGACCCATTTCGCCTCCCATGATTCGACAGCAATCTCAATCCGTCTTGTGTGACTATACTCCACTTTCGTGCATGGGTGAGCCAAAAAGGGTCTGTTCAGTAAACTAGGAACTATTCTCATTTTGTTCTGAAATTGAGAGAATCTCACCTGTGGGATGCCTGGCTTATCTTCTGCCTATTTCTCATTCCTGCCACTTACCAGCCCGTCTTTTTCCATCACACATTTCTTTGACAATTTTCACTATGGTACTTCCCCAAACTTTTGTTTATTAAATGTTTCATTCTACTCCCATCACCCTTAGTTTGTCTATCGCCTCTGTGCAATCCTTACCTTAACTCTTTCGAGACCATAGTTTTCCTTGACTCGTGGCCATATACAGTGATGATTACATACACATATGTATTGATGAAATCAGTGAAATTTCTCTTCCTTGTGTTATAAAACATAACAGCATTGTCGTGGTGTTAAGGTCTGCCATGCGAATAACAGAGGCTTTAGAATTTGGGGGCATAATGAAGAGAAGGACGATTTTTAGATGCTCATCCCAACTCATTTTCCTTTAAATTTTAAATGGCATATTATGTGGACATTTAACAAGAGCTCTTCATAGACAAGTTGGAGCCACATTGACTCAGAGGAGATCTGGCAGATTAGGAAGGTAGATGACTCATCCATTGCTGCTGTATAGAAATGACCAAGATCTACTCCAGAGATACATGACTGACAGTAAGTGGAGAACAACCCCAGGGCCACTCTGATAGCATTCTGCTTGGCCAACCTTGTGATAATATGCATAGAGGCATATCCACCCAAGTATAAATCTCTCAGGAAAGCAACATAAGAAAGTATGACAACAGGTTCCATGTGTTGGGTGAGTGGACTCACATTACCCTGAGATTAGATTTACAATCAATTCAGAATAGAGCAAAGAGCAAGGATCTTCAAAGACTCGATGGCTCCATTTGACCCCCCTGCTCTACTCCCTACATAGGGTCAGAGGCAGGACCTGTCATTTCATTAGGACAGAACTCATGGAGGAGGGAACACCCTCTGCCCCATGCAGAAAGTACTTTCTTTGATATTTCTAGTCCTAGAGAGTTACCTAGAAAACTGAGAGGCTAAGTAACTTGCCCAGGATGGCTAAGTCAGTATGTGTCAGACAGAGGGCTTGAACTCAGGTCCTCTGGGGTTTGGGTTTAGAATCTAGTGTGTCTCCACTAAGCCACACATAGATAGGCAAATGGCAGTATCACCTCCTCCCTTTCTTTTTTTCTTATTATTTTCAATAAGACTTGTGTCTCTTTATGTACTTTCCACTCTCTACTTTCCAATATTTATTTTTATCCATGTTTAATCTCTCCTACTTGGCTGAAAGTTCTTTGAGGATAGGACTGTGACCTTCTGGTTTTTCCTTCAGAATCTAACATAGAAGCTGGAAAGTAGGTGGGACTAAATATGTATCTGTAGAATATTGAGATCATTGATCCCTTAACTCACAGGGTAACAAGCACCGCACACTAATTTACAGAATTTAGCCTAGATAAACCCATCTAAGTTTCTATATCCACAGATGTAGATTTGGTCTTTTGTGCCCTTGACTTTGCCCAGAACATGAGGCCACTCTGAGTGGTTGTGGGGGATGCTTAGTAAAGGACCCTGAACCCTGTGCTCAACTGCCCTCTCAGCTTGAACCCCTGCCATGAAATGCTCCACTTGTTTGGTTTGGCTCAGTGTTTCTTTCTCAAAGGTTAAGCAGCAGTGGGCTCCATGCTTGAAATCCTTCCCAGAAGGACTCTGAAACTGGCCTCCTCAAAGTCTTG
The DNA here is from genome assembly GCA_028658325.1 of Potorous gilbertii. NCBI lineage: Eukaryota > Metazoa > Chordata > Mammalia > Diprotodontia > Potoroidae > Potorous > Potorous gilbertii. The sequence continues at coordinate 248,560,036 of CM053772.1, read as the reverse complement.
ACATGTCTTTTCCAAGGTTCATTTGTTCCCTCTTTGCTTCCCAATGATATCTTAGTGCAGTGACTCCTTGTCCTCCTCTCCCTCCTATTCCCCTTCCTCCTCCTCCTCTTCTTTCTCCTCTTCCTCCTCTCCTTCCCCCTTTCCCTCCTCTTCCTCTTCCTTCCCTCCTCATCCTCCCTCAATCCATAATTAGTGCAGTGGAAAGAGAACTGGGTTTGGAATCACAGGAAGTAGGTTCAAATCCCAGCACTGCAACTTACCATTACCCTGATCTTGGGAAATTTGCTTCCCTCCTCAGGGCCTCTTTCATTTTCTATAAAATGAAGGAGTTGGGGTATCAGAGGTTGTTAGCTTGGGGCTTATGAGCTTATATTTAAAAACTTTTAATACCAATATGCCAATATAATTGCTTTCCTTTGTAATCTTATGCATTTTATTTTTTTGCACTTTAATATGTTATTCTGAGAAGAGGTCCACAGGCTTTTCCAGACCACTGAAGGGGTCCATGACACAAAGAAGGTTAAGTACCCGGGACTAGATGAGCTCCAAGTAGCTTAAAGTGTGTGAACCTATGATCCCATGATATTCATTCATTCTCTCTCTCTCACACACACGTGCACATGCACATGCACACACATGCACAGCATGCATGCACACATGCACGCACACACACTGTGCACAAGCACAGACATGGACACACAAGCACACACATGGACACACACGCACATATATGCACATGCACACACACTCTGTGTCTCTGTATCTGTCTGTCTCATGTAGAGTGGCAGAGGATTTCTGCACTAGTTTTGTCCCTCCCATGCCCTCCAAATAACTGCAACATACTAAAGTCTTTTGGAAGTCTTTCAATGAGAATGAACCCACCCTCTCTTGAAAAGGATCACTCTATAGATGTTAGGAGGTTTGTCTTGATGTCGAATCTAATTTCTACCTTCTGGATCAGCAAAGACCAAGTCTAATCCCTCTTCCAGGCAACATCCCTTCATGGTTGTTTGTCCTTCATTTGTGAAGAGGATTAATGACATCACAGGGTGATGTCTTGACTTCTGTGTGAATTGTACTCAAGTGAGGCAGAATGGGCAAAATTCTAGTCATTAAAGTTTGGTGGGAGGCAAAAGTCAAGATGACTTGTAATAGCTCAAGATGCAGTGGATGACCTTGGCATCTTTGATGCAGATACTTACTAGATGTGTGATCCTGGGCAAGTCACTTACCCCTGTTTCCCTCCATTCCCTCATCTGCAAAATGAGCTGGAGAAAGAAATGACAAACCAATCTAGTATGTCTGCCAAGGAAACCTCAAATAGGGTGATGAAGAGTCAACACAAGTGAAAACAACTAAATAGCAGCAAAATCCTTTCAAAAACTTAGACACGGATATCATTTCCCCCCTCCTCAGGGATGATACATCCCCAGTTCCTTCAGTTAAGTCTTTAGATGGCTTAAAGCAGAGACTTTTCATCATTCTGGTAGCCCTTGTCTGGTAGCCCAGTATGTCACAGCTAAATGGGGGCTTTCTGAATTGAATGTGAGACTTGACAGTGGGAGCCAATATTAGGCTAAATCTAAAAAAGATTAAATTTACAAAGGATACTTGTGGAATCTTACATTTTTCTTTTTAATTTAAAGAGTTTATTTTTAGTTTTCAACATTCACTTTTATAAGATTTTGAATTCTAAATTTCCATCCTCCTTCCATTCCCTGCTCCCCCAGATGGTATAAAATCTGATATAGGCTGTACAGGTACGATCATATTAAATTTATTTCCATATTAGTTATGTTGTGAAAGAAGAATCCAGAATAAAACTGAAAAAGCATGAGAAAGAAAACGCAAAAAGCAACAAAAAAGAGAGAAAATAATCTGCATTCAGACTCCATAGTTCTTTCTTGGAATGTGGGTAGAGTTTTCCATCATGAATATTTTGGAATTGTCTTAGGTCTTCGCATTGTTCAAAAGAGGTAAATCTAACAAAGTTGGTCATCGCACAACATTGCTGTTATTGGGTACAATGTTCTCCTGGTTCTGCTCACTTCACTCAGCATCAGTTCATACAAATCTTTCCAGGTTTTTCTCAAGTCTGCCTGCTCACAAAAAGAACTGCTATAAATATTTTTGTATGTATGGGTTCTTTTCCATTTTTATGATCTCTTTGGGATACAGATCTAGTAGTAGTACTGCTGGGTCAAAGGGTATATATGGTTTATAGCTCTTTGGGCATGGTTCCAAAATGAAAAATCTTACTCTTGCATAAAAAAAAAATGACTTCACAGTTGTAGCATAGGGGAGTATAGTTTTAGACAGAAGTCTGAAAAAGGTCCAGGGACTTTAGTAGATTCCAAATTTAGACAGAAAATAAAATAATATAATCTTGGATGTGATTAAGAGAGGCATAGTTTGCAGGAATGAGAAATTGATATTTGCTCTGTACTCTGCTTCAGTAAGGACCTCTCTGGAGTGTTCTGTTCCATTTTGGGTTCCATGACTCTAAAAGGACACTAGGATCCAGAATATGGCAGCTGTGATGGTTATAGGATAATCAGCTGAAGGAACTAGATGGCCTTAGCCTGGAGAAGAGAAGATTCATAGGGTATAGAACCTCTGTCTCCAGATACTGAAAGACTGTCACTTGAAAGGGAAGTAAGACTTATTCTCATTGATCTTAAAGGACAGTTATCAATAATTGCAAAACTATAAATTTAGGCTCAATTTCAGAAAAAAACAAAGAAAATCCCAAAATAAATATCTTTCTAATAACTGGACTTGTACAAAAGTGGATTAGGTTGCAAGGACAGTACCAACAGCTTTCCATTTCTCCAAAATGGAATTCTTCTTTAAGAAGAGATTGGATGATGCTTATTACCTATGTGACTCTGTGCCAAGTGAACAACTTCATTTAATACCTCTAGGCTTGTTTCTCCACTTGTCAAATGACAGGCTGTGGCTAGATGATATCTGGGATCCTTTCAGTGCTGGGTCTACTTTGCACATATATTACAGACAGGAGTTGGAATAGATGGATGCCTAGGTCACTTCCAAAACTGAAATTTTGTGATGTTGACCAGAGCACATTAAAATTTTTCTTATTTCTGGGTGCTATGCCTCTCCTAATTCAATAGAACATCTCATTAGTTTTTGCTTTGTTTTTTGTTTTATTTCATTTTTTTTGGTTGCCATTATTGACTCTTGTGACTGTTGAGCTTGCAACCCATTAAAATTCCTTGAGTTTTCAGATAAACAGTTGCCGAACCATGAATACCCAATTTTATATTTATGAAGATGAAGGTTTGTAAACTACATCTAAGACTTTGGATTTATCCTATTACTTTTCATCTTAGTTTGATCCCAGTTTTCTTGTTTGTCAATATCTTTTTATTAGTGACTCAGATGATGATATTCGTGACATAGTTATCAAATTTACAGATGACAGCAAATTGGGGGGGTAGTTAACACACTGGATATTGGTCAGAATCTATGTGCCAGACACTACATTAAGCCCTTTATAATTATTTTCCCATTTGATTCTCACAACAACCCTGGGAAGTAGGAGATATTATTATATCCCCATTTTACAGATAAGGAAACTGAGGCCAACAGAATATAAATGACTTGCCCCAGGCCACATAGTTTGTTGTTGTTGACTTGAGCTTGACTCTTTATGATCCTATGGACCATGCTGTCCATGGAGTTTTCTTAGCAAAGATACTGGAGTGGAGGCAGGTGGGTATCATAGTGGAGAGAGTACTGCCCTTGGACTCAAGAGGACCTGAGCACAAATCCAGCCTCAAAAGCTTATGAGCTATGTGACTCTGGATCACTCATTTAAATCTAATTGCCTCCAAAAAAAAGGAAAGGATAAAAGGTACTGGATTGGTTTGCCATTCCTTTCTCAAATGGATTAAGGCAAATGGAGGTTATCTATGTACCTATGGCTAAATTTGAACTCACATCTTCCTGATTCCAGGCTCTTTGATCTATCTAGTAGTAGCCTTGGAAATATACTTCCAATAGACTTTGGAGGTTATCTAGTTCAGTCCTCTCATTTCAAAAATAAGAAACTAAAACCCACGAAAGTTTAATGACTTCTCCAAAGTCACACAGACAATAACAGATCTGGGATTTGGATAACCCCAAGTCTGGCATTTTTTCACCGCTACAATTCTGTCTTCCAATCACAAGATAGTTTGAAGGGAGTGAGAACTTTCCAGAAGAGGCAGCACCTGAGATGGACCATGAAGGCAGCTAGGGATTCTAAACAGCAGAAGAGAGAATGGTTTGCATTCCAGGCATGGGTGCACTTGGGGAGAGGCAGCTGCTGTAAAGGAAGAGGCAGAATGTTGAGTTCAGTCTATACAAAGCAGGCAAGTTTGTTTAGAGTACAAAATGTATGAAGAAGAGCAACATGAAAAAAGTCTAGAAAACATGCCTGGCTAAGGAGTTATTAATATTTTTCTAGCATTTCCTCTAGAAGATAAAGAGTAATTCCATAACTATAGGGACCTCCCAAATGAGGGAACTCTCTTTACCAACACAGGTTGGCACCTTCTGTGTGACTTATAGCCTAGAGAGTAATCTAGACCTAGTGATGTCAAACTCAATTAGAAATGGGGCCACTAAACCATACATGGACTGCAGACTGATTGAATTTTAAAATGTTATCTTTGTTTTATTGTATTTGCACTTATTTTGTTAAATATTTTCTAATTATATTTTAATCTAATTTGGACTACTCAGAAGTACCATACGATTGACACCTCTGTCCTAGAATACTGAGGACTTGAATTACTTGTCCAGTGGTAGACCTCTAGTATGCATTAGGAGCAAAAATTGAACCTAGCTTTTCTTGGTTCCATGGTCAGCTCTCTATCCACTGGGGAAACAGGTAACCACCAAGATCTAATAGATCATACGATAGTAGATAATCAGTTTTTATATACTTAAAAAGGACTTTGAGATCTATAAGGCTTAGGAAATGATGGAATGTCTTCAAATAAATCACCCAACATCTCACCATGGCATTGGTTTTGGAGTCAGAGGACCTGAATTCAAATCACCTCTTCCCCATCCCCATCCCCCTTAGGCAAGTCACTTTAGTGTCCACCCTTCAGTTTTGGTGTCCATAAAACTATTCAATCAATCAGCAAGCATTCATTAAGCACTTAATATGTACCAGGCACTGTGTGTTTGCAACTGGGAATGCCAAGACAAAGACTGAAACAATCTTTAATCTCAAAGAGTTTGTGTTCCTGAAGGAGATAAGTACATTTGAAAGTATATAAAGAATAAATATAAATAAATTTAAAGTTGTTAAATACAAAATATTTAGAGAAAGAATGAAGTAAGAGTTGGAGAAGATGAAAGGATTCGTGGAGGCATGCTGAGGTTTTCTCCAGCTAGAGATTTCTGTGACCCTATGGTCTTGGTTTTTCTCTAAGACCTTTTACCCTAGTCTCTCTCTGACTTCGCCACCAATCCCTTGCATCATTTCAGGTCAATTTTACCTGCTTCTGGGACAGAATAGATACCTGCTGCTAAGAAAGCAAAGGGTTGACGTCTTGAATTGAAAATGAAAGAAAGGGCCTGCTATTCCACTGGCAAACACAAGCCATCCTGCATAAAAGGCTGCGTGCTCTCCCCAGGGTGATTATGAAAGATCCTGGGATGATGAAAGAGTGTGGAGTCAATAAGCTGTTATTTAACTCTCTTTAGACACATTATCTTGATTCTTAGGACAATGTGTTCTGCCTTAAACTCTGTCTCCTGGTTGGAATGTACATTTTTTCAAGATAGACCTGGGAGGTATTCTTTGGGGGGAAGAGAAACATTTCCAAGGTTTCTAAAATCACTTCTTATTCCAGGGGCAACTGTAATGTAGTGGAAGCAGAATCCTGGGTTCAGGTTGTGGTTTAGCCAGAACCAGCTATATGACCTCCTTTCAGAACCTCAAATCTGAAAAACGGGGATAATATTTTATACTATATATGTCTACTGTCCTTGTGAATATAAAGTAATGAACAGAAAACTCTATCCACCCTTAAATTATTGCTAGAGTAAGATATTGGGGAACAGTGGAAAGGGTGCTGGCCTAGGAGTCAAGAGTGTGTTTGAATCTTACTCCAGACACTTTCTAGCTGTATGGCTCTGGGCAAATCACTTAATCTCTTCATTCTCATCTGTAAAGTGAGGGGGTTGGACTCAGTGATCTTGAAGTTTCCTTTTATCTCTAAATTTAATTTCTAAATTCTAAATCTAACTTCTAATTTCTAAATCCAATGAAATCAGCTCTGCCTTAGTATCCTCATCTGTAAAATGAGGTGGTTGTATTACATGACCTGGTAGGTCCTTTTTTTAGCTCTAAATATCGTATCCTACTACCACTTCTTACAACAGCAAGACTGACCCAATTCCAGGCTTGATAGACATTATATAGTGGATAGTTTGTAGAAAGAAGCTAATTAAAGTGAACATCCGAAGGCTTTTGGCAACTCTTCTAGTATAAACCTGTCGACTTAACCCCAAGACCATGTTGAGGTAGTTACATGCCATTTTACCAATATTCACGTCTTGTACATGCCTTGTGAGTTGAAAATTAAAGCTTAGGTGGGGTTAATATTAAATGGAAAAGATGTCAAATCCAAGAGGGTCAACTTAACCGGAAAGCGATCACAACACTGAAGGACCTTGATGAAAATACGTCTGAATTTAGGATGGATATTAGCCGTTTACCCGAAAAATAAATATTTAACAGCCTAGTTTTTCATTAACCCCCATCAAATCAACTGTAATAACCAGGGAAAGAAATCTCAGTGGGTATGTGCAGGAGCATCTGGCAGATGGTGGTATGTTTACTAATAACTGAAATTGTCTTTGCAGATATCAGATATCCTGTCTTCAGCAAGCACTAGCTGTGCAGCCATGGGCAGATCACTAAACAACTCTCAACCTCATTACCCCAAATGTAAAATGAAAATAATGGTGCCTGTAGTATTTGTCTCTGCTATTGTGAAGGCCAAATGAGACATTGTATATAGGGTGCTTTGCAAACCCTAAGACTTCCATAAAAGTCATGTTGTGGAAGACTAACTATATTTCCCTCCATCCCATCTTGCCCCCCATTTATTCTATTCTCTCTTTTGACTCTATCCCTCCTCAAAAATATTTACTTGTAATTACACCTTTCTCGCATTTCCCCTCCCTTCTAGCATTCACCACCCCCCACTTTTATCCTTCTCCCCTACTTTCTTGTGGTGTAAGATGGAGTTTCAGAGCAAATTGAGTGTGTGTGTTATTCCATCCGTAAGCCAAATGTGATGACACTAAGGTTCACTTTTTCCTTCTCACCTCCCCTCTCTTCCCTTCCATTGCAAAAGATTTTTCTTGCCTTTTTTATATGAGAAATAATTTGCCCCATTCTATTTTTCCTTTCCCCTCCCAATATATTCCTCTCACCACATAATTTTGTTTTTTTTAGATATCATCCCTTCCAATTATGTATGTAATCCCTCCAACTACCTAAATACTGAGAAAAGTCTCAAGAGTTATAAATATGATCTTTCCATGCAGAATGTAACAGGTCAATTTTAATAAGTCCCTTATGATTTCTCTTTCCTATTTACTTATTTATGCTTCTCTTGATTCTTGTGTTTGAAACTCAAATATTCTTTTCAGCTCTGGTATTTTCATCAAGAATGTTTGAAAGTCCTCTATTTCATCGAATACCATTTTTTCCCTTGAAGTATTATGCTCAGGTTTTCTGGGTAGGTATTTTTGGTTTTAGTCCTAGCTTCTTTGACTTCTGTAATATCATATTCCCAGCCCCTTGAACTCTTAATGTAGAAGCTGCTAGATCTCGTGTTATTCTGATTACATTTCCACAATACTTGAATTATTTCTTTCTGGCTGCTTCAATATTTTCTCCTTGACCAGGGAGCTCTGGAATTTGGCTACAATATTCCTAAGAATTTTCCTTTTGGGATCTATTTCAGGAGCAATCTGTGGATTCTTTCAATATTTATTTTACTCCCTAGTTCTAGAATATCAGTGCAGTTTGGCTTGATAATTTCTTCAAAGATGATGTCTAGGCTCTTTTTTTGATCATGGCTTTCGGATAGTCCCCATAATTTTTAAATTGTCTCTCCTGGATCTATTTTTTAGGTTAGTTGTTTTTTCAATGTGATGTTTTCACATGGTCTGCTATTTTTTCATGCCTTTGGTTTGTTTTATAGTTTCTTGATTTTTTCATAGAGTCATCTGCTCCATTCTAATCTTTAAGGAATTATTTTTTTATTGAGCTTTTGGATCTCCTTTTTCCATCTGGCCAATTCTTCTTTTTAGGGCATTCTTCTCTTCATTGGCTTTTTGGATCTCTTTTGCCATTTGGGTTAGTCTATTTTTTATACTGTTATTTTCCTCAGCATTTTTTTGGGTCTTCTTTAGCAGGTAATTAGTTGACTTATTTTTCACAATTTTCTTGCATCACTGTCATTTTTATTCCCAATTTTCCTCTACTTCTCTTACTTGATTTTCAAAATCCTTTTTGAGCTCTTCCATGGCTTGAGACCAATTCATATTTTTCTTGGAGGCTTTGGATAGAGGAATTTTGACTTTGTTGTTTTCTCCTTGCATGTTTTGGTCTTCCTTGTCACCAAAGTAAGATTCTGTATTCTGACTCATTTTTCAGTTTTTACTTCTTTTTCCAGTCATTTACTTGACTTTTGAGCTCTTTGTCAAAGTAGAACTCTCCTTCCAGTGGGAGGTGTACTGTCAACCACTTGATTCCCCCATAATCTGTGGGCCTAGAGTTCCAGAAACAGTAGCTGTCTCTGCCTTTGCTGCTGCTGTAGCTGCTGCGAGTTCCTCCACCCCCTTTTTGTCACCCTGCAGCTGGTGCTTGATCTCTCCACTCTCCCATGCTGGTCCCACAGATTTTTTCCACTGACCTTCCAATCTGACCTTAGCGTTCTGGGGTCCTGAAGTGTGGAAACTGCCACAAGTGCAAGAGTTCAATCTCCTCAAGACCTGCTCAGGTCCTGTTTGTGCCAGTGAGTCCCATACTGGACTGTGCCCTGCCCCCTGTGTGGCATGATAGACACTTCCCAGTGACCTTCTAGGCTGTCTTGGTTTGGAGATTTGCTTCAATCTGTCATCCAGTGAGTTCTGCAGGTCCAGAATTTGTTTAGAGCTTTTTTTTCCAGTTATTTTGCTGGGCTTGTGGGCAGTGCTCTGGAAAGTGTGTACTGTTACTCTGCTATCTTGGCTCCACTCCCCTATTGAAGCATTTTTTAAAATAATATACAGAAATGAATAGAAGGATGGCTAGAAGGAACCATAGACTGGTAAGATAGTATAGAAAACCACACATTTATTATATACTTCAGAGAAAAGCATATAGACATACATAATAGAAGTATTCAGTTTTCTGTACAATCCTCTCTTTCTGTTCTCCCTCATATATGAAAATATTCATTTTATTTAAGTTCAGAATAAAAAAAGAAAAAAAGAGAGAAACGACTAGGATTCTGGAGACCTGGATTCAGAAGATGATTCTGAACCAACCAGGTTGGTTGTTGTTTGTTCTTTAATTTTGAAGAGAATCAGTGACATTGAGGAGAATAACAAGCTTGATTGGATTTAAGTGAGGCAGGGCTGTGTGGAGTCATCAGCCTCACTATCCCCTTAAGAGTTATTGAGTCCAATGGCATGACAAAATTCAAGAAGACTGGTGATGGCTCAGGATGGCATCTTCAATACATGATCAAGTTCTAAGCATGATGCTTGCTTCAGCTGACTTCCTGGCTTTTGGAACAAATTGTTTTCATCTGCCCAATCTGCCCAGGGAAGTCTTCACATGCTTGAGGTAAGACATTCCCCTTGATGAGTCTAAGGTCTGTCAGTTACCCTCAACCTAGTTTAGCTCATCTGCCGAGAAGGTTTTATCAGCATGTGGTTGCTAAATGTGGTATAGCTTTTTGGAGCCACAGGTTGTTGTGTTTGTCCTTTATTTTCAAAGAAGACAATGACATCAAGATTATGACATGGTTTGCAGTTAACTTTGATGTGAGTGAAGGACGGCTGTTCCAAGTCTCCAACCTCACCTTCTCCTGAGCCATCTGGGTCCAGTGGCATGATATTCATCAGGGCAATTGGAGATGGAGCCATAGCTAAGAGCTGAGTGAAGATGGACCCGAAAGGTGGATGAGCAGCCCTGAAATGGGCTCAACAAGTCCTCCCACCAGAGATACTAGTTCCTCTGAATCCCTCATACACCCCCATTATGTTGGTATTGACTTTGGCAATGTACTTTATGTCTTGACTTGTGCTTGAGGTTCTCTGAGTATCATTCAGCTTTCACAATCTGTGTTCTTTCTCTTCGGACTCCCTTCAGCCCCAACTGTCCATCATTCTATTTTTCTGAAGCCTTGATAGTTACACAGAGTAAAATGTGACCAGTCCAGACGTCGAGGGCTCAGGGAAGCAAGCAGGTATTATTTATTCATGAAGAGGCAAGGTAAAAAGATGACTAGATGTCCCTTTCTGCCAGTGTTTTATTGGATTACCAAAGCAAGCATCTGAAAAGTCAAATAATTTGATCCAGTTGCTTTTTGGCATGTGAAATAGACAGATACCAAAATTAAGTGTGAGTATTTGGAAAACATATCACCCCTCACTAGGCTGGACATTCCTTTCCCAGGCTAACTGAGAAGAATACGAGCATATAAGTCAAGGCTAAAAGGAATGCTAAAGTCTTGGGAATATAGAGACATCCAGAGAAGAACTATTACGATGGTGAAAGGCCTTGGGATCATACCTCCTGAAAGATGGATAACTCAGAGAAAGAAGACTCAGCACGGCCACGTAGCTATCTTCCAGTATTTGAGGACCTGTCACGCGGAAGAGGGATTATACTTGTTCTACTCAGTCACACAGACCATATTTGCTCTCTGAACAGAGGTTGCAAGGAGATGTATTTAGTCTTGGAATAAGGAAAACCTTCTTAATCTTTGGAACTATGCCAAAGTGCATTGGGTTGCCATAGGAGACATTGTGGTCCAGTGGGAAATTCCCTGGTTCTGGAGGCAGAGGACTAGATTCTTTTCTCACCTCTGATGTTTACCACACATGTGACTTGGGGCAAGTCCCTAAATCTCTCCAGGCCTCAGTTTGCTCATCTTTAACATAATAAGGTTGGAAAAGAAGGCTGTGGAGGTCCCTTCTGACTCTTGATCTATGATCCTACGTGTCTTTCTCCCACTAGAGAGGTCTTGGGAATGTTGCTCAGGGAATTCTTGATCAAATATGCATTGAACAAGATGGCTTCTGAGATCTCTTCTAGGTCTGAGATTCTGTCACTTAATTTCAATTCCTCATCTGTAAAGTGGAACTATTTTCATTATATGCTTCAAGGAGATGTTGAAAGAATCAAAAAAGAAAATACATAGGCAGTCCTTTGTAATTCTAAAGATCTATTTAGATGAGATTTGTTATTATTCACTCGTATACCAATGGAGCAAAATGCAGGTAAGGTTTACCATGCTGAAGAAACTTTGAATATAGTTTCAACAGGAGCCGTCCAGTTAAGTATGTAAAGCTCATTACCGATATGTTGGTCTCTTGATAGATGAATTCTTTGTCCATGGCTACCTATGAGCCAAAGAAAAATACAAACAGGCTCTTAGTCCTACATGGTTGCTACTTATTTTTATCATGGTGGTTACAGAATTGTGGGAAAGGGAGCAAAGGAGACTAAGCATTAGAGTATCCATAGACATTCATTTAATCTTTAATACTCTAAATGGGAGGTCTTAGTCCATTGAATCATATCAATGTCTTTTTATTAAAGAATCTAGAAGATAAAAAATTATGTAGCTAAATGGAAGGATGGCTTACAGCTTCTCCTTGGGAAGGCAAATAAAGGAGTGGAATTTATTTGCATCTAAATGCAACGAAAAACATCATGTCATGGGGTCTGTGGTTCTATAATGTTGCAATTTGCTTAGTAATTGCATACAAAGAGAAGTGGACATAATTATAGGTAATATTCTTATATTTATTGCACAGAATGAGGGGACAAAGAAAGTTTGTAAAGGACAAGCTAAGAGCTTCTAAGTCAATATATGCTTTAATACTTGGTGACTTCAACGTAAAAGTAGACATAAAGAAGGACAGTGAAAAACTGTGCTGAAATGCACTTCAGGAATAAGAAATGAGAAAGGCCAGCACCTTGTGGATTATTCAGAAACCTTATAAGTGTATATCACAAATATTCTTGTCAAGAAGAGAATAAGAATGAAAGGGATGGTTTCAAATAAATCAGGAAAGATTTAAATGAACTGATACAAAGTGAAGTGGGTAGAACCAGGATATCATTGTACACAGTAATATTGTAAGGATGATTAACTGTGAAAGACGTAGTGACTGAGCAAGACAATTATCTAAGACAATTCCAAAGGATCCATGATGAAAATTGCTATCCACCTCCAGAGAAAAAACTGATAAAACCTGACTGCAGATTGAGGCACACTTTTTCATTTTATTGCTCTTGCTTTTTTTGAAACATGACAAATATGAAAATGCGTTTTTCATGACTCCACACATATAATTTTTTATTGTATTGCTTGGCTTTTTAATAGGTAAGGAAGGGGTTGGAGAGAGAAAGAAAACTTGGAACTTGAAATTTTAAAAATAAATAATAGTGTTTAAAAAAAGAGAGACTCATAAGAAACTGTGATCCCCAAATCACAGAAAAAGTAAAATTGATCATATTCTAATAGGAACTCATCTTGATATGGAAATTATTATGGAATTAGTTGTCTGAGCATAATCCATTCATTGAGTTAGGGGAGCAAAAGTCAAAATTTTCATCAAATTAGGATCAAAATGAGAACATATGGCATTTTATTGGGGCAACTTTAACTTGAGTTACGTTATCAAGAGGTTGAAGCTGAAATAAAAAAGAGAAATGGATAAAAACAGACATCAACACAGATTATTAATGTTGCTTGAGGAAGTTTGCCAAGTTCTAACCTTCTATGAGTTCCAGTTCTAAATCAACATAAGAAATTGCTAATTGGAAAATCCTTATGTTTTAATGGACTAAAGAATGGAAATATGTCAGATATTTAAGTAAGAGGCCACTGAGAAACATCTAAGCAGTTGAAAGATAGACTGAGTAGTCCTAGCTCTGGAGTAATCAAAAACAGTGACTCTCATTTGGAAGATAGCATGACAAGTGGGTACCAGATTTAGAGTTAGATGAGTTTAGTTCAAATCTTAGCTCTTTATTACCTTTGGCAGGTAACTGATCTTCTCTGGAACTGTGTCCTCAGAGGTTCTTAGCCAAAGGAATCCCTGACACAAAAAGTTTATCTGGCTAAGTCTTTGGACCCCTTCTCAGAAGAATGTTATTAAATACTTAAGATGCATAGGAATGCAAAGAAAACAAATTGTGTTAACTTAGTGGCCAAAAATTAAAAGCAAAAATGAAGTTTATAGGTTCCCCATTTGAGAACCTCTGTATTTTATGATCTCTCAGATCTCTTTCTTTTCCTCTGATCTATACTTTAAAAATTTTTGCTAGTCTTTTGGAGCAAATGTTCTATTCAATATGCTGAGTGTCTTGTTTTTAGAACTCTGCTTCAGTTTCTTCCTATGAGAAAAGATTCATCAAAATGATGTCTTTTCCTATTTACAGATGTCACTATACACATTTAGAATGTTGAACTGCTTAACAGTCTCATTTCCATATTTCCAAGTAATGTTTAACCTCCAGTAAAAACCTGGAAGATAAAAGAGTGTGTTATCTGTACAACCTAATTCCACCCCCGTTGGTTATTAATTTCTGAATATCTGAATCCTTTGTAGAAGAATGTACTTCAGTGGCTGCACTGAAAGCCCCAGGCTAGGGTCAGGTTTCAAGTTCTTGTCCTAGAGTGTGACAATGATTGAAATCTGGTTTGGGTTTCATCTTTGAAATGCTTTCTGATCCAGAGTCTCCCCAGGAGCTCCATTCAGTGCTTCTTGACCCTGGTGACTGTTAAGGTCTGAGTGTTCCTTCTCTGGGACATAAGACTAGCCACTTGTGGGAAACATTACTGAAACCATACTCTTTGTAAGGACTGGAAAAGAAGAAAGCATCCACCCAGCACCATGTCAGCAGGACGGGCAGGTGCCCAGACTAAGAACTTTGAAGTTTGGGATTATGTCGTATTTGTTTCTCTCTTTGTCATTTCTTCAGGAATTGGAGTGTTCTTTGCCATAAAAGAAAGGAAGAAGGCGACTTCCAGGGAGTTTTTAGTGGGGGGCAGGCAAATGAACTGTGGTCCAGTGGCTTTGTCCTTGACTGCTAGCTTCATGTCAGCAGTCACTGTCCTGGGGACTCCAGCAGAAGTATATCGATTTGGGGCATCCTTCCTGATTTTCGGCATAGCATATACATTTGTTATCATCTTTACCTCTGAGCTTTTTCTGCCAGTTTTCTACAGGTCTGGGATTACCAGCACTTATGAGGTAAGGGAAATAATCATTTGGAATGGCTAGATTAATTGCTAATATGCTGACCAGCCATGTTCTCTACATGGGTCTACATTCCCATAAACCATGCCTATACATAGTAGGATGCTTAATAAATACCAAATGAGTGGATGGAGGAGTAGCATACACAGTCTTTGTGCTAAGCATTTGCACAGTGCTGAAAGAGTAACATATACAGTCTTGTACTAAGACTTTGCACAGTGCTTATACTTAGTGCTATAAACTCAAAGCTTTTTCACATCTCTCTGTCATTTGGTCCCTGTGGGTCAATAGCCTGCATTTGGTGGATGGGAATGGGTTCTGGCCAGGAGTGTACTGGCAAATGTTTAACAACTGATTCTTTGGAAAGTTCAATCTGCATTTTTAACTCCACCCATCACTTTCTTAAATCTAGATAATCAACAAAACAATAAATTAAGTCCTAATTTGTAGCATTTGCCAACTTTCAACTTTTTCATAGTGAGAATTTAATGATCAGTTTTCCTAAGCCAGTTTGAACTGGCTCCAGAACATCCTTGGTGCTGATCCAAATTTGTACAAAACACTGAAGTTTTCATACTCACAAACAGCTACAGGAAGGGATATGTTTTGTCAAAACTGTTCAGTTTTTAGAGGATAACTTTTGGTTCCAAAGAGGTAGGTAAGATAAGAATGATCTTTATCTCCATTTTACATGTAGGGAAACAGTTACAACTAAGTTACAACTTGCCCAAGATCACATAAGTAGTTAGGGACTAAACCCATAGAATAATCTAGGCTTTTTGTTCTCTAGCCCAGGATCTTTTTGAGTATATTATGATGAAAGTCTGAGCATTTCATATCGAATCATGGAAATGGAAGGAATCTTAGAAGTCTCTGAGGTCACTCAAGTGTTTGTCTAGTCTGTGCTTGGAGATTTCCAATAAAAGAGAGCCTATCCATGAGCCAATGCAACTTTGGAGGAGTTCTGTTACTGTGTTTCTCTTTGTAGAGACAGAATTTCTTTTCAAACACAGATTTATTACTAGATCTTTGATGTTTCTTTTTCTTCCAACAAATATACATACCCACACATATTTGAAATGTTACAGGACATTATAAGGCAAAGTAAGTGTTTTTAGGAAAATTCCCTATGTTATTTAGAAGCAAAAATGGAATACTCTCTCATTAATTTTTCAGCACTTCACAATAGAAATAATAGCTATATAATGCGACTCAGGAATTGAATTTTGGAACATCCTCACTAATCAGTTGTGATAATCATACTCTTCCTTCCATGTTGGATACTCATTAAAAATGAACATTTTTCACTTGATAAGGTAGAATATATTGGAGATGTAAACAGATGTCCACACTCCTAGAGAAGGAAAAATGGTAGGGTAGAGTACTGGATTTGGAGTCAAGGACAAAGGTTCAAATTTTACTTCTGCCAATTAATGCTTGTATAACCTTAAATGAATCCCTTTTAAATTTTCCCACCCTCAGTTTCCTTATAGGTAAAATAAAGGGGTTGAGCTGTATGGCTTTTAAGGGTCCCTCTTAGCCCTATATCAGGGATGCTAATCCTATGAATGAATTGACCAGCCAGATCACTCCATTCAGCCAAAAATACTTGATTATTTTTTAATAGAATGGACTATATATACTTGAATTTAACTAAATTGTTAATTGTACTCATAGATTAGTGTTTTGACAAAGCCCCATACTACATCTGTTATGAGGATCAAATGAAATTATACCCATAGAATGCATTCCAAACTTTACTCAGGCCTTCCCCCAAGTGTGGAATGTTCTCCCATCTCATTATCTGGTTGAATCTCCAATGTATCCAAAGCTGAGCACATGTATGTACCAACACATAAAGGTTTTCCCAATCTCTTCCCAGAATCTATACCCATTTATTAATGCTCTCTTCCTCCTAAAATTACTTTGTGTTTTCTTATTTTGTTTATATGTTGTGTTCCTTCCCCCAACTTCCCTCCCATTCCCTTACACATGCAGAATATGAACTCCATGAAAAGTAGAAACAATAGCATTTTGTCCTTAGGGTTGAGCACAGCACCTTGTTAGGGGCTTAATAAATATTTGCTGAATTAGACTGAATAGACACTGTGACAAAAAGCAAAGAGCTTTGACATGGGAGTCAGAGGACCAGGGTTCAAGTCCTGCCTACTTGTGTGACTTTGGGCAAGTTATTTGTCCTCCCTAAGCCTCAGTTTCCTTATCTGTAAAATAAAGGTCTCCCTTACCTATCATACCTAATATGTTACCAAGACTTTTTATTTTTCCTCAGCAACATCCTGATACCTCTGTTCTCTATGAACTATCCCCATTTCTCCCACTCTAGCTCAGGTCCCTCATTAACACCCATGTGGTCTACAGTAAAGCCTCCTAACAGGTGTCTCTTATTCTCTTCTTTTTTCTTTAATTAATTTGCTGCCAAAATAACCTTTTCCATGTATAGATCTGCTAATGCCAGACTTTTGGTTAAAAGTATCTATTGCGTTTCCATCGATTTCCTACTTAGTAAAGCCCAGACTTTTTCATGTGGTTTTTAAAGCTTTCTACCATCTATCGTCATATTTCCTTTCTAGCTTTAGCTCATATTGCTCTCATATTATCTGCTTTCTAACCAAACTGGACAAATCTCTGGCACTCAGATCCTCTTTGCCTTTTCTGACATTCCTCTGATGCCTGGAAAACCATCCCTCTCCCACTCCTCCTGTTGAATTCCTAACTGACTTTCCATACTTAATTGAAATGCTACCTCCTGAATGAAGGGAACACTGCTCATCCCTGGCAAGGTGAGCCCCAGAAGCAATTCCCCTCTCCTTTCTTTGGGATTGTGTCTATTTCTTTTGAAGTTCAACAACTTTATCATCATTGTGACTGGGAAGTAGGGCTTCCAGAGGAATGACTGGAGTCCTCAATGGCCTTAAAAGAAAACAAGCTAGTATGATAATTCAAGTGTGAATGTGGACTTGGTTGTAACCTTAGGCAAATCCGAGAAGTGAGGGACAATAAGGAAGATCCCCTAAGTATAGATGATAGATCTGACTAAGGCTGGTCTCAGTGGACATGGAAAGAAAGGGGCAGATTTTATAGTATGAAATGAACACACAGAATGAAAACACCACCTTAAAGACTAAAAATCCCATGCACAGAGAAAACATGGTGAGATGTTTCACAGAAACAAATTTTAACTCAGTGTCAAGAAAAACTTTGGTTAACAGAGTTAAAAAGGAAAGAAAGAAAGAAATGCAATGGGCTACTTTGGATGGTAGTGAGTTAACCACTGCTGGAGGTATTAGAACTGACATTAGCTGTTTTCTTGTTAAGGATGTTCCTGTCTAGGTGGGGGTTGAAGGAGAAGCCTTCTGAGGTAGTTTCTAACTTTCATGGTCTGTGATTCTTAGGCTCAGGAGGTCATAGATGTAAAGTTGGAAGGACCTTAATGGTTAATGAGAGCCCAATTCCTTCATATTAAACATAATCAATGGAGGCATATAAAGGTTATAGCTATATAGAGGGAATGCTAGCATTATGAAAGTTAAGTGTCTTGGTCAGGGTTATACAACTGATAAATATCTCAAGGTAGGATTTGAAGTCAGGTCTTAAATCTCCATGCAGTGATTGACCTGCTATGCCACACTGACCCCTAAGTTACTTCTGGCTAAAGCATTATTCACTTTTGGCATATTTTCTTTTTGTTTCCTTTAGTATTTACAGTTAAGATTTAACAGGGTGGTCCGGTATGCTGCTACATTTATCTACATAGTGCAGACGGTAAGAATCATTTCCAATGTGGGGTTTGGGTGCTGGGGGAGGGGAAGAGGGAATCTTTATGGGAATATGTTTTTTTCCCTAGCCCCTGGTGAGTGGTGAGATTCTATTGTTCCAGTTAGGTTGGCAAATAAGGCAAGCTTCTTGGTACATGGGTAGAATTTACAGAGATCCATGACTACAGATCCAGGGCTAAGGAGAGGAAAAGTAGGTAGATGCCTAGGGCAGAACATAGAACACTTTGAATATGACTCTTTTTTTAAGGACATATTTTCAATTCCAAAACATCTCACTCTCTATGACACATGGAGACATAAAGAGGCAAGGTGCCACAGTGGATAGTGAGTTGGCCTCAGGCTTCAATCCCCCTCCCCCCTCCCGATGCTCTAAAAAGCTAAGTTGTGATACAAGGTCAATCTACATTGATAGAAGTGTCTTCACCAAAGAACTCCCTGCATTAGTGAATAGCAAATGTGGTAAGAAACAAACAAATGAATAAATGGCGCATGGAGGATTCAAGTCATGTACATTAAAAACATGTGCTCACAGTTGTTAGTGAACAACTATTCGTCGTAATACTATTCTTGAAAGAGCAAAGTTGAGTTCAGTTTTCAAGGATACATAGATATTTGTCCTGACCCTGTCTGTCTGTCCCTAAGCGAGACTATCATTCACGGACTTACTCATTTTTGCCCTTGTCATTCATGGGGTACAAATTAATTAATTGGATTACAAATAAGTAACCTGTTTTCTAAGAATTTAGTCTAATAATTTACCATAAGTATAAAAAGCCCCAACAATCTAGAACTTCAATTAAATTATGGTCACTCAGAAGAGATAAATCTAATGATTCATATGGTGCATAAAGAATGCCTATTATCTGGGTTTTGAAATATTCACCCTCCATTCGCTGCTAGTGTGATTTTCCTAAAGCTCAGGTCCTATCATATCCCACCCCAGGCAATACACTCCAGTGTCTTCCTATTGCTTCCAGGGTCAAATACAAAATATTCTGGTTGATATTTAAAGCTAAATAAACTATAAACTAGCCCCTTCCTACCTTTCCTTTTTCCTGATACCTATTCTTCATTCCGGTGACAATGGCCTTCTGGGTGTTCCATGAATAGTTCACTCCATTTTTCAGTCCCAGACACTCTCTCTGGCTGCCCTTCTCCCATGCCTGGGATGTTCTCCTTACCCCCTCTGACTTCTGACCTCCCTGGCTTCCTTTTACAGGAAGCTTTCCCTAACCTCTCTCAGTTCTAGTGCCTCTCCTCTGTTAATTATCCCTGTTTACCCTACCCATAGAGCTTGCTTTGCATTAAGTTGTTTGCATGAGGTCTCCCCCATTGAATTCTAGGCTCCTGGAGGGCAGGGATTGTCCTTTTACCTTTTTGTATAGCCAGACTTTCCAGAGTACCTGGCACATAGTAGGTGCTTAATAAATGTTTATTGATTGATGGGCAGCCCATTTAGTTACATATGTATATATGTTATATATACACATGTATGTGTGTTGTTGTGGTTTGTCCCTTATTCTCAAAGAGGACTATGACATCAGGGAGGTGATGCCAATGGAAAGGGAGAGAGGGAGGGGAGAGACAGAGAAAGAGAAGGAGTATAATAGAGAGCAAAAGAGACAGACAGACAAAATTGATGTGTCATAATGAATCGAGAATTGGTTTCAGAATCCTGAAGTCTTGAGTGCCTAAATGACCTTGGGCAAGTCATTTTCTCAGGGCCTCAGGGAAGTCTCTTGGTCTACAGTGGTAGAGAAGGTTCCTTCTAGGAAAGTATCTTTTGCAGTGAAATAACAGGTCAGGACAAAACCCGTATATGTATATTGGTTATTCTTTAATTCACTTGCAGAGGTATAATGTTAATGTCTTCTAGTCTGACTCAGTCACATTAGGGAATGGGAGAAGATGGAGAAGAAAGAGAGTCTTCTTCAACCTAGGCGGGTAGGCAGACAAAGACATTCCCAATGTCATCAAGTTCCTATAGGATTTAAATATCTTATTGTGCTGATATATGTCCTGATGTTTTCTAACTTGTCTCAGTGAGATGGTGAGTGGGGGCAGGAAAGACATGTGGTCTATAGTTATCACATGTGTTGTGTTATGTCCTGCTAATCCCAGTGGCTTTGATGAGGGTGCTGCCACCATCAAGAAAGGAGACTCAGTAGTAGCCACACTAGATGCTTGCAGGCAACCCGTCAGTCAGTCAACAGCTTCTTAGCAACTCTCTTCACCTCTTTCTTCTTCAGATCTTCTATGCTGGAGTGGTGATTTATGCTCCTGCTTTGGCGCTCAATCAAGGTGAGTTGGGAGAAAAATAATGTCTCAACTATGCCCTCATCCTGACTTCTGTAAAATGCATACAGCATTGACAGGCTATTCTTAAGGCTAAGTGCTCCCATAGTTGAAGGCTTTGGGGGCAGCTGGGTGGCACAGTGGATAAAGCACTAGACCTGGAGCCAGGAAGTTCTGAGTTCAAATGCAGTCTCAGATGCTTATTAGCTGTGTGACTCTGGGTGAGTCACTTAACTCCTATTTGCCTCAGTTCCTTATCTGTAAAATGGGGACTCACTGAATAAGGAAATGGCAAAAAACTCCATGGACAAACTCTGTGGGGTCACATGGAGTTGGACACAAGTGAAGGAATGAAGTACAAACACACAGCTTCAGAGTGAGGATGACCTAAAAGAAAAAAAAAGTATACACACACATATATGTATATATACATATATATGCGTATATATAAAACTTTAATGAGTGAAGGATCAAAAATATTTGGTTTATTGGATTTATTACTGTCCAAAAGTGTAGTACTTCTCCAATATGACAATGTGGAGTCATTTATTTTGAAATAATTATTCAATCAATTACTATTTAAAAGGAAGACATCATTCCAAGTTAAAAAGCCTTTGTGTCCAGGCTTGGTAATGGCTTATATGTCTAATGTCCAAAGTCCAGGTTAGCTTAGTGCAGTGGGCTCGCCAGAAGGCTGGCCACCAGGGGCTGATTTTTTTGCCTTCAGAAACTCCTGAAGGGCCCCAGTGATGGAGACATTGTTGTGGGTATTAATGGTCACAGCAGTGAAATCATGGGTCTTTGAAGTTGGGGGAAAAAATTCAAGTGCCATTTTGAAATTTTATACACATACATCTACATTTGTATATACCTATATACATGCACATATATATGTATATATTTATATATGTCATTATTTTATTGAATTGTTAAAATCCATTCAAAATGCAGTACTTCTTACCAAAGATTTAAATTATTTGAAAATTATGGTATATGAGCCGTTGAGGGCCATCGCAGATAGCATGCTAGGCCTAGTAGTCAGGAAGGCTCATCTTTATGAGCTCAAATCTGAACTCAGACACTTACTAGCTATGTGAGTCTGGGAAAGTCACTTAACTCTTTTTGACTCAGTTTCCTCTTCTGCAAAATGAGAAGGAGGAGAAAATGGCAAACCGTTCTAGTATCTCTGCCAAAAAGGGTCATGAAGAGTAAGATGCAATTGAAACGACTGAACAACAGAAATTGTGGTATAACCCTGCTAACTAAGGAGGCACATTCAGACCAAGAATAGAAAGGTGTGAAATCTGAGAAAACCTCTTCTAAGTCTTATGGATCTTCAGGACTGGGTCATGGTAAGTTATAAGAAGATAAATGTGCCATACCTGATGGAAGCTAGTTTCCTAAGGGAGTTTATAACTAGACTGACCCCTTCAAATCAGGTGAACTTCCTTCTGTCTTAGTTTCTGTGGAAAATTCTCTGCTTACCTTCCTTAGAGAAACCTTTTATAACATTTCTTACCTTTTATAGTGACTGGCTTTGATCTCTGGGGATCTGTGTTTGCCACAGGAATCGTCTGCACATTCTACTGTACTCTGGTATGTAAGTACCGCTCAGAAGAAGTTTTGCCAGCCTAAGAAGGAATACAACCAAATCACAACTGGCAGAACTCTAATTCTGGAGTGAATGACTACATTTCAAAGTTATGTGAAAAAGAAATTGCTGGCTTGAGGATTCATGTTTTCCAAATTATGAATATTTTTCTTCAAATGCATTTTATTGATCTCCTCTAAGTAAAGAAGATATAAACTTGGGGTGATGCTAGAATATCATGAAAAATATTTAGATTTACCAATGGAAAACTTTTCTCAGGCTATGGCTACATGTCATTCTGGTAATTACCTGATTTTGGGGTGGGGAGGGAAAGGATTTTTTTTCACTCATTAGACCCATTCATCCACAGACAACATGTATACTGCCTAAGAAAAATGACCTCTTCCCACTGGCTACTTGTTGAGAGAGAAAGGATGATTGTATGTCTGAGCAAGATGGCTGGTATTTGGTTCAATCTAAAGATCATCAATTTCAGGTTGAATGTTGCTGTTGGCTAGTTATCAGTAAAGCTGCATTTTGATCAGTACTCACTCAATTCCTTAGCCTCAGACCCTGAGAGGTATTAATAATATGTTTAAATAAATGTTAGCCGTTAACTGTGATATTATTTTCCTAGGGAAGCAAATGGACATGGGTAAGAAATATGAGTAAGTAGTTTGGAATGCGGGGACACAGACAACTGTCTCTAGATGCTGAATCGTTTTATATGTTATCATTCAACAGGTACCCAGTATATGATATCACTACCAGGCATAGCATATAATCTGCATTTTAAATGCACCATATTATCCTAGGTTTCCCTTTCATCTTTTCAGCATTCAGAATTGCTTTGAAACGTCTTTCAGTTACATTTCTCTTCTTTTCACCCCCACTGTCATCACTCTTTCCCAGATCCTCATTGACTCATACTAGACCTACTGAAATAGTTTTCCAATGAGGCTCCAGTACGTTTGCTCTCACTCAGCTCAATCCATTAAACACCAAAGCTAGATAAAATTTCTAAGTAATCTATGTCATTATGTCTTTCTTTGACTCCAAACCAAAAACCTTTTCAGTGATTTCTCATTGCATATAAATGATGAAATTCAAATTTTTCAGCCTGAAGTTCAAGTTTGGTCATCATCTTTCCCACCGTAATTAATCTCCTATTCACCAACACAAACTCTCTGCTCCCTTAAAGCCTATTTCTTCATGGTGTCCCAGAACATGACGGCCATTTTCCAAGTCTTTGGCATTTGTTCAGGCTGACTTTCCCTTCCCTTATATTGTACTGGCATTCTTTATGCCCCAGATCATCCCTCTCCCTGTTATAGAAACTAGAGATTGCTGAAGCCATACGGGGCAGATTTTGATTTTGCAGCTTTTCAATATGACCTTCTGCTGGAATTTGCTCTTCTCATTCCCTGCTTCCAGAAAAAATCCTTTATTTTCCTTCAAGACTCCACTCTGGAGTCACCTCCTTAAGGCAACCAGGTAACATAGTACATAGCAGGCTGAGCCTGGATTCAGGAAGACCTGAGTTCAAATTGGGCTACAGATACTTCCTAGCTCTTGAACCCTAGGCAAGTCACTTTAATTTTTTGTTGCTACAGAATATTCATTTACAAAAGTGGAGGTGATAGCACCTATTTTACAAGGTTGTTATGATGATCGAATGAGATAGAAGGAACTAATAAATATTTTTAAGTGCCTACTGTGTGCCAAGAACTGTGCTAAGTGCTTTACAAATATCTCATTTGAGTCTCATAACAACTCTGGAAGGTCATTGTTGTTCAGTCATTTCGCTTGTGACTGATTTTATGTAAACTTACTTGGGGGTTATCTTGACAAAGATCCTGGAGTGGTTTTTTATTTCCTTCTCCAGCTCATTTTACAGATGAGAAAACTGAGGCAAACAGGGGTAAGTGACTTGCCCAGGGTCACACAGCCATATTTGAACTCATGAAGACGGGTCTTCCTGATTCCAAGTATAGCTCTCTATATACTGTGCCACCTAGATGCCAACTCTGTGAGGTGGGTAATATCATTTTAGAGTTGATAAAACTTGGGCAAATAGAAGTTAAGTGATTTGTTCAGGGTTCTACAGTATGCAAGACTGGATCTAAACTCAGGTTTTCCAGATTCTAGGCCCAGCACTTGGTCCACTGTACCATCTACAGTAGCCCAGAGAAGTGGCCAGCCCAGTCTTTTCTTGAAGATCTCCAGAAGGGGAAATCATCGTGTCTGGAAGAAGCTCATTCTACTTTTTGGAAAGTCAGTTAGGAATAAATCTGTTTTTCTAATCGTTACTTTCACAACTGCCTCTTGGCTCCCCTTACTCAAATCTTCCCTTTATCATTCAGTATATCTTTTATCAATACCCCAAATCAATCAGTCATCCATCCAAGAAATCAAGAAAAAAAATGCTGATTTCCTACTGTCTCTCCTGATTTTTTTTTTTTACAAGGTACTTGTGCATTGTAGGTGCTTAATGGAATAGTTGAATTTATTTGAATTTCGGAATTCCAATACGAAACATTTGACTATATCTTTCTGGTAAGGTAATGTTAATTTTAAAGTTATATTTCTCTATGGAGTCAAATCCAATTTGATTCAACTCAACAAACATTTATTACTCTGGCTAATGCAAATATCTCTCATTTCAATTTAAGCCCTTTTGTTATCAATCGCACAGGAGGACAAATGCTCATTTCGATGTGATAACTCTCTAAGAAAGTCACAGAGTTAACATCTACATGATTACTAGTATGAGCCTTGCGGAAGTTGTTGTTCCAGAACTAGTTAGATGGGATATCTGGGATAGTATAAACAAAAGATCTGGATAATTGAGTCTTTATCATACCTAGTTGAAAGAGTCAGATGTTTTACTATTATATAGACAGTCATGTTTTGAAAGGAAGGCTTTTAGTCTAAGCCCCTCATTGTATACATGGGAAAGTAAATTCCATTTCAGTTCTAACATTCTATGAGTCTCAGAGGGACTGGTTTGAGTCTTATATACATTATCCATCATAACTGGTAAAATACAGGAGACAATGACAGGAAGAAGACCTTGGAAAGATAACTTGAGGATTCACATGTAAGGGAATATGATAAGGTGAAAAGGGCACTGGATTTGTAGTCAAAGGTCTGGTTTCAAATGATGCATCATCATTGCGTCTCTTAACCTCTCTGGCTTCAGTTCAGTCTTCATCTATAAAATGAAGAAGTTGGATGAGATTGCCTCTTAACATTTCTTCCAGTTCTGCTTTTATGATTCTGTACTTGATAAGATAAAGTCTTCTGGAACTTTTGAGCAGGTGACCCCAGGAATAAACCAGACTCTTGTCATGTTTCAGCTGAAGAACTCACATGGATTCTATGTGTTTCAGGGAGGATTAAAAGCAGTTGTGTGGACAGATGCATTTCAAATGGTCGTCATGGTGGTAGGATTTTTGACGGTTCTTATCCAAGGAGCAGCACATGCTGGTGGATTACAGAATGTATTAGACCAATGCAAAAATGGGTCTCGACTTGACATATTTGAGTATGTCTAATATGATTTTATTCTGTTTTGGGTTACCATTCCTTTTTTTTTACAATAGCATCTTGGAATCATGGAACATGATCTGATCTATGCATGTCTCTCATAGCTTTGATGTGGATCCTTTGAGAAGGCATACATTCTGGACAATTGCTGTTGGAGGAACCTTTACATGGCTAGGCATCTATGGTGTTAATCAATCTACAATACAGAGATGCATCTCTTGCAAAACAGAAAAGCATGCTAAGATGTAAGTTGGTCTTCATCACTGTCATTATCACTATCACAATGTATTCATTGAACACCTACTATATGCCTGAACATATGCACATATTGAGCACCTTCTTTACATAAACTAAGTTCAGGAATAAGACATTCTCAGTGAGATATAAGAGCTTCCTTCAATGAGGTTGAAGAGATAGATCACATTTGGAAACAGCAGTGAACTATGAGCTTCTTCAGGGCAGGAACCATTTTGTTTTTTATGTGTATTACTAGCACCTAGGACAGTACCCAAACTATAGTCTTATTTAATTTACTTATTACATTAATTTCTAAATACATAAATATTTAATTAATAAATATAAAAATAATAAAATTAAATTAAAACAAGTAATTAAACTACTTTTTAAATGGTTGTGGGATTGAAATTCAGTCTGAGATTCAAGCACTACCTCAACAGTTACTGGTGGTAAGACTTCACTTCTTAATTTCCTCCTCTGGGAAATAGATCCTCTCCTTGTGCCATTGTTCTATGAAGCTATGATTTATTATAATCTAATAATTCCTAGGATAGCAGAGATATCTTTAGGAGAACAGAATTTGAGGAAAGGGAATTGGATTAGGACAGATAGTAACAGGTTACTGAGGGGGATATAACTTTAGAAAGGCAAGACTGAGATGATTTTAAGGATGGGGATAGATCCTTCATCTCCCCTCCTTAAGAAAGGCAGCAAGAAGGTTGGCAGAAATGGACATGCTATGCATGATCAGGAAAAATTAATATACCAGTGAAATAGGAATTAAGGATCTTTGAGGTGTAATGGGAAATAGAATCTAATATATGTCATTTTAGTTGATAACATTTTGATTTATCTGAATAGTATATTTCTGAAGTGATTTTTAGTAGATTGCCCATTAATGACCTCATCAGAAGCAATGATCAAAGGATTGAAGAATTCGAGATCTAGATTAGAAGGGATCTCAGTAACTGGTTCAATCCTTTTATTTTCAGGTGAGGAAACTGAGACCCAGAGAGGTTAACAAATTTGCCCAAAGTCACAAAGGTAGCAGATAGCATAGCTAAATTCAACTTCAGGTTAGAGGGTAATAAAATAATAGATTTGGGATCTTACAAACCACCTAGTCCAATAATTTCCTTGTTTTCTCATCAGATAAGGAAACTCAGGGCCAGAAAGGTTAAGTAAGTTGTTCAATATCACACAGGTAACAAGGTGACCACCTTGATTTTTTTCAAGGCTGTAGTATTAATTTCATGAAATTGAATGCAAAGGTATAGATGCAACTAACAAGTTGTCTTTATATACTATTTCATTCACATTAAAGGTAGCTAAATTATACCAGGATTTGACATTGTTAAACCTTGAGATTTATCACTGTTACTGACAACCATTCTCAGAAAAATCTCTTTAAATTCTACTTCACTTTATAAAATAGCTGTTCCTGAAAAGTTGTGTTTCAAGAGGATTTTTGTTCAAATTACATCTTAGATGCATTAATTGAACTTCCTACTTAAAAGATAACTGGGCTGAAAACATTTGAATAGTAAAGAATTTTCTGGCAAAAAAAAACCTGAGTTATTTGTCTGATGAATCTGAATTTTTCCCATGTTGGATTTGCCTGGTATTGTGGTTAGGATGATCTTCCCTCTTTCTCTTCCTTCTCCTCTACTCCTCTTCCTATTATGACTCCTCTCCTTTTTCCCTCCTCCTCCTCTTCCTCATTTCCCTTTTTCGCTTTCTATCACTACTCCTTCTACCCCATCTTGCTCCTCCTAGTTCTAAAACAAAAAACAGAAAAACATTTCTAAGCCTCACTCTTCAGTAACTTACTTCTTTGAAACATTATCTTATCCAGCAAAATTCCACAAAAGGATATTGATAATGCCTAAAAGATTTTTTAAAAATAGCATTTAATCTATATGAGGCTAGTTCTAAAGGTCATAAATGAAATGCTTATGTGGAGAGGAAAACTTATTTCCTTTAAGCAGCAAATGGATGACCACCTGTTAAATAAGTGCTCCTATTTCAGACAGAGGTTGGTCTAGATGACCCCTAACTCTCTTCTGACTGGGATTGTATGACGTCCAATGATGGGGTTCTCTCATTCCAATAAGGCATCCCATTCCACTTTGGAACAGTTTTAGTTATTTTAATTTTATTTATTTTTAATTTATTGAATTATATTTACACAACTATAAATGGTTATATTAATAATTGTATTATTAATTAATTATTAGAAAGGTATTTTTTATTTAGCTGAACTTCATCATCACATAATTTTCTGGTTCTGGTTCAATCAAACAAGTAAAACAAATCTAATCCCTCTTACACATGAGAACTCTCAAATATTTGAACACAGCTATTATCTTTCCTAAATGTTTTCTCATTCAATTAAAAAAAAATTCCTCCATCCATTTCTTATATGACATTGAATTGGACCTTCTTGCCTTCCTGGTGGCTCACCTCTGAGTGTGATTGATCTCACCAATGTCTTTCCTGGAAAGTTTGTGCCCAGCACCAGATGCACTCTTGCATGTTTGATTTGTCCAAAACTTCTCATGTGAATAGTGCTGTACAGGCTACTTAGCATTTTAAAACGAATGTCATCCCATTTGAATCTGACATCAGCCCCTTGAGAATGGATTCCATCATAAGGGATACTAACAGGCCTCTCTTCTCTCTTCTAGTGCTCTTTATCTTAACTTAATTGGTCTCTGGATAATTCTGGTCTGTGCAGTCTTTTCAGGACTGATCATGTATGCTTATTTCAAGAACTGTGACCCCTGGACTGCTGGCATCATCTCAGCACCAGATCAGGTATGGATGCCAACAAGGTGGGTTGCCAGAAGGGACCAGATGGGGTAGGTTTGCTGATCATTTCTAGGTGAGCCACAAAAAATATTGTAGCACCAGTGTGATATTCACAGTGCCTGTGGCGGCCATGAGTATCCCAGAGCAATTCTCAATCATGAAATACAACAGATTCTCCACGTGGAAGACAGAGCCAAAGCATTTTTTCAGACACCAGAAAGCCAAAACCATCATAATAACAAAAATCTATACCCAATAACAATGCAGAGGACAACACCACACCCAAGCCTTCTTCCCCCTGCTAGGCTTCTCACAAACCAGTTCCATTAAACAAAATCATGAACAAGCTCCTTCAAGCACACTGGTCAGCTGCCTGCTTGCCTGCCCCCTTCCCGGCTCTGGCTGCTCTCTCACTAATTTCCCCTCAGCTTTGCTGTAACCTCTTCCTGTTCTACCCTTCCTATTCCACTTGTTCAGCAAACTCCTCCCAGCACTCCATGTGATTCAGACTCATATAATTCAGGCTTCCATGGGGTTAAGACAGGTCACATGGATCTATTAATGAATGGGAAAGATCTTCCCATTTAAATTACTCTTACAGACATGAAAATCAAGGAAAGAGTAGTGTGGTCTAACAGAAATACCTTTGTCCTAAGAGCCTAGAGATGAAGGCTCCAGTATAAACTCTGCCATTTATTTATACTGTGACTTTTGGCGAGGTACTTACCCTCCATAGGCTTCAGTTTCCTTGTATGTAAAATGAAGCAATCATACTAGACTATCCCTAAAGTATCTCTTAAATTCTGTGAATTTATGAGTTCTGAGGTTGTTTATGCTGTCTGTTGGCAAGAAGTATGTCTGGAAAAATGTCAGCCACTTGGATCTTTTAAAAATTTTATTGATATCATTTGTTTTACATCAATTTCATTTCAAATAAATACTTTCTTCCTCTCCAAGCTGGAAAACCACTCCTTATAGCAAGAAAAGGAAAGAGAGAGAGAGAGAGAGAGAGAGAGAGAGAGAGAGAGAGAGAGAGAGAGAGAGGGAGAGAGAGAGAGAGCAGGAAGAAAGGAAGGAAGGAAAGAGAGAAAAAAGAAAGAAAAAGGAAGGAAGGAAAGAAGAAAAGAAGGAAAGGAAGGAAGAAAGAAGAGAAAGGGAAAAACAGGTCAGTAAAACTCAAAAACAGTTGAGTGTAATAGGATATACATTGTTCTATAACCACAGTCTCCCACTTCTACAAAGTAGGAAGGAAGGATATGCTTTTCTTTTTATCTGAGGCAGCTAGGTGGTATAGTATGAATAGAATGCTCCCATCTGGAATTGGGAAGTCCTCATTTCAAATGTAACATCAGACACTTACCAGTTGTGTGATCCTGGGCAAGTCACTTAACCTCTACCTGTTTCCTCATGTGTAAATTAGGGATAATAAATAGTACCTACCTCCCAGTGGTTGGGAGGGTCAAATAAGATATTTGTTAAGTGCTTAGCACAGCGCCCAGAATGTAGTAGGTAGGTGCTGTGCAAATCATCTTCATCATCATCATCATCATCAGTTTTCTTCTTTTTCTTCTCCTCCTCCTCCTTCTTCTCCTCTTCCTCCTCCTCCTCCTCCTCCTCCTCCTCCTCCTCCTCCTCCTCCTCCTTCTTCTTCTTCTTCTTCTTCTTCTTCTTCTTCTTCTTCTTCTTCTTCTTCTTCTTCTTCTTCTTCTTCTTCTTCTTCTTCTTCTTCTTCTTCTTCTTCTTCTTCTTCTTCTTCTTCTTCTTCTTCTTCTTCTTCTTTCTCTTATCCAGGACCAGGCTTGGTCATTTATAATTACATGCCATTTACCCTTGTGTGTTTTTTTATTCTGTCTCTTTAAATTCTTGAAGTTATATATGTTATTTTCTTATTTCTGCTTATTTGTCCTTCCATCAGTTCACAGAAGACTTTAGTCTGGAACATTTTAAAGCAGGAGTTCTTATTCCTTTTTGAGTTACAGACCTCTTTATCCTAATGAAATTCAATGGACCTCTTCTCAGAGTAATGTTACAAAGTTTGCAAAACACTTCATAGATATGATTTCATTTTATCCTCCTGATAACTCTGGGAGGCGGAAACTACTATTGCACTATTTTACAAGTGAGGAAACTGATGCAGCCAGAGACTAAGTGACTTATTCAGGGTCATACTGCTAGTAAATGTTCAAAATCAGGTCTTCCTGACTGCAAATCTATTGCTCTATTGACTGAACCACTTAGTTGCCTATAAATGCATAAAATACATAGATTTCAATGGAAACCATTATATTGAAATACAACTAGAAATTTTTTTTTGAGACTGCTAAGCTTCTTCCACTATAGTTTTCTTGTGGAGATCTTCATCATGAATTGCTTGAAGGCCATTCAATGTAGAGACTTAGAAAGTAGTCAGGTAGGGCAGCTAGCTGGTGGTGGATAGAACACCAGCCCTGGAGTCAGGAGGATCTGTTCAATTCTGTCCTCAGACAATTACTAGCTCTGTGATCCTGGGCAAGTCACTTAATTCCAATTGCACCCCTCCCCCCAAAACAAACAAACAAACCCAAAACATAAAAAGAACCTAACAACAAAAAGAAGTTGCCTAGAATACTGAAAGATTTTGATTCCTCTCTGCTCACCTCCAGCTGCAAGTGTCCTCTTGCTAAAATTGCCTTGTATTCATAGAAGAGCTGCAACCTACATCTGTGAAGTGAGTACTACACTTACATACCCATCATTTGGGGACTGGCATATCATCGTGCTAGACAAAATAATGAATGGGACAGTTTCAGAGAAACCTGGGAACTTAGGTGAAGGGATGAGGAGTGAAGAGGGAAGAGTCAAGAGAACACTTTACACAAAATAGCAACACTGGAAAGAATTAAGAGTGACCAATGACCAGCCATGATCCAGAGGACTGGTCATGAATCATGCTACCCACCTCCTGTGAGGTGGTGGACTCCCGGAACAGAATGAGACACATGTTCCTTCCCTGAAGGAAGGAGCTGCACTTATATGGGCGCTGATACTGCTTGAGCAACTGGTAAAGCTGCACAGTTAATCATCCCCCTCCTTTTTTCCCCAACCTCTCTCCAGCTGATGCCATATTTTGTAATGGAAATATTTGCCTCAGTGCCAGGACTCCCAGGACTATTTGTTGCATGTGCCTTCAGTGGAACCCTGAGGTAAGCTGCCTGAATATTATTTGCTATGATGAAAGTTAATACAGTCTAGTGAGGAGAGGACTAGTGTTGAATCAGGCAGATTTGACATATATTAATTGTATGCATCTCTTAGCTTCCTGTGTCCTCACTCAACTCTCTAACAACATAACTCACAAAGGAGCTATAGATAGAAAAGTAATAATATTATGATGATAATATAAAATGTATTAATATATGATGTGATATGATATGATATAATATAATATAATAATTAGCATTTTATGATACCTATGTGCCAGACATTGTTCTTCGTACTTTATAAAATTTTTCTCATTTTTATTCTTCCAGCAACCCTGGGGGATGGGTCATATCCCCATTTTATAGTTGAGGAAACTGAGGCAGAGGTTAAATGACTTGTCCAGGGTCCTTGAGTTAGTGTTTAGGGTCAGATTTAAACTTAAGCCTTCACGATTCCAAGTCCAGTATTCTATTTTCTGACTGGCGTCAGTAGAGTAAGTCTCTAAACTTGGAATTCTCTCTTCTAAAGAAGTCAAGATCAGACTTAAAGGGGAAAAAAAGATTGTTTGTGCATCAGGAGTCCAAAGGTTACCTTCATTAAAAAAAAGTTTAGCCACTGACTACTCTGATCCATGATAACTGTGGAAACACATTTTCTCTTCTTCCCTGGCTCTACTGTGATATGTTATGTATGACAAATCTGCTTTTTATAGATGTTTAGAATGATGTGTACATTGACAGCAAAATGTTTTTAACCCCCAAACACTCTGAGGAAGGAGGCTGCTTTCCCAAACAAAGGAACAGAAAGCTGGGAGACCTACCAATTCTCCTATGTGAACAGGTCCCTCTGTCTGCAGCGATAAAGAAATCTGTTTTATTGAGTCTGCCAGGAGTCCTAATTGAAGAACTTGGCAGCTGTGCCCAAGGACAAGGCTGCCCACCCTCTTGTTTATTGCCTTAACGTGGAGCAAGGCCAGGATGGAACTCATAGCACCATCACTGTTGCCTGCTGGGACAGTCTCACATCAGGCGATGGACAAGTCTGGGAAAGCAGCAATTGGACACAAGTTAACCAGTTGAAAATGCTCAGCTAAGAAAGGATGCTGTGTTAGTTTTGCCGCAGGCATTTCCTGGTTGTGTGAACCTAAGCAAAATACTATTATTTCTCAGCCTCAAATGATATTAATGGTAGTCCCTATTTCACTGGATTGTTGGGCAGCTCCATCACTGTGAATAGCTCCGATAATGAAATAATAATTACCACCATCACCATCTTTTATATAGCACATTGGTCTAGCCTTTATATAGCCCTTTAATCTAGGCTTTATATAGATAGCATTTTCATCTCCTGAAATCGGAGATACTGGGAAGAAAATCCTCTCTTAAAATGAGGTTTCCCATCTCTTAAATATATGAGTTTAGAGACCCCAGCAAGGCTCACAGGTATTTATGATAATAAGTTGTCTTGGGGGTGAAAGCATATATTGTGAGGGGGGCCTGAAATTCTATATTTGTCAATTTTACTATTAAAATGATACTATACCATTATTTTAATTTACGTAAACTTGAAGCTAAGAACTGCTTCTTTGAAAATTTGTATCATCCAACCCTAGCAAAGGGCAAGGCAGTTGGCAGTCTGCAAGTCAGTTAATACATATTTTTATGGGTTTACTAAATATGGAGCACTGGACTAGGCACTTTGTAATCATTTTAAAAATTCAGTTCAATTAACAGCACATATAAACTATTTACCTTGAAAAAGTAGACCCTGAGCTTAGAGAAAATGGAACACAAGATAAAGTTTTTATGGGAAGTTTCCATGGAAAGAGACTTGAAATCACAGGATCTGAGTTCAAATCTAGATTTTTCTACCTGAATGATATGTCACTTAACCTTTCTGGGTCTCAATTTTCTTTTCTGTAAAAACATGACTTTTAAGGACCTTTACAACTCTAGATCTCATGATCTTAAATATGAATCTATAATATTGTATGCTCTCTGGGGATAAGCCTGCGTAGTGTTATTATGAGGTTCTGGGGGATAAAAGACACCAAGTGCTTAGGAGGAAAGAGGTAGATATTGAGAAACAGGGGTTAAATGTTACCCAAGACAGATTGTTGCCTACCTCAGAGCTTAACTTAGAGCTATTCTCAAGGAGACCCAATCCTCCCCAAACTTTTCTAAATGAGCCATAGCAGTAGAGGAACAAGTAATTTGCAGTATTAGCCCATGCTGACATAACATCTTTACAGCCATCACAGGGTTTTGTGAGATGTCTCTGTTAAGGCATTTTGTAGACGTGAGCCTTTTTCTAAATAGGCGGAGGCAGCAGATAGGACCTGCTCAAGAGTCAAAGAAAGCTAAGAGAAGAATGGAATGAAATACACATACATAGATACATACATATATACACACATGTACATATGTATATATACACATATACACGCACAAACACACACATACATATATACAGAGAGATTGAAAATAGCAAATTTTTAATGAATCACTTATGAAATCCATTTTGACTTAATGAATTTAAAAATATAATAAAAAAACCCAAATAAACCAGATCTACTAAGTTTAAAAAAAAAGTTAGGAGGGGCAGATATTTGTATGTACTCAAAGGCTTTTTAACTAAATGCTTTGAAATTTGCCCAAAGTATTTTTATTTACATTTGCTTTAACTTCATTGCTATTTAGTCCCTGAGTCATTCTTTCTCCTGCACTGGGGCAGGTCTTCTCAGCCAGTTTGCAGAAATCCAGATCCATTTGCAAATAAACCTGTTTTTGTCTGTGTGCCTTTGTGTAAGAGAATGTATTACAATCTACCTCCAAGAGACTTACATTTTGAGGGAAAATAAATAGATTAACTGCTACTAGCATTGAAAAAGCTTAGCATTGTGATTTCCAGCCCTCCTTGAAGCAGTCAGGGCAATCTCATTCCTATTAAGAGCTCTGAGGCTGAAATAATGACAACACAATAATAGTAGCTCGCCTTTACGTAACACTTCAAGGTTTACAAAGCACTTTACATGTTATCTCTTCTGATTCTTATAACAATTCAGTGACATAGGGTCTTTTACAGAGGAGGAAACTGAGGCAAGGGGAGGTTAAATATCTTGCTTAGATTCACACAGTGAGGAAATGTCTGAGGCAGAATTCAGACTTAGCTCTTTCTGAATCTCCAAGTCTGGCACTCCATCCACCATGTTGCCCAGCAGGTGGATACCAAGGGCTGATCTGTATCATTCGATACTATATAATTAGCAAGAAATATTATATAATTGCTCAGAGAGGAAGTTGAAAGCAGAAGGCCTTGAATCTCACATGACAGGCTAGCATTTAATTCAAAAACATCTATTATCTGCCTTCTGTGTGCCAGGCTCTATTCTCGGAGCAGGGCAGGAAGATGTAAAAGTCAGTCCATGATCTCAAGGAGCACAGCCTTCAGAAATAATAACTAATGGTTTATTTCTAGTTATGATCCTGAAATATCTGGAGTCCCAGCTTTCTCCTTGGGAAGTTGGGTTATGTTCAATGCCATTAAATACACTGAGTGTAGATAATTGGCAGGAAATAGCTCTACCATTGTATACTCTTGACTCCTTCCCTCCCTCCTTCCCTCCCTCCCTTCCTCCCTCCTTCCCTCCCTACCTCCTTTCCTCCCTTTCTCCCTCCCTCCCTCTCTTCCTTCCTTCCTTCTTTCCTTCCTTTCTTCCTTCCTTCCTTCCTGCCTTCCTTCCTTCCTGCCTTCCTCCCTGTTCCCAGCAGGCTTCTCTACAGCTTCTCTAGGGTTGTCAGCCTTGATATATCTCTGCTCTTTGGGAGACTGAGTCTTTTTCTCCTTCTTCTCTTCCTCCTCCTCTCTACTCCCACTAGGTCAGGGCTTCTTAATGTTGCGTGTATGGTTAGATATCAGAAGGGTTGTGAATTTGGATGGGAAAAATGACATATTTTCATTAACTTTTGATTTCCTTTGTAATTTTATACATTTAAAATGATTATTCTGAGAAAGGTCTCACAGGCTTCGCCAGACTGACAAATGGGTCTATGACACAAGAAAGACTCAGAGCCCTAGGACTAGCCTGAAGGGAGCACTCCAATGTTTCCAGTCTCTGGAGAAGGTGAACAAGAGAAACGGACCCTGGAAACATCTTCTCCTTTGTCTTGTTCTTCCTTTCCTCAGAATGTACATCCAAAGAATATCATGTGGGATCAGATTCTGGCTCTCATTCCAGGGAGAATTGAATTCCTTTTAATTTATCAAGCACTTATTAAGTACAAGAGATCCTGCCCTGTGCCATTCTGGTGCTTGTCACAGTTACTACAGCTGCCTTTGACTTCAGATGACTCTGAACATTCTCTTTTTCTAGAAAATTTGCTGGTATTAAAAAAGGTTTTCAAGGCTATTAGTGCCTAATTAAGGTCTAGACTAAGAGCTTGAGTCCAAAACTGTCCTGGAAAGGAGGGAGCCAATTAGAGTAAGGAAGTGGCTAGCACTGTGTTGTTGTTCAGTCATTTTTCAGTCATATCTGACTCTGATTCCATTTGGAGTTTCCTTG
Organism: Potorous gilbertii; assembly: GCA_028658325.1. NCBI lineage: Eukaryota > Metazoa > Chordata > Mammalia > Diprotodontia > Potoroidae > Potorous > Potorous gilbertii. Next base: position 248,523,489 of record CM053772.1, on the reverse strand, counting down.
GCAAAAATATTGGAGTAATTTGCCATTGCCTTTTCCAGCACATTTTAAAGATAACTTAGGCAAACAGGTTTAAGTGACTTGCCCAGGGTCACACAGCTACCAAGTGTCAGAGTCACATTTGAACTCAGGTCTTCCTGACTGCTGGCCCAGTGCCACCTAGAGGCAGCCACCATAAGGCAATCGTCTATTTGAGTACTTTGGAATTGATACCATCTCCCTGAGCTGCCCAACTCCTGGGCTCCATAGAGGGATGGAAGACTTGTGTCCTGGGGCTCATGTTCTTCTCGCTGTTCTCTCTCCCTGCAGCACGGTGGCTGCCAGCATTAATGCCTTAGCAACAGTGACTTTTGAGGATGTTGTCAAGAACTTCTTTCCCAACCTGTCGGACAAGCTAAGCACCTGGATCAGCAAAGGCTTATGTGGGTACAGTTGATTGGCCTCTCTCGATGTACTGTTTTCTTGCCTTGACCCTGGGTTCATTTGGAAGGCTTCCCATCTCTATGGTGGGGCTTAGAATACAGGATTACAGACAGACATGCACGCATACATAATCGTACACAGAGCTTTAAGAATACATGGAAAAAATAGCCAGAATGACGTCATGGAAAGAGTATTTAGTGTGCAGTCAGAACACTTGAGGATGAATCCAAGCTCTTCTATTTGTGCTGACAAAGTATCATTTCCCTGGGCCTCAGTTTCTTCATCTGTAAAATGGGGGGGAGCAGGGGTTGAATATGTGGCTTCTAAGATCCCTTCTAGAGTATTCTCATCAGCGATGGATATTTAGGTAGAAACAGGATGGTTACGGAGAAACTTACTTGAACCTTCCCTTCTTCCTGCCTTCTCATTATTTCCCCTAAAACTGTAGGAACAGGAATTTTTTAATTTACATGGGGAATTCATTTTTTAAATCAAAATTCTCATATCTCTAAGGTTCCTTCCACCTTTAAATCCTATGATCCTATGAAATGTACCTTTGCCCTGCAATCACCAAAATGGTGATTGGATTGTATCACGGGTCACATAAACACCTTACAGTGGTGAGGTCCTTCAATGTAACCATCTTTCATTTAGGGTCTACTTTGAGCAAGGCACTGTGCTAGACTGCTGTATACAAATAGCTATTTATCTGTGTGTATCTATAGATCTAAAGGACAAAAAAAACAATGTGTGTGTGTGTGTGTGTGTGCCTCTAGGAGCATATTATATTCAGTTACACATTGATTATCTAACCTGATCCATGAATCAGGAATAATACCAAATAACAAAAATGTCTTTATTAAGTGGCCCCTGTGTGCTAGGCTCCGTGCTAAGATTTGGAGATGCAAGTACAAAAAACAAAGCAATTCCTGTTATCTACTGTTTGTATTCTACTGGTGAGGCAACGTATAGACATACATATATACATACATGTACATATATGTATACACACATATATGTATGTAAATGTGTATACACACATGCATATACATATATGTACATATATGTGTATGTAAAATTTAGTTAATGAATACATTTATGCACATAAAGTAGTTAATTGGCAAGTATTATGGGAAGGAAGAGTCTCGCAATCGGCAGGGTTTAGGATATGTATTATTCCTATTATGAAGATAAAACAACTGAGATCAAGAGAAAGATAATTTGCCCTAGGCCACACAGCTTTGAGAGGCTGAGCCAGATGTTAGGATCTTTTTTTTTCTCTCTATCCAACTATAAAATGGTACTTTCCCATGCAAACGACAAGGATCTGTGTTTACTTGCCCTTTCTCTATCTACCCTTACTTGTTCCTAAAGTGTTTGGTCAGAGAAAGAATGTCCATAAATTTAATTCTCAAGTATCCATTCTGTCTGACACAGGAAAATGCTCACTCCAGGAAAGACCCTCCTGAAACTTTGTTAGTTTTGAGGCAATTTTCATAGGTTTGTTCAACTCTCAATGAATGCGATCCTTTCTGAAGGTGAATCTTTTAGGGAGACTGGTTCGTATCAGGATTGCACAGGGAGGTAAGGTCCACAGAACTGTTCCAAATGACCATTCTCTCTTTCAGGCTTGTTATTTGGAGTTCTCTGTACCACTTTGGCAGTAGTTGCATCCTTCATGGGCAGTGTTATACAGGTATTGTTTTGAATTTATGGGGAAAATAATAGGGGAATTTTCTTGTTAATATGACTTATTCACATAAGTGTATTTGAGAGAGCATGTACTGGATGGTTATACCATTTCTTAAGCAGTTTTAGAGAGAGTGTTACCTGACAGAGTGCTAGATTTGGAGTCAGGGAGTTCAATTCTCACATCTGACATTTACTGTGACATGAGCTGTGTGAACAGATGTAACTCACTTGACCTCTTTGGGAATTAGGATTTAGCTACTAAGTCATAGGCAGTTGGTGACTACAATTCTGCTGGTGAAAAGAATTCAGATAATTAGAATTATTCTCCCTTCCCCTACTGATTCTGCCCCCCCCAACCATTTTCCTCACTGAAGAATTCGTACACTCTTCTTGCATTCATATTTATTTATTCTTATTTTTTGCAGGGGTGGGTGTGTTGGCAATCCCAACTTGTGGTTTCATTGATACATGGTATTTATTCCCCCAGAGAGAAAAGAGCCCCTATTACTACAGACTGGCAACTGTTAAGCAATTTATAATATTGAAGAGATTCAATGAATTGGGCACTGAGAATTTAAATGACTTTTTCCAGGGTTGTATAATCAGTATGTGTCTGGGGCAGAAGTCCTATCCAGATCTTCCTGAATCTGAGGTCAACTCTTCTCTATACAATTCTACTATTCTGTAGTCATGTAATCTTCAGGTTACCTGCAATAGAATATCCTATTCTCTAGGGCAAAATGCCAAAGAAGCTGAGATAGTAAATTGCTGGTTTAAATGAATTAGAAACCTATTAAAGCATCAAACAACCTTCCAAATGATGGAATGCCCAATCTGGTGATGGGGCACATCGGGCATATTCAAACATGTCTAGTCCTTAAAGCAACATCAGAACCTCCAGTGTGGATGTTTGGTCTCATCTTAAAATTGCCCTATACCTTTACCCTCTGAGTGCATTGGAATTGGTGCTTTTAAGCACCCTTAAATGGGGAGTGCCCTAATCTGTCTACTCTTCAAAGTGTTTCCATATTCCTTATCCATAAGGAATGATACTTAGCTCCAGAGATACTGAATGGCAGAACCAGAAATTCAGCACTTCTTTTTTTGCTTTTTGCTACCTCTCAATAAAGCCTTTCTTACAGAAGATAGATCATCCTTAGTCTCTCTCTCTCTCTCTCTCTCTCTCTCTCTCTCTCTTCCTCCTTCTTCTCTCTCTCTCTCTCTCTCTCTCTCTCTCTCTCTTGCTGTTTAGTCATAGCACTGTGGACTACACTCTCCATAAGGTTTTCTTGGCAAAGGTAGTGGAATGATCTGCCATTTCCTTCTCCATCCCCTCTGTCTACCCTCGTTCATTTCTCAGATTCAAGATCAGCATAAGAACTGATGACCAGGGCTATCAAAGAAGGGAAAGGCCTGACTCAGGTGTAGACAGTGCCCCTTTCCTGAGGTGTTCAAGTTATCCATTATGGATAACGGTATTGGATGATGGGTGAACTAGAAAACCTTCAAGGCTTCTTCTCACTGAGGCAGTCAGGTGGCACAATGACTAGAGAATTGGACTTGGAATCTTCCTCAGACCCTTATAATGTGTGTGTAGGCAAGTTACTCCTCTATAAACAGAGATCATAACAGCAGCTACCTTGCAGTGTTGTTAGATATTATATAATGGTATTTGCAAACCTGGAAGCACTCTGTAAATGTTAGCCATTATATTGTTCTGAGATTTAAAAGAAATCCTATAGATGCTTCCATAAAGGATAAACCACAAATATAACAAAAGACTTAAATCCGACATGAATATTTTAAAGCTGGCATATTGGCCTCCCCCATTACCCACAGAGTAGACACATTTTCTGGAATAATCAATTGGTACTTCACCATATTGCTATGGTTAGTCTGTATTTCCACCAGGTATAGCAAATTGCTTTATCAACTTCCTGGATTCTCCTAGGTACAATAAATTGGAAGTCAGTAAATTAGTTTCACCTACTATTCAAAAAAACAAAAGCAGTTTTGAATTAATCCCATCAATCAGGAGGAAAAAATAATGCAAGGCTTGTCTTATTAAGTATCAGTTATGGGAAAAGAATGCCTTCAGTTCTGCTAGCCTCCACTTCCTAAAGCTATACCTGAGTAGTTTATTTCTCTTAAAATGAATCTTGAACAGAAGTGGATTTTGTAGCACATCTTGCTGGATGAAGATTCTCCACCTGGAAGGGTGGAATGTAGAATCATGGAATTGAAAGATGGGAGGCCATTTTGTCTAACAGGTAGAACTAGAATGAGAATTCCTTCTCCAATCTATATGACAGGTGTTCATCCAGCCTCTACTTGAAGATGTCTAGTGATGGGGAAAATCCATGACCTCCAGAAGTGGCTCATTCTACTTTGGATAGCTCTAACATGGATGCTTTTCCTTATCTCAATCTGTCTCCATAAAATTTCCACTGCATTGTTCCTAGATCTTCCCTATGTGTCTAAGAAGTTTAAATTAAATTCTACTTTCTTATTATAGCACTTCAAATACCTTGATAAAGTGAACATTTCTTACCCTAGTTTCCTCTTACCCTAGTTTCCCAATTCCTTGATCCTCCCACTGGAACATTTATAAAATGAGAGTGTGGAATTGGACCAAAGGATCTCTGAGGTTGTAGTTTTAGGTGTAGATTTGGCGATCTTGCAAAGTTATAAGAAGAGCCTGTGAAGTTAGGATTCTTTTCAACTAGAGGAATTGGGGTGACCAAGTAATCAGAGAAAGTTTTATGAAAGAGATAAGAGACCTTGAAAGATAGAATGGATTTCAATAGAAAGGGATGGGGAAGATAGTCAGACAAGAGGATAGTATGAGCAAATTAGAAAGTGAGGTTCTCAAGATGGGAAAAAAAGTCAGAAAATACATGAGAGGTAGGATGAAGTAGAGGGGTATGGCATAGATGAACAAACTAAATTAGAACCATTTCCCTTTCCTTGGATATAAATGTAATGGATGCCCAAGAATCATGCCAGGACCAAATTCCAGGACATTATTACAATGCCTTGTCTTTGTGCTCTTTTCTCTCCAGGCTTCACTGAGCATCCACGGCATGTGTGGGGGACCCATGCTTGGCCTGTTCATTTTGGGAATTATATTTCCTTTTGTCAACTGGAAGGTATGAGCTAAGCACCACTTATGAAATCTCTTTCCCTTGACTTCCTCTCTGTATTTCCCTTTGCCTCAAGTATTATCTCATAGTTGAAAGACACCTCTTTGGGAGTGACAGACATTTCCCTTAGACCAATGTAAGAATCCCCTGCCCTCCTTCTCTCCCCCTCCCCACTTCCTTAATCAAAACTGTTTAGGTTGAAGCTGCAATTCTGTATAAAGAAAGTACAGGAATTCCAAAGCTGTGTGGCAAATCCATTCAACAACTATTTATTGATGGTCACATATAATGAAATATGGAAACATCTTCATGTGCTCCAAAGCACAAAAAGAGATACAGGAGAATGGGGAGATGAAGGGGGGAGCAGAGGGAGTGAGGGAGAGACAGACAGACAGAGGATAATGGACAACTAACAGTTGAGTAGATAGTCTTAGAAAGTCTCTAAAGGGATGTTAAAGGTCATATAGACATTTAATCAAAAAAATTATTGAGTACCTCCTGTGTTCCAGGCACTGTGGTAATCCACTTCCCCCACATGACAGATGAGGACACTGAGGGGCAGAGTGGTTAAATGATTTGACAAAGGTCACACAGATATTAAATGAGAAAGTTTTGTTTTGAACCCAGTAATGCAAGATCTCTTTAGTAAGAGTAAGGATGCTATCATTTTATGTTGTCCAGCAATGTAGACTTTTTTTTAAAGTATTTTATCATAATCTTTTTATTCTATGACAAGGATGAGTTCTGGCTCCTATTCTTGGTCAGGTTATTCTACAAATCATAGACTTACAAAGGTGAGGAACTTCGAGGTTTATCCTCTAAGGAATAAGACGTTCCCTTCCCCACTCCAAGGCACTTAGGTTGATTTAATACACTATATTGATTCTGACAAGGGCTAATGAATAATTCACTTTAGTTGGAGAGAATCAGGCTGGTGATGTTCCTTAGACACTGAGAGTGAAGCAGTTTTTCTGGTTAGACAGCCAAAATGAGTCCAGTAAGTCCTTTCCAGGCTCCATGGGGAATAAATGATTAATCTAGTGAAGACTTGAGATACTCATAAAATATTTAGTTTTTAAAACTTTAAAGGGATGCTTATTCAGTTTCTAAAAGTTTACACTGATGGATGGTTCCATATCTGGAATATTCTTCCTCACCTCCAACTTTGAGGAATCCCTAGATTTCAAGCTTCTTCATGGCAGGGCTTTAAGCTTCTTGCCTTTTTGTGTACCTCAGGGCTTGATATATAGTAGGCACCATGTCTTAGATAAGTTATTCCCATTCTTTCAAGTTGTTGTTTACTTTTCCCCATAGAATTACTTTGGATATGTTTTATATTTATTTGTTCAATGGCTGGCACTGTTACAGTTTGTCATTGTAGTCAGTAACCAGCACAGTGCTTGGAGACATAGTAGCTACTTAATGTTTGATGAATTATATTGAATTGGGTAGATTTGCTCTTGCCAAAAAAGTGACAGCTGATGAGAAAGGTAAGAATCCCAACTTAACAAGCATATCAAGGGGATGATAGTGGCACATGCCCTACCATTTGTAGCTGTATTCCTTGGGATTAGAGGAAATTTTACCACAGGAGGAGCTATGGCCATTCTGATAAGTTGGTACTCCTTTTTTTACAGTTTAAGATGGTTAAGCCCAAGAAAGGACAGACTTCACCTACGAACATGGTGATTTAAATGAAGACCAAATTGGCTTTTAACTACAACTTCTGTGTGGGTGACAGGGGAGATGAAATGGGAGGGAGTAAACTATTTCCAGGAGGCAGGACCAAGAATGTAATCCAGCTCCCCGACTTACCAGTTTTTAAACAATATTCATTTTCATTCATTCTATGAGATGGCTTTTCAGTGTCTAATTTCTTTTTCCTTGTGAAGGGTGCCTTTGGGGGCCTCCTGACTGGAATTTCCTTGTCCTTCTGGGTGGCTATCGGAAGTTTTGTGTTCCCTGCCCCAGCAGCCAAGACTCGTCCTTTGGTTTTATCAACGGAACAATGTGTCCAACTGAACATGACAGAAGCATTGCCCACAATGGCTGCTCCAGAGATTGTGAACAGGTACATTTACAACAAAAAAAGAAGCTTATTAAAGCAAAGTATATATGCCAGTGCTAGGTTTTATCCATAGACACTTTTTTTTAGTCAATGAACTATGAGAAGAAATCTTTAACTACATATGGCACATGCTGGATTTTGAGTGGGCTAGCCTGAGTCACCAATGTGGGCAGATCAGAGGTGCAATTGAGCTAGGAGAAGAGACATTTTGGCTCTTGAAGGGATGTACAGAAGGCCCCTGAAGAAGGACATTACACCCAAGATCAAATCATTGTGATATCCTTCTCCTAGGGTCTTACTTTCTTTCCCAACTTTGTGGAGCACCTCTTTTCTTGGTGCAAGCAATCTTGGTATCTTATGCATGGTGAAAGTCCTGCCTACCAAATATTTTTCCTGTAGGTAAAATAAACCAAAAAAAAATGTACTCACAGAGAAAGGAGTACAGAGGGAAAGAAAGCATTGGATTTGGAATTGAGAGACCTGTGTTTGAATATAGCTCTGCTACCTACTTCCTATGTAAAGCTGGTCATATCACTTAGCCTCATCTGTCCCTTTCAGTTCTAAAGCCTATGACAGGCCTTTCTAAAGAGGCCATACTGGTCTCCTCCAAGAAAAGACAAAGAATAAAAGAGTTAGGAGTCAGGCAGATTTGAAACTCATCTGTAATTAATAGAGAAAGCAAGATTCATAAGTGACTACATAGAGAGCAATCTTTGAAAGAGGGCTTAGGCATCTGAGGGTCAGGGAAGAAATCAGAAAGGACTGAATAGAGAAGGTACAACTTTCTTTGGCACCTTGATATTAGAAATTCCAAGTCCCTGAGGAGAAAAAGTTCTGAATTTCAACATGAGGGACAGCCTGTGCAAACACGCAGAGAGCAGATACTGTGTATGTACAAGGTACAGCACATTCTGGTTAGTGTGGCCAGAAGGCAAAGTACATGAATGTGATGAATGTATAATAAGCCTGGAAAGGCAAGTTAGAGCCATATTGTGAAGGTTTTTGAATGATAGAGAAGTTGTTATTTTATCATATAGGCAAGAAGTAGTTAACTTTTGAGCAAGAATTACATGGTCAGACTTTGCTTTAGAAGTAGATGATTGGTTGCAGTATAGATGATAAATTGGAAATAGGAGCGCCCAAAGAGGATGCAATTCCAATAACCCAGAAAAGAGATGAGGAGGACCTGAATTAGAGTGATGACTATATAAGATATAAGTGGAAATAAGGGGAGGGATGAGAAACTCTTAAAGGTGGAACTGACAATACTTGGAAATCAACTAGAAATGTAGAGAAAAGGTGAGTGAAGATGAGGATAGTTTTGAAATTGCCAACTTAGGTAACTGGAAGAATAGTGAGGGTTTTGCAGAAACAATAGCCTGAATAATCAATCAAAGTTTGTTTTTTTGCTGTTCTGCCATTTTCCTCCCAGGGAGTAGACTCAATTCTACCCTTTGTAGTGAAGTAGCTAAACCTAGACTTTGGGAAAAAGAAGAGGGTTGGTGGAGGTATGACAAAGACAGATATGACAACGTCTTCTCCAACTCAATGTCAGACAACATTCCAAATTTAGCCCAAAGTATAAGTGATCACCTAATACCTAATAGGATCATTAAGGGCATTGTGTAACTTGCCCAAGATTCCCCAGCAAGTAAAGAACATAGACAGGTGTTGAGGCCAGAAAACCTCAATCTCGAGTCCAGTATTCTTTCTACCATTCTGTTCGGTCTCCTTTATTTTTTCCCCCACTTATTAGCATTGTATTTTTTCCCAATTTTATGTAAAGATATGTCTCCTCCTTTAAAAGAAAATTCTGGCTTATCCTAACTTAAACAGTTTCTTTCTTAGGAACTCATCATGAGAGAGTCTCTGATTTGTAGGAATCATATTCTTGCTTCTCTCACCAAACTTTCAGATGCACAGCAAAGAGATGACATTACTGGTCTTTTTTTTTTTGGTCCCCCAATCTCAGTATTCCATCTTGTGCCTTGGCACAAACTGTCTTCACTACCTGAAGTGAATGCACTCCCTCCTGGCTTATTTCAAGCCTCAGATCAGGTATTGTCTTCTTAGGAAAGCCTTTCCTTCCCAAATACGTTAGTATTTATTTAGGTGTTTACTTGTTTCGTTCCCTAGGAGAATGTAAGCCCCTTGAGTAAAGGACAGAAAATCTACCCCCACCCCCAGCACCAAGGTCAGAGATGTTTGTAAGATCAAAATTTCAGAGCTGGAAGGCTCTCTAATCCAACCTTTTCATTTTACCTCAAAGTTTCTTAATAGAGGGGTGTGTGAGTGTGTGTGTGAGTGTGTGTGAGTGTGTGTGTGAGTGTGTGTGAGTGTGTGTGTGAGTGTGTGTGAGTGTGTGTGTGAGTGAGTGTGTGTGTGTGAGTGTGTGTGAGTGTGTGTGTGTGTGTGTGTGTGTGTGAGTGTGTGTGTGTGTGAGTGTGTGCGTGTGTGTGTGTTTGTCCAGGACACCTTATCAGAATAATACTTTTAAATGCACAAAATAACAAAATCGACAGGGTTACAACAGAAATATAATTGTCACCTTTTTTAAAAGTTCACAAAAATTCTTATTTTACAAAGATACTGAGGAACCAAGGGGTTAAGTGACTTTCTCAGGCTTGAACCAGTTCCTATGACTACAAATATAGCATCCTTTCCACTACACTATAGTACATTGAGCTGGTGCACGTCTAACTGCCCCCCAAAAACCACTTGATCTTTAAAGGAAGAAAAGTCAGATGAAAATTCTTCCATGACGTGGGTAGCTTAGTCTAGGTTACAATACATGGGGGTAAGTGATATGTAAAAAGACTAGGAAGGAGCCAGGTTATGAAAAGTTTTAAAATCCAAACAAAGGAACTTATATTTGATCCTGGAGGTGACAGAGAATCACAGAGGACTGACATGATCAGATCTGCTCTTTAGGAAGATCAATTTTATGCTGAGTGGAGAAAGGCGTAGAGTGGGGAGAGATCTGAAGCAGGGAGATTAGTGGATTATGGAAATAATCTAGGTCTTCCTGACTCTAAATCTTCCATCCAATATACTATGTGTATAGTATTGGTCTATAACTTATACTCTCTCTCTCTACACACACACATATACATACATGTATATACATGTATGTGTGTAGTTGCTTGGGTCACAGAGAGGGATGTTTCAAAGATCTTACAATTAGTATAGAGTCAAAAGTGGGATTTCAGTACATTAGATTGTAATCTCCTTGCAGGCAGGGACTTTCTTTTACTTCTTTTTGTTTGTCTAGCCCTTGGCAAATAGTAAACACTTAACAAATATTTACTGCATTGAATTGAAAGTCCAGGACTTCCTGACTCCAATACGGAGAGAAAAAAATATGGTTTAATGAATATATAGCTAGAAAACTTGGGTTCAAGTCCGGGCTGATCCATATTGGCACCTTGTTCCTGGAAAAGACTTTTACCTTGTCAGCGCACCAGTAAGCTCTCTACAAAAATGAATTGCAGAGGGTGTATCCAATTGCAGTGTGAGAGGGAACTTCCTTATCTGAGAGGTCCTTTAATCAAAGTATCTGTGCCTCTTATGTGTCTATTACTATCACAGTCAAGGAAATGACCTGTCCAGAATTATGTGTCTTTTAATATCACAGACAAGGAAATGACCTGTCCAGAAATATGTAGTCAGGGGCAAAGTCAAGGGCAGAACTCTTCCATAGCACCAGGTAGTCTCCACTTCCCACTTGTGTTGTGGTTGCTCAGTTGTTCCAGTTATATCCAATTCTACATGACCCCATTTGGGGTTTTCTTGGCAAAGATACAGGAGTGGTTTGCCATTTGTTTCTCTAGCTCATTTTACAGATGAGGAAACTGAGACAAGCAGTTAAATGACTAAATTAGGGTCATGCAGCTAGTAAGTGTCAGAGGTTGAATTTGAGGAGTCTTCCTGACTTGCTATCTGCCACTCTATCCACTGTACTGGATACATCTAGCCATGGCAAGGTAGATAAAACCTGCGACTTGGAGGGAGGAAGATCTGGGTTTTGGGATCCTGCCTCAGACACAGGCTATATCCTTCTAAGCACTTCACTTAACTTTTGTCTCAGTTTCCTCAACTGTAAAATGAATCTCATAATAGCACCTATGTCAAGGGTTTCTTATGGTGATCAAATGAAAAAAGATACGTAAAGTGCTTGGAAAACTCCAAAACATTATGTACATGGTGGCTGTCAGTATAACTATTATTAGACATCATGAGATCATGTTAGTGAAGGACTATATCAAATCACCTGTTAGTGCTTTCTGGGCTATTCTTTCCTTATCCATAAAATGGGGTGAGTAACAGCCTGTGTTCTACCTAATCCTTGGGGTGGTGAGCAGCATGTAATAGGTGGATGAAAAGGCTGAACTGTTAGTAAAAAGTACTAAGATTCATACACTTGAAATAACCAGGAGATGATGTAAGGCCTCACGTAGTCTATAACTTGTCAAATTGGATGCCCTCAAAGGCCCCCATGCTGGACTTTGCTGCTTGGTGAGTTGTCCTGGGAGCCAGCAGCAGGCTCCGTGGAGCTCAGCCTCTTAGAGTTTCATTTTATCCAAGTGACTTCTGTTCTTCCTACAATGGCCTATGTAGAAGCCAAGACCATATCGATGATCACTTTTATGTTTGTATTTTCGCAGACCAGCCCTGGCTGAGACTTGGTATTCACTCTCCTACGTTTACTACAGTGCTGTAGGGTGCTTGGGATGCATCTTTGCTGGTTTCCTTATCAGCTTCATAACAGGTTGGTACCATTAATTAAGTTTTTAGGGTCTTAATCAAAATCAATCCTAGTTCTGGCACAGCTGACCTTGTGTAACAGAGAGAATTTAGTAGTGGTCAGAAGGGACCAAGCAGCCCCTCTGGTCATGAAAATTCCACCTTACTCTCTTTGGGATATAGCACTGAAGTCCCTTCCTAGGTGGTTTAATAGATTGGACTTGGAAACAGAAAAGCTTGGGTTCAATTATCTCAGACACTTGCTAACTAAGTACAGACATCTCATCTAACTAGCCTCAGTTTCCTCATTTGTCAAATGTAAATAATAATAGCTCCTCCCTCATAGGTTAAGGATAAATAAGATAATATACGTGAACCATGTTGCCAACATTAAAATGCTGTATATGCGTTAGCTATTATAATCTTGGTAAGGTCATAGATTTAGAGTTGGAAGGGAATTTAGAGTCCACCTCCTCCAATCCCTCACCTAACAGCTGAAGAAACTGAGGTCTGGAAAGGTTAAGTAATATGCCCAACATTATACAGGTAGTAAATGAGAGGAGCTAGTATTTGACTCCTGGTCCCCTGATGTTAAATTCTGTTTTTCTCATTATACAATGGTAGTTTTATCAATCATTAGCAACTCTATTGAATTACCTAATTAGTGTCAATCACCTCTCATGTCCCCAAAGGAATGGGAAGTAAGACGACTAGATTTGATTTTAGAATGAAGTTTAGACAATACTGAAGAAAGTTATTGGGTTGGGGGAGAGGGGGAGGAAGAACTTTAGACTAATTGTTCATCCTTCATTTCAAAGAGGACCAATGACCTCATGACTTTTGAATGAAATAGATGGAAGTGAGGGAGAGTGGTACCAAATCATCAGCCTTGCTGTCTCTTCCAGAGTTACGAAAGTCCCGTAGCGAGACAAAGTCGGGATGACTGGCGATGACTTTATACAGGGAGAAGGGATCAGTGAAAGGAAAGCTTCGACCACCTACATTCATCATTCTGCCAGGATCTGGCCCTGAAAGCTGGCAATAATGACAGCATTCAGAATATAAGAAATGGGGCTGAGAAAAATTAGAATCTTTTTGTTCTTAACCTCAGGTCCATGAACTTGTTTTTTGAGTGTTTTGATATCTATTTCAATGTAATTGATTTCCTTTATAATCATATATTTTACATACTTAAAAACAATACTCAGAGCAGGGGTCCACAGGCTTCACCAGACTACCAAAAGAGACCTTGATGCAGACAAGGTAAATACCTTTTGTCTGAAAGGAAAGGGATTGCTTGAAGCATCCTCCTTTTTCATGCTAAGGGTTGCTGGTCAAAGCTATCTTTATTTGACTAATTGTATGTCAAGAGTTTATGTGATTCATGAGGGCTAATTAGGCGATTAATTATATCCGTCCATGTTAGCATCTAACTGTTTCTCAAGTTGTGAATTGCTTTGTTTATGTAAGTATGAGAGTCACAGTACCTGGTTTGGGAATCAGGTAGGAATAGAAAGACTCTTTGGATTCTTCTACTTCTTTTATGTAGGAAGGAAAAAGATTCCCAGAAAGGGCAGGTGGATTGCCCAAGGTTACCTATTACATTTGTGGTAGAATGGAAAATAACATCTAGGTTTCCTGTCCATTATGCCAGGCCATAAATACTTTTGGGAAATATTTTACAGGTCCAGAGAAAGGCAAAGATGTTCAACCACAATTGATTCGACCAGTTGGGAATTTGTTTTGCTTTTGGTCTAAGAAATACAAGACATTATGCTGGTGTGGAGTTCAACATGAGAGTGAGACAATTCTTGTGAGTTGGTTTTTCATGCCTATAAAATCTACTTATCACTTACCTAGAAGTTGTCTTTTCAGCAGGTGGAATTGGAAGAATTCACAGGGGCAGCTAGGGAAGACTCAATCCAGTATACAAACATCTGTTTCTCTCTGGAGTGAAGTATTAATTCACTCTTTAGTTTTCTGCAAAGTCAAGCATAGGAATGAGAGAGGAGAATTCCAGAAGCGGAAGGTCAAGAGCTAATCCAAGGGTGTTTTCAACAAACACATACTTAAGATGCCACCCACACTGGAAGAGAAGGGTATGGAGGACCAGAATATAGAAATGTGATTTTAGTCTCTGAGAGAAATCTCAATAATCAAGGACTGTATATCATGCACATTAACTATAGAGTTATATTTATTTCTTGATTTCAGTTCAAATTTGCTCCAAAATTTCCCTAGTCTTTCCTTTTCCCCAGGGTTATCCCATAGCCCTTAACAAGAATTAATTGGTTCTGCCATATAGTCAAGCCCCTAAGTTTTCAAGGGGGGATTTTCCCATCTCTTATATTGTGACCTCCACAGCAGCATCCTTCTGGAATCTTATGGTCTCCTGGGTTTATGGAGCCTCTAGTTTCAAATTCTTTCCCTGGGATCAATCTTAGAGTGTATATTCTATGTGCCAGAATGGCTAATTATTGCTTTAGAGAGAAGCCCTGATCTTTTCCTGTCATTTTCCTCAGGACAATCTTGAAAATGACTCTGCCTGGAAACAGGGGACTGAATCTGCCCTGCAGAATGGACTCAAAGACAGCCAGGACCATGTTCCTGGCTATAACCCTGATGAAAAAAGTTATACCAATCTGGCTGCTGACAAAGTCACCCATTTCTAGGGACTCAGGTCTGCCTCATGTCCCAATGCTTGTTTCTTCACTGTCATCCAAGTCATAGACACAGAAACACAAACATATCTATATGTCTGTAGAGATATTCCACTCCTCTTTAAAACTATCAGTCATGGGGCTGCTAGGTGACCTGGTGGATGGAGAACCAGCCCTGGAGTCAAGAGGACCTGAGTTCAAAGCTGGCTTCATACACTTGACTTGTACTAGCTATATGACCCTAGGCAAATCACTTAACCCCAACTGCCTGAAAAACAAACAAACTGCTAGTCTTGCTTTTGAAATTCTAGCTGGTTGGTAGAAAAATATAGCATGCTGTAAAACTGTACGTATTTCAAATACATATTTATGTTTATTTATGAAAATAAATGATGCAGAGAAGAGACCCTTTTCCTAAGCATTCTATGCTTTAGAAGCTACCTTTTTCTATACCTGCAATTCCTTTCATGGTCATGCCTCAGTTAGAGTTGGTGTGAGATTCATCAGAACCTTCAAAATTGGAAGGAACTTAAAAGCATCTTACTCACCTTTCTGACAAAATCCCTGACCAGCAGGCATTAAGATTCAACTTTAAAGAATTCTAGTAACAGATAACTCACTCTTCCATGAGACCGCCCATTCTATTAGTAGACAGGTTTCATTGCTAGCAATCCTTTCTTTATATTAAGAATCTGTCTCATCACTTGAGTGTTAGTTCCACAAGACAGTATGGTGCACAGTGTGGGAAAGGGGTGCTGGATCTGGAGTCAGAGGATGGGGCCCAAATCCTGGCTCTACCACTTACCACCTGTGTGACTTTAAGCAAGTCATTTAACCTCCCTTGGCCTGGTTTCCTCACTTGTAAAAATGAGGGGATCAGTATAGACAGTCATTGAAGTCTTTTCCAACTCTAAGATGATGAAGCTGTAACAGCCCTTCCCATATTTTAAGCCTGGAATCACACCTACTTCTAAGATATCTTTTCCCCAAAGTACACTATTCCCAAATTTTTATTACAGAAGGAGCTAGAATCCATCTCCTTAATATAGCATTAACATATGTACTTTGTTGATCACTAAAGATGGTGTATATGTGTGTGTGTGTGTGTGCTCTCAGGTGCTACTGATTTTATAATGAACTGGGCAAAAACGCTCAAGGCTACTGACCACTATTAACAGTCCTGTAGCTCCCCTGTCTTCAGTTCCATGTCATTTGTCTTGGCCATGTCAACTAAAGCTTAGAGATCAAGTAAGGGGGACTATGGAGAAAAGTTACACACTATACTCTCAGTCTGGACATCTGGGAGAGGGGAAGATGATGGGGGGGGTAAGGTAGAGATGTATGTTTAAATATGGCATTTGCTTTTCTATAGAAAATAAATCTTACCACTAATATCAATCTAAGATATGATCTAATCCAGGGGTGGGGAACCTGTGGCTTCAAGGACACATTTGTCCCCTTATGTCCTCAAGTGAGACCACCCTTTGACTGAATCCAAACTTCAAAGAACAAATAATCCAAAGATCTAAGTTTATAGGCGAGGAAAATGAGACCCAGAATGGTCGTCATTATGACTAAGGTCACTCAACTGATTGGTAGCAGAGAAAGAACTAGAATCTAGGGCTCAGGACACCAAATTAGGCACCTTCCCTCCAAAACGGAGAAGTCAAACCAGTATAATTGGCACCAAATTAAAACGCAATTGGGAAATGTTTAGCAAAAACAAATACAAATACAATATAAATAATATTAATTTGTGGCTTTCTAAGCAAATATGCAGCAGGTAAAGTTTCTATTATAGTGTGACATTACTTCTAAATACCACAGTATCTCCCATTCTTTACCAAGCGACTACGAAACACTGGTTTCTGATCTCAGCAACCATACTTTGTTAAAGAAGAAGATTAAGTGAATTAAGCCATTTGTAGCACAGGGTTTTGGAAAGCTGTGGGTAAAGAGAAGTGTAGAAAGATCCACTGGTCCTCCTGACAGTTAACTAGCCCCCAAAGCTATATATGCCTATATTACCACCTTATGCCCTCACTACTAGGCTCAAGCAATGCCTGGGTATATTCAGATGACACATAGAAAGTCATGTTTTTGAATCTCACAAACATTCAGTAAGAATCTAAGTACTAATACCTGGAGCACATACAAGGATGAAGCAAAATTCTGTCCTTGGCTCCTTGGAGCTCAGAATATAATTGAGGGATGTGGTAGATATTCAGATAACTGTAATTCAAAATTATAAATGGAAAATACGAAAGAAAGGTATGGACCAGATATTTTGGGAAATCTAGTGGTAGAAAAAGGATGGTTCCTGAATGGAACACCAAGGATGGCTTTCTGGGAGAGATGATATTTAAGCAGGGCCTTAAAGGATAGAAAGAATTGCAAGGGGCTCAAATGGGGAGGGGGTCAAGAAGAGACATTCTAGATATATAGGATGATATACATAAAGAAAAGATTGTGCAGAACATGCATAGGGCATTTACTCAGGATTATGCAACTAGTAAATGTCAGATCAGGTCTATCTGACCTGAGATCCAGCCTTCTATCCACTTGGGAAGGCAAACCAGGCTGTCTTTTGCCTCATTTCTTACCTAGCCTTTCATTACCGAATGAATTCTACCTCAGACAAACTGAGACCTGGGAAAGATCTTAGCTTAAAAAGGTCAAAGTCTCCCATTATGTCAATCACCAGTCCTCCTGACCTATGTCTTGCCACTGGACTGAAATGACTGGAAAAGAGAGTGAAGCTGATGACTTTGCAAGGCCTGTCTCACTTAAGTCTAATTTGCTTGCAAGTCAAGACATTGCCCTCCTGATGTCATTGTCCTCTTTGAGAAAGAACTAACAACATTAGACCATCAGCTAAGAGGATTCGAAATAAGTTAAAGTCTAAAGGTCAATAGAGAGCAAGATAGGTTTACACAGGTCAAGAAATAAGTGGCCTGAGACCATAGATAAAAAAAAAAGAAATGAATATTTGAAAAGCATTTTTAAAACTCAAAGCACTATATAAATGCCAGTTAGTCTTTAAAAAGTGGTATTTATAACTAGAACATCTAGTCCAGCACATTCATTTTACAGGTAGCAGGACTGGGCTCTCCCTGGCCAATCTTAGCCCTGCATTACATACAGATGAAGAAACTGAGGTCCAAATGTCAAGTCAAATGACTTGACTTGTCCTAGGCTACCCAGGTAACTGAACCAAAATTTGAACTCATGCCTGCTAGTTCTCAACCCAGTGTGCTTCCTAATAAACCAGGCTGGTTTAGGAAGCTGGGGGTTACTGCATGTGGAAGGAGGGATCTGGTTTGGGTACTCAAGGCCAGTGAGAGTCCCAGAAGGCTGAGTTTTTAATACATGATTCTGACAAATAAGAAAACTTGATCCAAAGATAAAGGGCCCTTTCTTCCCTTCTGTACTTCCCAACCATGTCATTTCTGCTCCCAGATCTGCCTTTGTGAAGAATGCACCTGCCCTTGTAATAAGAGCTTCTGATGCAGGTTTTAAGTATAAAGCAGAAGAGTCTGGGATAGAGCTGAGCTTAAAGGACAGGGGTCGATTAATTTCAGATCAAATCACTGATCATTTAAAATTGAATCAAGGCAGTCATGTGATAAATATAGAGTCAGGAAGAGTTAAGTTCAAATTTCACCTCAGTTCCACAGTTGTAATACCTTTGGCAAATCAGGTCACCTTCTCAGCCTTGGTTTCCTCTTCTGGAAAAGAGGATGTGACAAGAATAACACTTGTGGGGTTGTTGTAACAACCAAATGTGATAAATGCTTTGCAAATCCTAAGGCGCTATGCAACAACAACATTACTCCTACTATTAATACTGCTACTGCTGTGACTACCAGTACTGTCACTACTACTTCTGGGGCTGCTGCTGTGACTATTGCTACATATTAATATTAAATATGACTACTACTATTATTACTTCTACTCCTGCCATCACATTATTCTCAAAGATAAAGAAAAGAAAGCCTTGTGCTTGGTGATCTTCCACCTTATAATAGGGAAGGAGGAACATGGGAGACAGGAGAAAAAGGAGATGAGAGAAGGAAGAGCATGAGATGAATAGGGAAAGGGCAGGAAAGAGAGTCTGGATTTTGGAAAGGCAGAGGACAAGATCAGGGAGAATCAGCAAAAGGGGAGGTTACTCTTTAGACAACATCCCTAGGCAGGGATGTGCTGGTCTGAGGACACAACAATCGATTTTTTGGTTACACAAAGGGCAGTTATTTTCCAACCTACTCTGAAGTCATCAGGTGCTCCATTGAATATCAGTGGAATTTAATTATAGAAACAATGATGAAGATAACAATTCAACAGCCTTGGCTGGAAGAGACCCAAGGAAGTTATGAATCACCACATAACCACCAGTTGCCAAAGAATGCTAACAATCTAATATTGCCTAGCAGCTACATTAACTCCCCAAAGGTATATAAATTGTATCAGATGAAAACTTTATAGGCCACTGGGACATATCCAGGATAACAATGGGTATAAGGGATATAGGGAGATTGAAGTTTTATCCAGAATTAAAGGGGTAGGGGAAGAAAAGGAACCAGGAACTTGCTTTTGCTTTACTTATTTCCTCCACTGAACTTATTTCAATCAACAACAACATTTTCCCCATCCCACTGTCCTGGGGATATATATACATATATATATATATATATGTATATATATATACATATATATATATATACATATATATATATCTCATACTGTATATACTACTATAATATATATACCTTGTGATATCCTTGTTGGGAACTGGAAATGGATGAATAACTGAATTCCAGTAGGAAATATAAAAAGCAATTTTTGTGCTTATGTTTGACCTCTTGGCTTCCTCAAGGTTGAGATCTCCCAAGATGTCCCATTGCTTCTCTTTGCAATGTCAATTATCAGAAAATTCCACAATGCTCCTCTACCTTCATCGGAAACCTGTTCTGCTCCCCTGCCCCTTCTACTACTCTCTTTTTTTAGACAGTTCCATTTGATCCGTAAAAGGACAACTAAGGAGGCCATGACAGTATAAGAAGATGATTCAGAGCACATTTATAGGAAAGAACTTCAGGTAATGGTTTCATCACTAGGAACACAATGGTTTCAGCAGGTGAGGAGGGGAACCTCCAAGAATTCTTGATAACCAGGACTATAGAAAGAAAGAGTTGAGTTCATCTGGAAGATTCCTTCAGAATCCATCCCTGAAAACTTGAATACTGGCAGTAGGGAACCCAGACCAGAGGTGCCAATAGCTTTTCTACCATTAACTGGGCTACCATGGGGGTAAGCTAGTACTAGGGGCCAAGCAGCCATTTTAGATGAATTTGGAGAATGTTTTGTTATTTTTAAAAGTGATAGGTTTGGTGCTGGACCATGACTATTTAGGAGATGGAGTAAGTGGGGGCAGGATGGAGCGGAAGGATGAAGATCGTCTGGAAGTGTGGCCCAGAGGACTCTAATTATTTGGAATCTGTTATAGCTCTCCCTTTAGCTAAGAATCCCTTGTGATAATAATGTCATCCTTCAAAAGTTAAAGGGTCCAACAGTGAGGACATTCTAGCCTGGACCTGCTTCTCTTCTCTCCTTCTGCCCCACCCCCCCCCCCAAATAAAGAAAATGGTTACTGGAGTGAAATTACTGAGACATTGATGGGGTTGGGGGGGGTCCTAGAGTGACCATTCCATTTTAAAATTTATGATAGAAAAGAAATAAAAAGTCAGAGATAGTTTGGCTATAGATATTGGGAAAGCAGATTTCAAAGTAGGATCTAATGACAATGGATATATCACTAAGATGTGAAGGGAGAAATCACAAGAAAATAAGAAGAACATGGCTATCAGACTTATGGATAGGGGAGATAGAGAGCATGCTGAGGAATAAAATGGATAATTTTGATTACATTAAATTAAAAGATTTGGGTACAAATAAAACCAAGGTAGCCAAGATTAGAAGAAAAGCAAAAATTTGGGTGAAATAACTAATTCATCTTCTCAGATAAAGGTCTCATTTCTCAAATATATAAAGACTTTTGTCAAATTTATAAGAATATAAGAATTGTATTCTTACAAATCATTTCCCAATGGATAAATGGTCAAAAGTATGAACTGGTAGTTTTTTGGAGAAGAAATCAAAACTATATATAGTCATCTAAAAGTACTCCAAATCACTACTGAGTAGTGAAATGCAAATAAAAATAACTTTGAGATATCATCTTGTGCCTGTCAGATTGACTAAAATGACGGGTCACCTACAATTTGGGAATGGCTAAACAAGTTGTGGTACATAATCGTGATGAAATACTATGATGTTATAAGAAATGATGAGCAGGTTGATTTTAGAAAAACATGGGAAGACAACAAGAAATAATGAAAAGTGAAATGAGCAGTGTCAATAGAATGCTGTATGTAATAACAGAAATATTGTCCTAAGAACAACTTTGGATGATTAATTTATCTTGAGTATCATAAATACTCGAAACAAATACAAGGAATCAAAGAAAGATACTATCAACCTCCAGAGAAAGAACTGATAAATAGTAGTAGATATAATATGATTTTACATATACATATATAATACATACTATGTATGCATTTAACACATATGTGTGTGTATTTCATAATCAGATCAAGAGAACAAAAGAAAATTAAGAAGAACGGAAAGTCTGGATAGCTTTGAAAACAATGTACAGTATAGACTACATAGTTTTTTAAAATAAAGAATCTGACATGGAAATTTATGGTTATATATCAAAGACTCTCTATCATGCTCTGTACATGGGAATGTTCTTTTTAAAAATCTTTTTGTACTTAAATTCAAAATGAACAACAACCAAAAGATCACAGAGGACCAAAGATATAATGAAATATCTCAGTAGGGAATGTCACTGACAAAAAAAGAAAGTGAAGGGACCTGAGACACTGTAAACCACTGAGTCGGGCTTCAATTCTTGGCAAAATTCTAGAATGTATTATGAAAGGGATAGCTACTAATATCTAGAAGGCAACAAACATTTGTTAAGCACTTATTATGTGCCAGGTATTGTGTTAAGTGCTGGGGACCCATATATGAGCAAAAAGAAAAACAATTCTTTGACCTCAAAGAGCTTACATGTTAAAGGGGAAAGGCAACTCATAAAAAGGGGCTGAAGAGTGAGAGGATGGAGGTGAGTGATGAACATACCTGAAGGAGGAGAGATGA
This sequence comes from Potorous gilbertii, assembly GCA_028658325.1. Lineage (NCBI taxonomy): Eukaryota > Metazoa > Chordata > Mammalia > Diprotodontia > Potoroidae > Potorous > Potorous gilbertii. Next base: position 248,501,539 of record CM053772.1, on the reverse strand, counting down.
TTTTGAAGTCCAGAACCTTAGGAACTGAACAGGGAGGGTAATGAAGATTGTCAGGCTTGAGTTCTTCCACAAAATGGAGAAGGCCCCAGAAGGACTTTACCAGCTGAGTGACTACAGGGAAGAAATATGACTTTATCAAACCTAGAAGTCATGTTCATTCTTGGTCCTAAAGCACAGATGATGAAACCCACCTCCCTTTTCATCTTGACAAGGTAGCTTGACTTAGTGATATGGGGCATGAAGTGCTGGACCTGAAGTCAGGATAACCTGAGGGCAAATCCAGCCTTGGAAACTTATAAATGCATAAATTGAGGCAAGTTACTTTCCATCTAATTGACCTAGTTTCCTCATCTATAAAATGGAGATAACAAAGCACCTTCTAGGGTAAAAATGGGGATAAAATGAGATCATGTTTGTAAATTGCTTTGCAGATCTTAAAGCATGACATACATGTTAGCTATCATTATTAAGGATTATTACCGAGACATCAGAGATTATGGGTATGGAACACTGCCCTTCCTGTCAGACACTGTCAAGACTTAACTTAATTGTTTTTCTTTGATACATGAGAGAGTTCCATTGCAAAGTAAATCATTGTGATAGTGAACCATGAAATCATTGTGGCATTAAAAAGCAAAAAATATCAGTAAAAAGTTTTTTTAAGGTATGACAAAAAGAACTATTTATCCCAGACTAAAGCCTTCCTCTAAAGCCCTTCCTTTCTCCTCTATTCCTCTCCTGCTTCATGGAAACAGCTATAATATTGTTGTTTAGTCATTTCCAGTCATATTGGACTCTCTTTGATTCCATTTGGGGTTTCTTGGCAGAGATACTGAAGTGGTTCACCATTTCCTTCTTCAGCTCATTTTAAAGATGAGGAAACCAAGGTAAACAGAATTAAGTGACTTGCCCAGGGTCACACAGCTAGTAAATGTCCCAGGCTGGTTTTGAACTCAGGAAGATGAGTCTTTCTAACTACAAGCCCTTAACTCTATACACTGTATTACACCTAGCTGCCTTCATTACAATATTGGACTAAATCAAATAAGGTAGAATTTTAACAGGATGCCAAGTCTCATCCTTAGGCTCAAAAATTCAGCATCTCAAGCACAAGATAAGAGATAGCTACTTGACTAGATAGAAATTTATTTGAAAAAGATCTGAGGGTATTAGTAGATGGTTAACTCAACATAAGTCAACAGTGTGATATGGTATCCAAGTAAAGTTGATGAAATGTGAGTGTTGAGAGGAAAAGCATCCAAAATTAGAGAATAATACTCCCCACTATACATTGTCATGTTCAAATAACATCTAGAGTACTTGATTCAGTTTTGTGCATTACATATGAACAGAGTGCTCAGAAGAAGGTCACCAGAATGATGAATGACCTCAAGTTCTTGTCATATGAGAAAAATTTGAAGGGATTGGAGATGGGATTGGAGTTGTTTAGCCTGTATAAGACACTATTCACTGAGAAAATACTAGTATTGTTCAAGTGTTTGAAGAGCTGTTAATGTAGAAGAATAACTAGATTAATTCTGCTTGGCCCCGGAGGGTGGGGTAGAAAAAATAGGTAGATGCTGAGAAATATAGTCTTGATATAAGCAGGGGTAGGGATAGGAGGAGAAACAAACTTTCTAACAATTAGATTCATTGAAAAGTAGAATAAGCTACACAAGGGTATAATGGGTCCCATTTCATTGAATATCTTCAAACAAAGGCTGGATGACTATGGGTTAGATGTGATTCAGGTAGGATTCTTGCTCAATTACAGTTAGGAGGAAATGTCTTCTGGGATCCCTTCTTGATCTGGAGTTCTGTAATTGTTACCGACAAGTATTAAAAGCAAAAGTGCTTATGTAGAAAAAGAATTTATTTGATCTTCTCGTTGGTCCCACAGGAGAGAACTGGGAACAATGTATGCAATTAACAGAATGGAAGATCTAACCTGGATATAAGGAAGATTTTCTCTTTTTCTATCATTATTCCTACCCATATAATCGCCTTCTTTCTACAAGTCGTTGAAACACAACCCAAGTTCTGCTTTTGGTCAAGCACAGACATTGAGCTCTAACCATGCCCCACCTGTCCATACTGCTTTGCACCCTACAAAACATTTTATTCATAGTAATAATGCAAATATTTACCTGATATTTTCCAGATGAGGATAATAAGGCTCTGTGATGTCCAGTGACTTGTCCAAGGTCACACTAGTGCTGGCTTCCATTTCATAAATCCAGGTTTGGCATTCTGTTCATTATAGTTCCCATTTGAGCATTTCCAATGGTGATTTGTGATAAGTCATTGCCATTGCTCCCTTGATGGACTTCATAGTTTGGATGATTTCACATCAGAGGAGCTTCCAGGCATGTTTGTGGATGGGGCTTAAACAAAACAAGGAAGTTGGGAGGAAGCCTCAAGAAGAGAATATTGGGCTTCTAGTGGGAAGTGGAGATCTCTATCTTCAGAAGTCTGTGGAAGAGGAATAAGACTTGTCCTTTCTGGCCCAAGGGGCAATGGTGAGAACAGAGAATAAAGGTTGTTGAGGAAGAAGATTTGGGTCCAACATATGAAAATAATAAGAGCTGTTTAAAAGGAGAATGGGATGTGTCATGTGGGACCTCAGAGACTTACCAACTCTAGTTCAACTCACCTGTGTGGGATTTAAAAAAGTTTGAGAGATATAGTTTCTGGATAATTTAATCATTTTAATAAGGCCAACATATTTATTAATAAAAGGATGATCATTTGGCCATGTCTTTTAGGCCAAAGACCCTATGTATGGGAATATTTTCTTCCATGTTAAAATGTAAGCTCCTTGAGGGCAGAGGGTATTTCACTCTTTCTGTGGTTGTCTTTTTCTCCCCTGGACATTGCTTGCAATATTGTAGGTTTGTTGAATATTAAGTGTTCATTGAAAGAATTGATTAAAGTCCACAGTTACATAGGTGATAAAGACAGACTAAATTGGAATCCCGGCCTCTTGCCTTCAAATTCAGACTCTTCCCCCATGGTACCACCTGCTTTATTACTCAAAGCTATTATTGTTATCAGCACTGTCACCCTAATTATCACCATCATCACCACCATCACAATCACCATCACCATCACCATCACCATCACCATCACCATCACCATCACCATCATCATCATCATCATCATCACCATCATCATTATCATCACCATCATCATCATCACCATCATCACCATCACCATCATCATCACCATCACCAT
>CM053772.1:248486380-248497805 GCA_028658325.1 Potorous gilbertii | reverse complement strand
CATCACCATCACCATCATTGTCACCATCACCATCATCATCACCATCAATCATCATCATCACCATCACCATCATTATCATCATCACCATCACCATCATCATCACCATCACCATCATCACCATCACCATCATTGTCACCATCACCATCATCATCACCATCACCATCATCATCATCACCATCACCATCATTGTCACCATCACCATCATCACCATCACCATCATCACCATCACCATCATTGTCACCATCACCATCATCACCATCACCATCATTGTCACCATCATCATCATCACCATCACCATCACCATCAAACTTAGGCACAAGATATATACTTTTCCCCCACAATGTTATTATAGAGAACTCTGAAACTGAAAGGAAAGATGACTTAGAAAATTCCAAAGGTCCTTTAAATTCTGTTATCTTATGATTCTCTAAAGAAACCTTTGAATCCTGATTATGGCTATGTCTTGGCATCATGACCAAGTGGATAGAGGCCCTTCTTAGAGTCAGGAAAATGTATGCTCAAGGCCCATCTCCAATATCTAATGGGAATGTGATCAGCAGCAAAGCAGTGAATCCCTCACTAGCCCAGGCAACTCACCAAGGCTATGGGTTGCTGACCCTCATTGGTACCAAGTATTTCCCAAAGTAATGACAATACAGTTCTAGACCAAAAGCAAGACATGACCTGATCATTCATTGAAGACAATCCACAGAGAGGAAGTCTTGTTTCTTTTGTTGTCTATGGTATTTGTGTCTAAGACTTAAGTCCGTAATCTATAAAATGCTTTCACAACTTTACAGTGTGTTTAAGAAGCTTTGTGAATTTTAAATGGCTATAGAAATGAGATTTTTAGCATTAGGAAATTAGAAGGAATACATTGAAGCCCAGTAAATGTCCATGTAACTTTCAGCTCCCCACCTATTCCTACCCTTCCTGTAGTCAGTAATGAGCAATTGAGTTGAGCCATGACAGCAGCGGTTCTACAGACCATCAGCTCAGTGCCAAATTCTCAGTCAAGATATGGGAACAATTTGTGAAGTCCTTGTCACAGAATCGTCAAGAATGTGGTATCATGCTAGGATTTGAACTTTGGATTCCTGGAATAGTGAACCAAGTCAAAGTTCAGTGCCTTAAATATAACATAATCAGAGCTTTCCTTTCCCCCCCCCCACTTCTGGAATAATAATCAGATCGACTATCATTGCTCCTGGAGGAACCAGTCAATCCACTGTCACCCACAGGGCAGGCAATCCAGCCTAGCAGAAGTGGTAAAGCATACGAAGGAAGAGATAAGAAGCAGAAAACATATGCCAAGCAAGTCAAAATACTACCTCCTTCTTGACTACCATCTCTCCTCACAGTCTGATGGAAACAGCCCAGGATCCTGACTTGGTAATAGCAATGTTCCCAAAACTATCAGATCAGCCTCTAGACCACCTCCACAGCCAGCAGTAAGAGGAGACATCATTGTTGAGAAGTGATTCCTCATCACCACATGGACCAGCTATGACCAGCTGCTACCAACAAAGAGATGGACAGAGATTTAGGAGTGGCAGTGCCCTTGAAACCACTGGTCCAGCTTCTAGCCTAGCCATTATCTGGGAAAATATCTTCTATGGAGAAGGATCCAGCCAAATCCAACAAATTCCAACCAACCACCACCTAGAGGACAGGAAAGCCTCCCTAGCTAAAGCAACAAGGCACTGGAAGGGAGAAAGAGGAAGTAGCATGTGCCTGGCAAGACATACAACCCCCATCTTCTTGACTGCCATTTCTCTCTAGATTCTGATAGAGACAACCCAAGACCTTGAACTTAAGATTTGAGAACAGTGATGCTCCCAACCCAGTCAGTATCTGTAACCATCATCCTGGGAAGAAATCTTTGTGGCCACATAGTCTAGTAACTGGAGTTTTTATATTCACTGCTATGGAAGACCCAGAGAAGAAATTTCTTGTTACCAAAGTCCTTGGCATTATCAAATGCATCAACATCTGAAATTGATATGATATTTTTTGTCAGTGAAACAACATTAAAGAAAGTATTACCCTCTGTTTTGGGGTTGTACCCTAAGGACAAGGAGGCTTTCCATCTGACTTGTAATAGAAAACCTCCCACATGGATGGCTTCTCCCATTAGAAAGTGAGCTCCTTGATTTTCTTTTTGTATTGCCAGTCAAGTGCTTAATGCTTTTTTTTTCACTCATCTCTTCATACTGGGAAAATAGGTGTCAATCTATTTCTCTCTGGTTTCACTCATCATCCTTATAACTTTCAACAAAATATCCCTCTCTGGTTACTGATTCCCCTTTATAGTTGTTACTCTGTTAGAATGTTAGTTCCTTTGGGCAGGTACTGTCTTAGCTTTTGCATCTCTATCTCCCATAGTTAAATACCTAAAAATGCTTTTTCATTCATTCATTCACTTCCTCATTCATTCACTCATTAATTCATTCAGTGGCTTCTGTGCATGCTCTTTTCATCATAACTAATGTAGGTAAATATATAAAATGCCTGTCCATGAAAGGCAGGGTGGCTTTCCAGTGAGAGAACTGGATTTTTGGAGCCAGAATAACCTAGGTTTAAATTGTACAAATTATTCCCTGACATCTACTGATTGTGTGAACCAGCATAAGTTATTTTCCTCTCTTCAGAGTCAGTCTCTTCATCTGTAAAATGTAAAAATCACTAGGTGATTGTGTAAGTGCTGACCATCAAGCGCAATAGACAAGTGAGCTAAATGTCAATGATGACAGAAGTTTTGGAGTTCTTTTGTACAACTTTCTCATTTTATGGATGGGGAAACTGAGGTTCAGAAACAGGAAATGACTTGCTCAAAGTGAGGCAGCGGTAGCAGTAATAGAGCAGGGACTAGACTTTAGTTTAAAAGATTAACACTCTTCATCTACAAATGAAGAAATCGAGAACAGGAGAGTTTAAGTGCTTTGCCCAAGGTCATGTTGCTAGTAAGTACTGGAGGTAGGATTTAAACCCAGATCCCTTGACTCTATAGCTAGCTGGTGATCTCTTCACTATACTACACTGCCTTTGTCTTCTGGTCCCCATGGACTCTCTACCCAACTCCTGTGATTTCCTAACAACAACTCTCCATTCAGCACTGGAAATCAATTATCCACTCTCCTCTGTCAAGGCAGTCAACAAAAATGATATAGGAACACAATTTAAATAAGATAGGATTTTCATGAGAAATAGCTTTAAAATGGTCTATACTGCATATTCTCAGGAGTACTCAGTCATTGGCTTCTTGAAAGATGTGTCACCAGAATCACATGAAAATTTAAGCACAAAGAAATTATGAAATGAATCTTTCCACATGTGAGTTGTCAGCCACTAAACCAAACCAAAATCCAAATGAAAGAATTTAGAGATTAGTGGGCAGTGAGGCAGCACCATAATGCGTGGAGTGATGGGTCTAGAATCAGGAATACTCATCTTCATAAGCTCAAATTCTGCCTCAGACACTTCCTAGCTGTGTGACTCTTAGCAAGTCACTTAACCCTCTCTTCCTCAGTTTTTTCATCTGTAAAATGAGGTGGAGAAGGAAATGACAAACCACATCAGTATCTTTGCCAAGAAATCCCCAAATGGGATCATGAAGAGTTGGACATGATTGAAAACAACTACTAGACCTTGATCTAAGGCAGAACTAGAAGCAACAGACAGAATCCAATAGAAAGGCAAGGTTAGGCTCTATAAAAGAAAAAAAACAAAAAATAAAGTTTACTAATAATGAAAGTTCATCCAGAAGCAGAAAGGTTTGCCGGCTTTCCCTCACAGAAGCCTTGCAAGCAAGGGAGATACCCTGATTATTTGCAGGATTACTAGTGCAGAGCCACTAGGGACTGCCCCAACCAACCATGAAACTGAAGGGACAATTTATTGCATCCTTAGCCCCTTGGCAATGGAGAAACAAATGAACTTAATACCTAGTTACAGAGGATAATTACACAAAAATAGGAAGCCATCAGATGGCACAGTAGAGGTTCTAGCTTAGATAAGCTCCTTCCTAGTTGATTCCCGCCCCCACCTCTGAGGGTAAATTGTGGATTACTTGCCCCAAGAGGAATGGAATTCAAATTCCTGGCACTGATTGCTGACTGGGATATTCAACCTCTTTCTCCCACGTATTCTAACATATTTTCTATTACCCAACAACACTGGTCTTCTTGTCTTTTCTCCCACACATGACACTCAAACTTTAAAACTCCCTTCCTTTTCACTGGCAGCACCTCACTCTTGTGGGGGCAGCTAGGTGGCACAGTGGATAGAGTGAAGTCAGGAAGCCTGATATTCCTGAGTCAAAGTCTGGACTCAGAAACTTTGTAGCTGTGGGACCCTTGGCACATCACTTAACCCTGTTTGCCTCAGTTTCCTCATCTGTAAAATGAACCGGAGAAAGAAATGACAAATCATTCCAGTATGCTGGCCAAGAAAATCCAAAGAGGGATCATGAAGAATCAGACATGACTGAAAAATGACTGAACACTTCACTTTTAAAAAATTCTCCCTCCTTATCTCAGCTTCCTGTTTCCCTGAGTTCCAGCTAAAATTACAGGAAGGCTTTTCTGATCCCGTTTAAAGCTAGTGCCCTCCCCTGTGCCCTCCCCTGTTGATTATCCTGTATGTCATGCTTGTCTGTTTGTTGTTTTGTGTATTAGACTGTGGACTCTATGAGAGCAGAGGCTCTTTTACATTTCTTAATATCTCCAGTACTTAGCACTATGCCTGGCAGACAACTGATGCTTAATAAATGCTTATTTCCTGCCTGTAGACAGACAGTCACAACACTTAGCATTTCTATGTCTCTTTCAGGTTGCAGAATGCTTCACATACTTTAGCTCATTTGATCCTGGACAACCCAATAACAGCCTCAGCTGGGTTGAGCACCTCATTTTCTTCTTCTGTACAATAAAGAAGTTGTCGATAAACAGATAAGGCATTCTTTAAATTCTTACTAGGTGCCAGACAAAGTGGTATCAGTTGTACAAGATGGTCATTGCTTCCAACATTAACATTTATCTCACATTTTATAGGGCTACACATTTGCAATGCACTTGACAGAAATTTTATTCCAACCTTGCAAGACCCATCATGAGGGTATCATCTTCATTTTACAGTTAAGGAAACTGAGGCAGAGCGAGGTTAAGTGACTTGTCCATGGTTCCTCAAGCAATAAATGTCCAAGACAGGATTTGAACCCAGGCCTTCCTGTCTCCAAGTTCAGCACTACATACATAACAGCACCTAAATTCAGGAGAGTATTTTAGAGATAACTCTGACTGAAAAGAGCCAAATCTTCAGAGTAAGCATTTACACCGTGGAAATTGGCAAACACTACAAATCAGGGCTTGATGTATTGTTCTATTGATTGTCTCTAGACTAAGGAAAGTGATGGTAAACATATTGAAAATCCAGATTAAATTTAAATGTGTGTTGTGCATTCTTTCTTCCCTAGAGGGTTGGTTGTTGAACAACCCTTTCCATTATACCCTTCCTAAATCCTACATTACTCAATATGATTTTAAAAGGGGCTGCAGGAGATTGGTAACACATAGGTAGAAGAAAGAACTTGTGTGTGCTGACTAAATTGCTTCTTAGGAGGGAGAATTAATTTGGAAACCACAACCTGCATCATCCCTTGATGGGCAGCAACTGTAACAAAAAACATAATAGAGAATAATTGTCATAGTAAATAATAATTTATTGATTGAAAAAGACTCCTGTTCATCCCACTCTAGCATGACGTTATGCGAGGCGTCACAGACACATTTTAGAATTGTGGTGTTCAAATGCCATGCCTGATCATGCATTCTCTCAAGTTCACCCCAAAAGTGCATGCATAGACCAAGAGGATCATAGAGTCAATCATTTACAACCTCAAAGAAGTTTTCCACAAACTTTGATTTGGAAAGGCCCAGGAGCTTTGGCCAGCTTGACAAGGCAGCCCACATGCATAGGTATGGATCAACTGTTTGCAAAAAACATTGATGTAGGATATGAAAAATATATTTTGACTGCATTCATGTAATACAGAATTCCTGAGAAGAATGTGTGCTGTATATCTTTGTAAAATAATGTGCATTCTAGATTAAAAAATCACATGCTGGACCATTCAGCCAAGCATGTCTGTTAACGAAAACATTATTGATCTGTCGCTGAATCCACAGACCTTCAATGGTGGCTGAAACACTGCCCATCAATAACCCAATATAATTCCTTTTAGGTTTTGGTGTTGCTGTTATCAGCCAGGGAAAATTTTAATATTATTTTATTATCTGTCCTTCAAGTCCCTCCCCTTTTTTTAGGTTCAAGAAATTGTTAATTATTAAAAAATACTTTTTACAAACTAAATATTATCTTTTTTTAATCAGCATTTTGTCTCAGATTTAAAAAAAATAATACTCCACACGGTTTGGGGGCATTAGGCAGGGCACTCGCTAGACTAAAGAAACCAAAAGAACCAACCTTTGACATTGTTCTGTGCGGGGGGCTAGGTTTCAGAGAAAGGTTATTTCTGCCTTGTGCCCAAGAAGACCCTTTGAGGTTTGAAACACAAAGGTCACATATCAAATTTAACTGGGCACAGAGTCTAGGTAAGTCTCCCCACAAGGTGCATACATAGAACCAATTAGGAAGAAAAGATAGTGTTCTACGAAATGTTGGTGCTGAAACTCCCCGATGGAATTTATGGTTGCTGTTGGATAAATTTATAGCAAAAACAGGAAATTTAGAGAAGGAAAAGAGGGCAATATTTGGAGCAGATGGGGTAGAGACTACCACTTGCTTACAAGTGTCAGGGAAGTAGATACAAAGAATCCCCCTGCTCTAATAAACAGGGCATAAGCTTGGCTCTTCCTTTAATACAAAACTGAAAAGTCCATATGTATTTTCACTATCATTTACTGGCATTATTCTATAAATAAAAGGGGAAAAAGGAGAGATCATTTTAGTGTCATCCTTATAGAAATAACTTCCAAGGATAAGAAATTTCATTCTAATATCTACATCTGATGCAGCTATGGAAAAGTCCATTTCCACAACGCCGTTCTCAACTTCCAAACAAGTTTCAATCTGGGAACTTTTGGAAACAATTCTACTTGAGAACAAAGGTTGAAAATTAAGTCAAAAAAAGCACTTTATTATCATAAAGATTTTCTACAAAAATCTGGGGACTAACTTGGTTTTTTTTTTAAGGATAGAAGAAAGAAATTGTCCTGATTTTTTCATCCTTCTCTCCTCATATGGACACCACAAGGTAGCCGTTCTACTGACTTTAGGTGAATGCCCTGTGGTATTGGTTTATCATAATTCACCAAGGACCTTCTTCATATTGAAATCATCTGAATTCAAACTGGCCCTGACCTTTGCTCCTATAACCCTAAGTACAAAGCTAGTGGGTACCTTTTCCCTTAACTTCCATCATGTTTTGTGTGATGTCTCAAAAACAAAATGAAAGCAACTGATTTTAGAAGAAAGCAAAGCTTACAAATATCTAATTCTAGCCATAATATTTAGATACATTCATGCATTGAGAGAGAGTGCATATATCTTTAAAAGAGGAGCCAAACTCGTGCACATTGTCCAGCTTCTCTTTCCCTGAACAAAGAAGACGAAAGGGCATAGTCTAGAGTGGGTCTTGTGGCCAAATGAACTAGAGATTGCCCATTTGGATGAGCCATTATACAACAACAATAAAAAAGGAAAAATAAATATTTACATACTTTCACGATGACATTCTGGGACAGCTTTCCCAACAGATTAAAAGGAAAATCATATTGACCTTATCCTAACACAGTAGGCCATGTCAGAACTTTGGCTATTTCTCTTTTGAATAGCATAGAAAGTGCCAGTCTTCCCTTCAATGTAGGGGACTCCAGCTACTTCTTATGAAAACAAAAATAATATTTGGCTGAGTCACACCACTCACAAAAGTGTTCCTGGAGTCCAGGCAATGCTGTTTTCCTTCTCCTCCAGTGGGTAGCACAGTCATTAGATTTTTTTAGGTTTTTTATTTTGATTTTTTTGGTGTAACCTTGAAAAAGAGACAAAGGAAAAAGGCCATGCAATTCTTTAACTGCACAGTCAACATTCAACAGCATGTTTTCCATTGCAGCACACAAGATGATGAGAGGCCAGGGCTACTCAGACTGAACAGGTAGTCTGCAGGAAGGAGGACATCATGTAATAGCAGCCAAGGTAACAGCTCCTTTGACTCCTTCATGGTAAGGATTACAACTCAACTGAGCAATGGGAAGGGAGGTGGAGGAGCAGAGACCACATGACGATGTTCAGCATGCTCTGACTGTGAACATCTACACAGTACATTTGCCGGGCTCAGAACTCCAATCTTTTTTGACTGTCCTAGAAATTCCCTAAAGCCTGGTGCTTTAGGGAAGATTCTCAGACTCTTTTATTGGCCCCCTAGGGTCCGTGTTGACCTGAGCACACAGCCACACTGGGTGGGGGCTCTTCTTTGGCCTCCTTAGGAGCCTGGCTTTCCCAATTTATAGAAAAGGCTGTGATACAGTCATTCCCCCCCCCAGACCACAATTTCCACACATATTCAGATGTGTGCTTCCCCACGAGTCTCTGCAGGGAACAGGAAGGCCATGGTCTTCCATCCCCACTGATGGCTCAGTCTCTCCCGGGGCTCTGGGATCGGCTAAGGCCACTCTTGGTGATATTGCTTCCCATGACATTTCCGCTGTTTCTGCAAATGCTCCAGTTCCGCATCATACATCATTTCTTGGACTAAATACTTCTCCCGCCTCACTCGATCAGATAAATCTTTGGGCATGTCAGGAATCAGGTAAGCAATGAAAGACTTTATTCCAAAAACCAGGTGCTGAAAGTAAAAAAAAAAGTGGGGAGAGATAGTTTTCAAAGACTTGAGAGAAACAAGTGAAAAACCAACCAAGCACATGCAAGGGCAGAACATGTTGCCCCAGAAATCTATGAGGGAAAATACCATGAGAGTTTACCTAACTGGGCTGAAGTGAAGGAGGAATGGAGAGTGAGCCTGGACATCAGAGTTCTAATTCTGGCTCTGTCACTGACAAGCTACTTGATCTTGGGCAAGTCCCTTTCAATCTCTGAGTCTGCTTTCTCATTTGTGGGAGGGTAAAGGGCAGGGATCTGTGATCTCATTGGCTATGATTTCATGGAGAGAGACAGAAATCAAAGGGATGGAGGCTCCCCTATGGATTCAAATTGGCTGCCATCTTCAACTTTGAGAATTTCTCGTGGCCTTCCTGCAGCCACCTAACCACTATATGGTAGAAGTGGATTCTAGCACAGGTCTTCCCGACTCCAAATGTGAATCATCCTTGCACCAAAAGTCTTTTGGGATTTTAGTGAGGACTATTCACAGTAATCCTTGCCGTTGCTTTGTAAGTGTGTGCTATTTTTAATTGTATTACAGATCTGTTCCTTTTGGTTTATCTCGGCTGGTGAGGTGGGTGAGCAAACAGATTTATAATTTAGTGTTCTGCACACCTAAGACCTTCATCAGGGCTGTTTTCTTTCCATTGATCATGATAAAAACATTAACTGAAGTTCAGATTTAGATTAATGTGAGTTTGAAAAGGACAGTTCTAGAAGAAGTTGATTAAATAAGTGTACATGGTTTGGCAGAAATAAAATCTTTCAAGACATCAAGACCTTAAGAATAAAAATGAGATGTGATTGTGACCAACCTACAGATTGGTTACTGGGGCTCACAGATACTTATCTCTAGTAGAAATTCAGGTCATTTACATATAGCTGAATTCAATAAATGTTTATCAAACAACTACTATATACCAAAGACTCATCGTATACCAAAGGCATGGGCCAACATAAAATAAATGCATCACCTTTATAGCATAAGGATGAAGAGCATGGGTTCTTTCAAATCTCTAGTATATAAAGGATGGACAATACTGCAGGATGGGAAGCAGACAGTCTGATCTATGAAGGAGCCTTACTGAAGTTTAGCTGACCTCCCTGAGGGAAGCTTCAATGCATTTCTGAATGGATGGTATTTTCCAAGAATGTAGGAATAAAGTTTTCCAAAAGAATGCACACATGACACATGTTAAAGTTAAACCCGATCATTGACATTTTCTCCATCACTTTCTAAAATCTAGATAACCAATAAAACAAAAAGTCAAGTCCTGATTGAGAGCATTTGCCAGTTTCTGAGATGCAAAGGTTCCCACTTAAAATTTAGCAATCAGCTTTCGTAAGCTGGCAAGAACGAATTTTAGCACATCGTTGAATTTTCCTAAATGAACAAGGTCAGTGCTACTGACCAATGAATCAGTATCAAATAAAACAGAGTCATTTGAATTTTTTTTTCTTCTGGGCCGATACAATTGTATTCATGCAGTGAGGTTCCTGAACAGGAAATCTTTTTACTAATGTAGTTTCCCCAGGACATGCTAGGTGTGGTGATTCACCCAGCATCACACAGTCCTAAGTGTCAAAGGAGGGACCTGAGACTTGGAGTCTTCTCTTACTCCAAGAGTGACCATCTATCCATCAAACCATGCTGTGCCATGTAGGGGTCATGGGACCATAGCATGCCAGGACTCAAAGTCTAGTCCAATCTTCCCATTTTAAAGATGAGGAAACTGAGTTCTACAGCAGCAAAGACAAATGATCTTCCCAATAAAACAGTAAGATAAGCAGAACAAACATTAGTCTCAGTATTTAAAGAAAGAAACGGGAAAAATAGGGAACAAAAGTAACTGCCTTGAGTTAGTAGGGCAGTGACCAAAACCCAGATCCTAGCTAGGGGTTCAGACTTATTTCCACTGCTCCCAAGGATGTGTCTAACAAGCAAAATTGCTATAGAACTCTATAATCATTTAAAATATTAACAATATGCCCCAACTACTCCAAAATGTGCAGAAGCATACTGCCCTCATTCATTATATGATGGGTCCTGACATACTCTACAACAATGTGGTCAGTAGATCTCACTGTTCTGAGAGTAGGAAGACCTGAGTTCAAATCCTATTTATAATAGCAACTAAGCGATGTGATCATGGGCATGTGATAACCTTCAAAGTGATGCATTATGTAGATTACTTTATAAACTTCGAAGTATGATATAAGTGCTGATTTTTATATCTATTAATGTCCTGTAGGCTTGGGATTTTCCTAGGCTCTGATTGGCGAGTTTTTCTTTTCTATTTCCCAGATCTAGGCTTCTACCTTATTTCCTGGCTATGTCCATACCTCTAGCCCCAACCACCTAACTTTACATATTATCTCCCATCATTAGATGGAAGTTCCTCCAGGCCAAAGAATGTCTTGCTGGATTTCATTTGTATCCCCAATGTATCTCTGGACTTGATGCCCAGAGTAAGTACTTACTAATCTTTGCACTGAATTTTTGATTTTATTGTTTTTTTTTTGTTTG
>CM053772.1:248457769-248476458 GCA_028658325.1 Potorous gilbertii | reverse complement strand
TATTTATGGACACACAGATAGATAGATACACACATATATATGCTATCTTTGTATCGAGGATGCCTTTGTACTTTGTATAAAGAATTCCATATGCAAATTTATTACTCTTGTAATAAATTCCTTTTCTACTCATGTCTTATGGAACCATTTTGATTAACATATATATGCATATATATGTATATGAATATATATGTATGGATATGTAAGTGCATAAATGTGTGTATCATCTACCTATTTATCTATCATTTCATTAATGGAAAGAATTTTAAATGTGAAATTTCCCTTTCTCTATGTAGAGCACATGATCTATTTCCCCCATCAGAATGTGAGTTCCTTGAGTGTAGACAAATTATTCTCTTTTTCTATTTGAATCCTCAGGGCTTGGTAGCGTACTTTGTACATATTAAGCACTTAATAAATGCTTTTCATTCATTCATTCATTCATTTCTTTGACACTCATCTGCACTGTAGGGTCACAGCTTAGAAGGTTAAACAGGCTAAGAAGGGCCCATGGTCACAAAAGTAGTATGTGACAGAGGAAGGATTTAAAACCAAGCCTTCCTGACTCCTCCATCTACTCTACCCGTCTGCTTCTTCTTGCCAGTTCTTAATGTAGGTATATTTATGTACTTATAGAATAGTATTTTTCATAGATGTGATTAATAAATGTAATAGATGTAATGTGATATACCATGATACAATTAACATGTATCATAATTAACATAGATGTGGTTAATATATACAAATTAATTTATATGTTATTAAATTCTCAATAGTTTTAAAATAATTACATTAATGTTAATCAATGTATGCTAATAATGCAATTATCTTGTGGAAAGTTTGCTTAAAAATATTTTTAAAGGAATTCTTAAACTAAAAAATGATTAGGAAACACTAATCTTGTTCTGAAGTCAGCTAAATGTTACAGTGTCTAGGATGGTTCATGAGTTCAAATCTAGCCTCAGACACTTACTAGCTGTGTGACCCTGGGCATGTCACTTGACCCTGTTTGCTTCAGTTCCCTCATTTGCAAAATGAGCTGAAGAAGGAAACAGCAAACCACTCCAGTATCTCTCCCAAGAAAACCCCAAATGGGATCATGAAGAGTTGGACACAACTCAAAAATGACTGAACAATGACAGTCTGATCCAACTCTTTGAATTTACCAATGAGCAAATGGGATAGAAGGAAATTAATGGATTTGCCTGTACTATAGCATTACACTGATTAAAAGACTGAAACAAGATTATCACCCCAATATTAAAAAAAAACCAACCCAGCAAACACTTGGATGGGTAGGGATTGGGGGCAAATGGGACTACACAAAAGATATGGGGTTTTAGTAGACAGCGAGATTGCTAAAGAGCCATCCTTAGAGATCATAAGATCATAGATTTAAAGCTGGAAACAACAGATGTTATCTAGTCCAATTCCTCATTATACGGACAGAAAACTAAGATGCAAAGGCTTAAAGTGACTTGCCCAAGGCCTCTCAACCAGCACATGGCAGGTTTGTAACTTGGGCCCAGGGTCTCTGGTTTCAAATCCAGTATTCTGTCCTTTATACTCCATGTGAAATAACAGTAGTATGAGGCAGCCAAAGTAAAACCAGATTCAGTCCTAAGGACAGAGTAGAAAGTGGAGGCAAGGCTTATCATTTCAGCAGTAGAGGAGGCTCCTTCTATCAGCCATGTGGCATTTTCTCTCAGTTACTGACCAAGTTATATAGAGCACACCAGAGAGATTTAGTTAAGGTCAAATGTACCAAGAGTGGGTCTTTCTGGTTTCAAATTCAGCTCACTGCCTGCTGTGCCAACCTGTCTCTCCATGTAATCTCAGGTTGAAAAAACTAAAAGGACCAGAATTTCAGGATATCACAAAAGAATAAGCAAACGTTGTTTGACATGCCTTTTGTGGCCTAAAAGAACTTGTTTTCAGAATAAACAATGGCTCCACTATCTGCAGATAAAATACTTCCCAGATAGTCCTATAGTCTGCTCTGAATGTAACACAAAATGTCTCACATCTCGAAAGCCTGCGCATACATCCTTACCCATTTCCAAGTATTCGTCTATCAATCCATGGAGATTCATGGGCTGTAGATTCCAATCTTTTTCCCACTGTGGTAACTTCATCACCTGCTCATTTCGTTTAATTTTATGTTGGGTCCACCAGTTGTGGAACAAGCTAGAAGATAAGAACATGGGACTTTAGATATCATGCCTAAGTGATGGTTCAGCAATGTCCTAGGTAGATGTGATTCTGGATCTATTCATGCTCCTGACAGAAGTCAGGCCCAGTGTTCTAGATCCCAGCCCTGGTGGAGTCCTTGGAGGTGACCATGCCACCCAATTCTGATTCTGGTCCTTTGGGTTCCTCTGAGGCTCTGCCTTCTCCATCTGAACCAATCCCTCCCCTCTCCCCGCTCTGGGTCTTACTTTTGATCTCCATGTGATTTAGACAAAAATATTCCTCTGATGAAGTGAATATGTAGGACCCTGTGGCCTAATACTTTTTGCAGTGATGTTGACACATAATATAGTTACATGTCAACATGTATTTCAATCCTGTCCTCCACACTGTCCCTCCCTGCCCCTGCCCTTAAAAAGAAGCTCTTTGAGAATAGAAACTCCATTCAATAAATCTGAATATGTAACTCCCTTGTCCATGGCACTTAATAAATGGTTATTGAATGGGACTGGATTAATAGAATCTCTGGAAGAAACCTTAGAGGTCAGTCCATCCCTCTCATTTTACAAATAAGGAAAATGGGGCTCAAGAATGTTGGGTGACTTGCTCAAGGTCAAGTTAAGTATCAGAGGTGGAATTTGAACCCAGGTTCTCTGACTCCAGAGAATGTACTGTTTCTTTACTGTATCACACTAACAACAAAGCAGCTTGGAAACAAGAAGAAGAAATCCAAATATTGTTTAATGGGCCTGCCTGAGCTTCTTATATCAAGAACTAACAGGACCGTGTGCTCCTCCATTCAACTGCCCCCCAAAATCTGTTCTACATGTAACTTTGCTTCACTGGTCCCTAAAGCTCCTATAACACTTTGTATTAAATAAAAGAGAATTTGTTTTAATGTATGGCACATGATTAGGTTCATTAAAATATCCCCATGTCAGCCCTCAGAAGCAATTAAAATTTAAGGGAATGGATAGAAACAGAATTCCATGGAAAACCACACATTTCTCCACTGATCTTCCTGTTGTGAAAACAAATGGTATCCAAACGCATCTCCAAGTCTGATTCTCATTGTTGAGAAGAAATAGTTGCTCATTTTTCCCCCCTGTGAAACTTCTAAGGTCAGATCTATTGGGTTCATTGAAGACTAAGAGGTCCTTTCCTAAAAGTGATTGACTTCAGTGAGAGTTGCCCGCCCCATCCCAGAGCATAAGGCAATACTTCAAGAAAAGCAGCAAACGTGCTTACGGGTATCCCAGTTCCATGAAGTTGTTCCATGTCTGCTTTAAAACCATAATGACGCTCATCTGCAGACAAAGGTCAATGAGACAGCCGCTGGGGTGACACTGAAAAAGAACAGTAAAATTACCTGAGTGGGAAAGTTGCTGCTTGGATATGAGGGCAACATTCCTTCTGGGAAGATGAGGCTGAGATTCAGACCCTCTGAGCAATATTCCCTGAAGGCCTGAAGGAGATTAAATCAAGGAACAGACAACTTGAAAGGCCAGAAGGGACTGATCTGGGCCAGCCCCCATTACAAGGATCTCAACTGTAGAAAACTTAGCAGATGCTCATTGAGTAGCTACTCTGGAGGAAGACATAAGAGGGAACATTATGGCTTCCTTCAAATAATGGAAAGACCATAATATGGAGGAAGACCCTTCCTATTTTGTCTTGGAGATAAAAACAGAGAAGCTGACTTTGGTCTTATGGGGCAGCTAGTTGGCACAGTGGATACTGAAGGACCTCAGGCCCTTATTAGTAATGTGACCCTGAACAAGTCACTTCATCTTGCTTGCCTCAGTTTCCTCATTTGTAAAATGAACTAGAGAAGAAAATGGCAAACCAGCATCTTTGCCAAGAAAACCTAAAATGGGATATGGAGAATTATATATCACTAAAACGACTCAATATAAACAAAGAAAAAGTTTCCTAGAAAATAAAGCAGTGTAAGCAAGGAAGGGGTTGGCTCAAAAAGGGGTAGGCTCACTTTGCTGGAGGCCTTTAAACAGAGGCTGACTGATCCCTTTTTAGGGATGTTGAAGACCAGTGAATCCCTGTTTAGGTCTGAATAGAACTGGATAAATCCTGAAGGCCATTCCAATGCTGAGATTTTATAACTTTCAGGGATGGAGAACTTACTACCCCTCATAATATCTTGAATTTCTGTAACACTTCCCCATTTCCAAAAACACTTTGCAGACATTACCTTATTTGAGTCTCACAAAGATTCCACGAGGTAATTTAATAATGTAATGTAAATACTCAGCCCCTCTTTTAACAGATGAAGAAACTGAGGAACTCTGTAAAGTGAAGGGGTAAGAGTAGGAAAACTGTCTTTAAGGACCCTCACAGTTCTAAATCAATGATTTTACTATTTATCTCAGTACTCAAACCTGGGCCTCCCACTTCCAAATTTAAGACTATCTCAACTGTTCTGTAGCTATATGAAACACTTTTCTTTTGGGGATATTAAAATTACTAAAGAGTACCTCCTCATGTTAAAATGAATAGGGATCTCTGTAGCTTCTCTAAATCTTTCCTATAGAACCACTTAACATCAGTTTGATCTTTCCACAAAATATTTTGTGGGTTATAAATCTCAAATGAAGGAAGAATTTTGATGAAAAAACTTTTGGTAGGGACAAGAAAGTGAACCCACCGGTCTTCCATGGAGTGAGGGCATAATGCAGAGGAAAGGTTACACATGACTTAGGGTCAGTGAATTTGAATTCAAGTCCCTGCTTTTTAGATGTATTTTGTGCCACGGCATCAGGAAAGACTTGTAGCCATGGATCAGAGCCTCTTCCCTCTGGGTGCCTTGGTATGCTCATCCATAAAAAAAACACAATATAATTTGAAGGTGAAGGGGACCTGGGAAGCAATCATATCCAACCCCTCTATTTTATAGGTGAGGAAATTGAATCAGAATTGAGGAGATACTATTACACTCTTTCTATGTATCTCAGGAATGATGCTAAGAATACAAATAAAACCAAAAAGACAGCTCTTGCCTTCAAACAGCTTACATTTGAATGGGGGAAAGATGACATGAAGAAAGGAGCTGGAAGGGGAGAGTGAGTAAAGATGAAGGTACCCTTCCAGGCTGGACAGAAATGTGTGAGCGGCAGAGGGTCACCTAAGTGTTGTTTATGTCCAATTATTCAGTCATGTGTGACTCTTTGTGACCCCATTTGGGGTTTTCTTGGCAAAGATACTGGAGGGGTTTGCATTTCCTTCTCCAGCTCATTTTTACAGATGAGGGAACTGAGGTAAACAAGCTTAAATGATTTGCCCAGAGTGACACAACCAGGAAGTGACTGAGGCTTGATTTGAACTCATGAAGATGAGTCTTCCTGATTTCAAGCCCAGGTAAGTGTATAAGATGGAATTTGAAAGCAGGTCTTTCTGATTTCCAGCTGAACATCCTAGCCTGTAAACTATACTCTCTCTACCTGTAAAGTCATCATAGGGAAAGGACTTTGGAAACTAGAAATGTGAATTATAATTAACAATACCCTTGAATTTTAGCTTGGGGCATTGTGATCATGGGTGAATCTGAGCTATGATTCACATGTCCTTCCCTTTCCCCAGCTCCACAAATAGTCCTGAGGACTGTTCTAAGAAATAGCGATGGGTTGTTTTGTTCTTCTTTTCAGCTTTGATCTATTCCTTCATCTGCTTTGCCAAGTCTTAGGAATCTAAAGAGAGGGAATAATTAGGACCCAAAGAGCCTCCCTCTCTGGTCCTGGTGCCACGTGGCTGGATTCTCAGTCACTCAGGGAAGAAGACTTCCCTCCAATGGTCATTCCTATTTTACAACAGCTAGAGGGAATTTGGCAGATGAGGCCACTGGCTTGTAGAATACCTGATCTCCCCAGCTAGTAAGTGGCAGGGCCCACGTCCGAATCTACTTTTTCTAAGTTCTAATCCGGTCATCTTCCCTCTTTGGAACCTTTCTCAGAGCTAGTGACCCATGTTTCCTGACTGTCACTTGGGTCCTCTTTCTACCACAAAGTGACAAACACGGGTTGATTTATAAGTTTGAGAACAATTTTAAGAGCCCTGGACTCAAGATGGATACATACTTTTGAGGCAGGGAGGGAGGTGGTTCCGGGGATATCTGCACCATGGATTGTTGTTCAGAGATGGCAGACCTGCATAGGCTTTTCTTGGAAACTTTACAATGAAGGGCTCAGGAATTAGGGGGCAGGTAAAGAGGACAAAGCAAGAAAGGAGAGGGAAAGTCAGTCTGTGCCACAGTTTTATCTAAAATGGGCTCTGGCCATTCACTTGGTGGCACAATAAGTAGGAAACTGGATCTGGAGTCAGGAAGATCTAAGTTCAAATCCAGCCTCAGACATTTACTGACTGTGAGATTCTGGGCAAGTCAACCTCTTTCTGTCTGTTTTCTCATTTTAAAAATGGGCATAATAACTCCTCCTACCTCGCAGAGTTGCTGTAGGGATAAAGTAATGTAATATTTATTAGTCATTTTGTAAGTCTTAAAGTGTTATAGAAATTCTATCTAGCATTATGATTGATGATGACAAAATGAAACTGTGTAACTATTATGACTACCAAACAGGCTGCGTGAAGAATAGCTATGTGGCACTAATGTCTGCAGAAGTTCTAATGGCATCATGAGACAGAAATAATCTCCTTTTTCATCGTCAATTGCCACCATCGAGGCATAGTAAAGTGATGGGTTTGGAATCAGAGGGAAGGAGGTTCAAACCTCACATTAGACTGTGTGGTCCTTGGAAAATCCCTTAGCTCCCCTCAATTCCAATTTCCTCATCTGTAAAATAGGGATACTGATGATACCTGTACAATGGTCTTAAAAGCAGAGGTCACAGTCTCCTGTGATAGTCTGTCATGGCTTTATTTCCAATTCAAGTGCATCTGCCTTGCATTCAAGATTACCCTGTTGGACCAGGATCCAATCTACTCACATCTTCCCTGAGAATGGCCCCTTAAGGCATTTATCACCTAGGTACCCATAAAGCAGCTGGGTAGGAAAATTCACCCACTCTCCCAAGATAACCACCCTTCTGAACATCAGATCATCCAAAGCTTGTGGCAAGATCTCCTCAGGGGATGCAGTCTGAGCTCTGATGCAGGGCTCATGTAATGAGAGTTCTTTTTACAATTTTGGCAGGACAGAGGAAATCACTCAGGATGAACAGTTATGGATGGTTTATGTTCCGCATCACCTATTACATAACATTATCTTTCCCTCGAAGCTTATGCCTCTTCCAAATGTGGCTATTTCTGTCAAGGGCACCCCAGGTATACAACCTGCCATCCTACATTCCTTTCTTTCACTCACATCACCCACCCAAGCAGCTGCCAACTTTTATTGTATTAAAAAGACAACCTCTATGCCATATTTCATATGCACCCCTCTTCTCTCCAGTCATAGAGACACCACCCTGGTTCAGGCCCACATCACCTCCTGCCTCTTTTTCCTGACTCAAATTTCTCCATCATTCACAACCTGCTAAAGTAATTGTCCTAAAGAACATCTCTGACCTGTTGCCCTCTACTAAATAAGTACCATGACTCCTTCTTACCTCTAGTATCTAAGATAAGTGCCCATTACTAGAAGGCCTTTATAATCTGGCCTCAACCTACCTTTTCAAACTTATTTTACATGACCTGCTTCCTACAATCTGTGGTTCTGCCAAATTCATTTTTTGTTATTTCTCATATTCATACAAAGACATAACTAAAAAATCCAAACATGAATAAAAATGATGATATTTTGGCATCCCATTAGCAGAAACACATAAAGAATAAAGAATATATGATAATATTTAATGCAAATATTTTATATATTAATTGATATCAATTAATTAATATATATTTAAAAATATTTTTTGCTGCATTAACATCAGAGACAATTCACCATTGCTGTTTTTATTATGTGTGACAAGCATCTTCCTAAATAGAAAGATGACTCCTAGTAAAATAAACTATTATACTCACTGAATGTTATGATCTACTTTTTTCATGCAGTGTTCTTCCAATTTAAAATAAATAAGAAAACATTTTACTTGGCTAACCACATTGATAAAAATAATTGAATGATTAATTACCAGCCAATAATTATTAGTTATAAGTCTGTCCTAGATCCCAGGACAGGAAGGTGGGCAAAGCAGTAGATAAAGTATCAGATGTGGAGTCAAGGAGATATCAGTTCAATTCTAGCCTCAGATATTTACTATCTGTGTAATTCCAGGCAAGTCACTTAATTCATGTTTTGTCTCAGTTTTTTTATCTGTAAAATGATTTGGAGAAGGAAATGGCAAACCATTGCAGCATCTTTGCCAGGAAGACCCCATATGAGGTCATTAAGTTGGATATGACTGAAAATGACTAAACGACAAAAAAGGCCCAAGGCATTTATAAAGCTTTTTTCAAAAATAATGAAGCACATTTAATCAAATTGCTTGTTGGAACGAAAGAGGTTATGTGCATGTGTATATACGTGTGTACACACATAGACATCACTTTCACTTAGAAAGTACATCATCAAAAACGTTTGCAGACCCCTGCTCTGACAGTTACTTGACAAGGGTGTTGTTAGAATCAAATGAGACAGTATATGGAGACCTTTAAAACACTATATAAATGTTAATTGCCCTCAGCATTATCATTTTTCTTATAGTCCAGTCTGGGTCTATAGGACATTCAAATAACTGGATAAAAACTTGAATAGTCAGTTAATTCAAAAGATATTAAAAAACAAACGTAAACAACCTGAATTGTCCAAGATAACTAGCATTTGGAGCATAAAATAATTAAAACTCAACTCTTTCTGCCAGTGTAAAAACTGGCTTTTGAAACATTTCTCCTAGAGTTTTTTTTAACTCTTTCAACTTCATTAATGTGTTTTGGTTTTACATTATAAACATTTACAGCGTATTCCAGCACTCACAGGTGTCCTGTGATAAAGTAAAACTGAGTAAAATTAACACCAAGGGTGGTAGGTGGAGTCATAGTGCACATGACACTGAATCTGGAGTCAGTAAGACTCATCTTCCTGAGTTCAAATCTGGCCTCAAACACTTACTAGCTGTATAACCCTGGACAAGTCACTTCACCCTATTTGCCTCAGTTTCCTCACCTGTAAAATGGACTGGAGAAGGAAATAGCAAACCATTTTAGTATCTTTTCCAAGAAAACTCCAAATGAGTCACAAAAAGTTGGATATGATTGTAAATGATTGAACAATTACAAAAGCTGACAATAGTATAATCACCTTGTCTCCTAGAGTATTATCTGTTCCTTTTATATCCAATAATCTTACATTTGTCTCATTAGATTGAACTAAGATTTCATTTCCTCTTTGAAGGAGAACCTTCTATCAAAGCAGATCAATAACTATTCTACACCTTAGATTCTTAGAATCATGACTAGGGCTCATTCAGTCAGTATGTATCAGAGGACTTGAAGGTTACCTTAGGGTTTTCTAGCCCTTTGCCCAACATACCATGTTTCTCATCATATTTTTTCTTTTATTATTAAAAAATCCAAAAACCTCCAATATGTTTCTTTGTGGGTGCCCATTACTTTTGAATAACTTTTGTGTGATTTTATAACAATTTTGAGCAGACCTTCATACATGGTTGTATCCTGAAGGAGAGCATGTTTCTGTAATTTTCAAGGATATTAGCAGAATGGACCCCTAAGTCAGATGCAGATCACAGGTAGGCAGCTATCTGTTCTGGATCAGCTCAGTTCCCAACTTGTACTCTACTAGCTCCTAGTGAGAGTGAGAGATCATGGGCTAATAAAGTCCCTTTAACCATAAACTGGGTGGTTGTTAGAGGGCTAATCTTTCAGGAGTTGTAGACATGGTTTTGTTTTTTTGTTTTTTTTGCTATGTCCATAGAATCAATTATAAAACATTTGTAGTCAGAAGGTCTGGGTTCTAATTCCAGGTGAGCCACTTTTTAGCTGTGTAATCTGGGACAAGTCATTTCAGTAATCTGGATCTTACTTTTCTTTTCTATAGAATGAAGTAGTTAGATTAAATGATCTCTTAGGTCCCCTCCCCACAGCTCTGAAACTATGACTTTGTCTGGGAGTCTTTCAGCAAAACTACAATGAAACGTGCTTATGGTTGGTTTTCCACACAGGGGTCATCGCGGAAGAACTGGAGAGATTGTTTGTGGCTGACTCTCCCTGAGGATGCTAGTCACTTTCTGGAGGACTCTGGAACACCTGCATAAAACCAGGCTTCACCTAAGTGGCTTCAGGTAACTGTTTTTATCTTTAGTTCTGGAGGTATGCAATAGTGCGTTTGTATTAGGGAGAGGCTAATTGTATCTGTTTAAAAAATCTAGAAAAACCTGTTGTACCATATTAGTGTCTACCAGTAAAAATAGCTGTTTATTTTCAGTAGGCTCACAGAATGGCATTAGAAATGTGGCTCTCCCTCAGGGCTCCACAGCATGGAAGCAGTTCCACAAATGACGAGGACTTTTCTCGAGGTCACCTTAGCTTTTTATTTGCCAGTTCCTGGGAAGAGAGACCCTGAAGTTTCTCAGCTGTTCTTCATTCTAACATTAGAGAAAATGTGCTACTGAGGAAAAAGGATGGAAATTGGAGTCATGGGCCTTTCATTTAAATCTGAACTCTGATTCTTAATATCTTAATTAGCATATTAATTCTTAATACTGTCTTAATCACTCTACTTTGGGGAGACAGTAGACTCAGGTTGCTCATCTCTGTAATGAGAGGCCAGTTTCAGTGAATTCTGAGGTCCCTTCTGGTTCTAAATCTATGACTGCTGAGGGGCACTTCATCTCTTGGTTTCCATTTTTCTCCAAGGGATGCTTTGATGAACAAATGCCAGAGGGTCTAGTGTCTTTGATGAGCAAATGCCAGAAAGTCTAGTCATTAGCATACATTTATAATAAAACCTCATATTTCCAAAGAGATTGGATCAAATATTTGGAGCTACAAAGGACCTCAGAAGTCAATTATTCCAATCCTCTTATTTTACAAAGGAGGAAACTGAGGTTCCTGGAGATTCAATATCTTGCCCAGGGTCATAGAGGTGGGATATGAGGACTTTTCTCCCAATGTCCTTGTAAGGTAATTAGCACCAACATTACTATCAGTTTTATCATTGAGGAAAGGGAAGCTAAGAGAAACCAACCAAGTTATATGTAGCCATCTAACTAGGGACCGTCAGAACTGAGATTCAGACCCAGATATCCGGAACCCCAAGTTCAGTACTTTTTTCTATGCACCAAGCTATTCCCTCCTTTATAATCCTGTAGCTCTCTTTTCTCATATCAGCCAACTATATCACCCTCAGATACTTACTTCTTCCAATCTCCATCGGTCAAAAAGTTTATTGTATTTTCCTGGACGACCTGAAAATCTATAAAAAAGGAAATTTCCAATTCAGTAGAATTCATTGGGAACTTAAAGAAGCTACCTCAAAAGAGTAGAAATGGAGATTTTTCAGAAAAGGCTTGTTGGAAAAAACTATTCCCTAAATGTTTTATTTTGGTTTGTTTATATCAATTGACAAGCATTCGTTTGACTCTGAAGGCACTGGGGATATGGAACACAGAGAAGGAACAATTCCTATTCTCAAGGAACTGACATTCTAACAGAGTAAGACCAAGGCACTGATCACAGTAGAATGGGAACTATTTGAAGGTAGAGATGGTTTCATTTTTTATTTCTATCACTAGAGTTTGGCACAGTGCTTGCTATAGAAACTTAATAAATATTTGCTGAATTGAAGTCAGATTTACTTTAAATAAAGCAAAAGAGAAAGAATGGAAAGTTATCAGATGCTTTACTCCCTTAGGAGCTATCATCCAGATGTTCTCCAATCTGTGTTTTGTGCCACATAGATGGTACATTTGGGTGATTGCTCTCTCCAGGGTTCATGCTTGGATGGTACTCCTGAACCCAGCTTTAACCAAAGTCTTGTTGCACAAGTGGCAAAGAAAATGATCAAATTGTGCAGAACTATACACTTCCCAAATCCCTCCCTCACTTAGTGCTGTGTACTTAACTAAAGTGGTTTAAACAACAACAAAAACAGCAGTAACATTAACATTAACTACAAGAATCAGACAGGCTTCCAGTTGGAGACGTTTCGCTATGTGTGCCAGGTGATACACTACACATTTACTATACTGTAATCCCTGCTTTTAAGGGTGGACACAAAGAAATATACAAGGATGGAAAAGAATATAAGCCTTTAAAATTGTGTGATTCCCAACCTTTAGTACTGGCTTGCTCCTAACACAAATGGACCATTCTATAAGAAAGAAGAAAAGAACCTTTTTTGGGATACGGGGGAAGAAGTGGGGAAATGGAGGGAGGAAGGAGACTTTTGCCCTGGCCAAAATCACTGCGCATGTGGAGGTAACTTACCTGCCTAGAAAAAATGCAATGTAGAAGATGGAGCTGTTCAAGTTGACAAACTGAAATAGGAACATCTTCAGAGCATAGCTGTTCTCCCATTCCAATTCTGTTCGAGGCTGTTCTAAAAGGAGCAGCAGAGGGTGGGTTACATGGATTGATGGAGACACACATCGGGTGCTAGAATTTTCATGGTTCTCCCTGAATCTCAGAATTGGAAGTGGCTTTGGAGGCCATTTAGTCAAACCCTCATGTGAAGCACAAATCTCTTTGATGGCATCCCTAATGGGCAAATCATCCTAGGGGCAGATGACGATCTCCTAAAACATTTCATTTACTTTAATTGCTATCTA
This sequence comes from Potorous gilbertii, assembly GCA_028658325.1. Classification (NCBI taxonomy): domain Eukaryota; kingdom Metazoa; phylum Chordata; class Mammalia; order Diprotodontia; family Potoroidae; genus Potorous; species Potorous gilbertii. The sequence continues at coordinate 248,463,514 of CM053772.1, read as the reverse complement.
CATTTTCCTCATTTTTGTTATGTTTACTTATTTGGTCTGTATGTGTGACTTTATCAATTGGGAAAGTCTTGGTAAGGAAACTTCTTCCAATAATATTGATTACCACCTCCTCAATATCTTATACAATCACAAAATTCACTGAGAGGCTAAAAGACTTGTCCACTGTCATAAAACCAATATGACAATTTGAATTCAGATCATTTTTCCTTCAAGACTGGCTTCTCTATCCAATTCACGGATCTCATATCTTATCCTCATAAAATTTTCATCTCCATAAGCAAAGATCAGAAAATGTAGATTATATATGAAACTATACATCTCTACTACATATTTTTATATAAGTATGTAATTAATCCATTATGTTACTTTCAAAGCTATCCTGTTCATTCGTGTTTCCTTCCAAACTCTGGTCATTTCTATCCATCGCTCCCAGAAGAATACATCTAATGCTTTCCAATGTGATAATCTTTCAAATATTTGAAGATAATATTCCTATTCCCCAAATTGCTTCAGCACTTGTCAGTAGACCATAGAAAAACATCCAGAAAAAAGCCAAGAGAATTTTAAGGAGATACAGAGAAGAATAAAAATTCTCTTTGCTACATTTTCCTTATGGAAACAACATTTAAATGAATTCCCTCAGTTTTATGACTCTTTTCAGAAAGAATTCTAGTGTTAATGACCCCAGAAAATGATTTTATGGTTAGATATTTATCTATCTCCCTTTACAGTAGCATAGGCTACCATCTTGCTATCTCTTTTTTTTTTTTTCAAAACTTCAATTAAACAGGAAATTCAGGATCTCACAAATTTTCCAGACTCTCACTTTTTGGAAATTTTCAATTCTCCTTCTCCCCATCCCCCAAGTATCAGTGCTATGGTAGGACCGAGAGCAGCCAATCACACAAACAGAGAGTGTTAGTTATCATGAAAATGTAAGCCCCTTCAGGCCAGGGCCTGTTTTTGACCTAAACTGAGTATCATCTAATTTACTCTGCATTGTGGTAGTAGCTTAATAAATATTTGTTAAATTGGACATCAGAAGTAGAAGGTAGCTTAATACCTAAGGTAGGGCAACCAAAACTTTGTCTTACAGTATTGACATTTAGACTACCTCAGAATTACCAAGGAAGCTTAACATTTAGTTAATAAAGATGATTATTTAAAAGAAGCCATCATGTATGCCTTTTTAATATCCAACATTTGCTAGTCACACTTTTTAATATCTAACTTTTGTTAGCCACTATAGTAATAAATGGAGGCAATTAGATGGCACAGTAGATAGAGTGCCAGGCCGGGAGTGAGGAAAACTCATCTTCCTGAGTTCAAATCTAGTCTTAGACATTTACTGTGTGACCCTGGACAAGTTAATTAGTCTCCAACCTCCTTTGTTTCATTTTCTCCATCTGTAAAAGGAGCTAGAGAAGGAAATGCCAAACCCCTTTAGTATCTTTGCCAAGAAAACCCCAAAGGAGTTTGGACACAGCTGAAAAATTACTGAACAGTAACAGTATAATGACAAATTTCCTTTTTGGTGAACTGAACGTCTTAACTATTCCTTACATTATTTTCACATCATCAACCACAAAGTTGACTTGACTTCTATGCTCCTTGACCCAGGAACCAGTACTGCTAGCTATGGTTCTGCAATATTTGAGGTCACTCAAGACAGAAGGAAAAAAAAAGCTATCCCTCTCCCCAGAGGCCATAAGTTTTGCTTTTCTGGCTTTACAGTCAGCTCTCTATTTACCACCATCTTTATTGGGAAAAAAAACCAATAGTTGCTATCAGAGATAAGATATGACATGAGAGATAATGATAGACAATAGATCAATGTGCTGTATGTTCAATGTAAAAGCAAAAAAAACAAAACCCAAAAGACTATCCTTCCCTTTAACATATCTGCATAGAAGCAAACAAATATAAAAGGATGCCTTTCTTCACATTTGATAAAAACTTGAAATATAATTTAAACCAATATAATTGAATGACATAAAACCAATGTTTGAGATACAATATGTGACAGCTAATACAGTTAGTTAGCCTTAGAATCAGAAAGAACTGAATTCCATTCCAAACTGTGATAAAATGCTATCATGTAACCCTGGACAAGTCACTTAAGTGGGCCTTAGTGGGCCAAGCAACTCTCTAAGATGGTCAGTTGCTGAATAGATGCCACCAGACAATGCTAGATTTTCATTATCGGTAGTTCCATCTATCAGGGGCGGTAGGTGGTGCAGTGAATAGAGTACTGGGCCTACAGTCAGGATGACCTGAGTTTACACACATACATATATGCACAAGTATATCATTTACTTATAAATATTTTAATGATGCTCATATACAATTATATATGCATATACAGCCATATAAATATGCAAACATATATAAACATTTGATATACAAGTACATATATATACACACCTATAACATACACACTTGTTTATACATATTATATATAATATATATTTGTAAACATAGATACTACGCATACAAGCATAAAAGAAAGTTTAGAGAAGAGCTAGTATCATATTGGGAGTTAGGAGTCTTGAATTTTACTGAGGTTTGGGTTACTACTTCTTCCTATGACCTTGGGCAAGTAAGCCATTTCCCCTCTCTGGCTCTGTCTGTCCTTAGCTAAGGGATGTAGATGTTATCTAAAGATATTTCATCTCTAGACCTATAATTTTATGCTTTTTAAGGACTGAGTGGTTACCTTTGTTTCCGACTTGTCTCATTCCTAAATGGCTGGAATTCTTATCTTGAATATTTTGTCTTATTTTTAACAAAGCACAACATGACATAATAATTATTCAAATTAACTAATGAAAAGGAATAGTTGAGTGTATCACTGTGACTGGCTGCCAGGCAGCTGAGGTTCACTGAAGGAGAATTCAATATTTTCATTTGGAACTGGGACTTTCATATTCCATGAGGTCAGAGGAGATGGTCATGGATTGGGAGGGGCAGAACAGATGGGTTCTTGGCCAGAAGATCTCTTCTTTCACACTATAAGACTCCTCAAAATACTATTGATCCATGTCAGGCATTACTGTCGCAACATCCAGACCCAGACCATGCTCTTATTTCCATTGTGGGGTTAGTAGCAAACCTCTCTCTAAAGAAAGTATAAGCTGGGTCCACAACCTTCAATCAATCAATCAAGAACCATTTATAGTGAGGTCACTTTGTCCTCTATGACAGGACAACTATGGTGATTAAATCACTCTGACCTTTTGGGAAGAGTTCAGCTTCTTTGGAGGCAAAAGAGTTTCTACAATCCATTATTTGGGACAAATGAATGACCCACAAGGACAAAGAGAAAGGGGATTATCCTTTATGCAAGAGAGTAAAAATCTTTTTTTTTTCCAAACTCTAAAAAAACTACCTGCAGAAAAGTGAATCTAAGCCCTGTTTCCTTTTTCCTTTCTGGTTTCCAGGAAAAAAAAGTGTTTGGACCAAAATAAAGAAAAGCAAAACAATTCCCTCAACCCATCCAAATCGCCAAACTGAGTGTCATCTATGGAAGGTGAAACTAACCCGAAGGTGAAATTAGCACATGCCTGGAATGATCAAATTGCTAGTCAGCCAAAAGTGGGTGGAACAGTGGTTATTGTAGGAGCTTCATCTATTCTTGGATGACTCTGGGTGGAGGGGTTCTTTGAATTAATCTAGTGCAATCTTCACCCTGGGGTATGAATCCCACAGAACTGTGAAATCTGGAAAGGCTACTTTTTTTCCTTCCTGAGGACTGAAGGTAGGGAATTGTAACCTCTGTTTAAGGAGTTTCCCAGTTTTAGTTAACTCACGACTTGATCATTCTAACCCTAAACTAATTTGATTTCTGGCACATAAATAAGAATTTATTTTGTGCCTACTCTCTGCCATATACTGTGTCAGGTACTCTTTTCTTAAGCAAATATTTAGAAATTTTGTCTCTTGGTAAGCCTGTGAGATAAGCCCAATTAACTTTCCAGTAGCTCTGACAGACTCTAAGATTCTAAGTTGTAGAACTGTAGCTAGAGAGGGGAAGGAGGAAAGACTAAGTGTTTATACTGAATCTACTGTGTACCAGGCACTGAGCTCAGCTGTGTGTTTTTAACAGATATCACATTTGTGGGAGACTGAGGCTTTTATGGTCCCATTTTACAGCTGGGGAAATTGGGATAAGCAAAAGTTAAGCACCTTGCCCAGGATCACACAGTTAGCAAGTATAAATATGAGGCCACAGTGAATACACAGAAGACACTGTATAAATGGTCATTCTTGCCACTCTCCCTTCCCCCTCTTCAATGCAGTTATACTCTGGTTTTGTAATTTAGAATCTTAGAGTCCATCAGAGATACAAACTGGGAAATATGGGACAGCTTAATGTCATCTAGCCAGTTGGCGCAGGTGTCAGGGGGGCTGTGAGCCTGTCTCATTGACTTTGAGATCTGTTTTCTTTCTCCTTTCCTTGCATCTATTCCCATGCCCTCCAAGTAGAGTAAGAATTCTAAGAGGCTGTAACATATCCATGGTTGTTGATACTATACTAGTCGGGTGTAGATCATGGGGCCTGGAACTATGAAAGATCTTAAAGGTCATCTAACCCCATCCCTCACCTCTTTCAACCAATGAGACACAACAACACTTAAGCCTCCTACTGAAGCAGGGCAATGTGCTTATTCCAGAGATGGGGAAATCTATCAGAGATGGGGAAAATAGTTATGTTGTAACAGCACTGGAAGGAGAGAACGTTCACAGGCCACGGAGCTTTTAAAGAGATCAGGGGCAAGCTTCCATTATGAATGTTTGCTCCCATGTCAGTCCTCTCTCCCACTGACTCCCTCCTTTGGTCCTTTTGAAGCTGGGAAGGGTGACTAAACCCCAAACCAGTCCTGGAACACCCTTGAGAACAAAAACAAAGTGAGCTCATATCTGAGAGTCCGTGACCCATGCCTAAAGAGGGGTTTCAATAGATTTTTTCAGTGCTAACAATCAAATTAAAATGTCCTCATACTAGAAAAAAAGAAAGTTTAGTTACACCATCCATTCTGTTCAATAGTTTATCGTGAATTCAATAACTTAAGTGCTTACCTAAATTGGTAAGGAAATAGGCCACCTTTTCATAGACCTGCAGTTAAAAGAGAGAACCAGCGTTAACACAGGGTAATAACCAGCATTCTGTTCACTGGGGGAAAGGTCAAGTTTTAAGCTGAAGAAAGAAAAGTCTTCAAAACAGATTTTAAACAAAGGGCCTGAACATTTGTAATCAAGATTATAGAACAGAAGTTTAAATTGCTAGGTTATTCCCTTGACATTGTATTTTACAAAATGTATACAGCACGATTCCTGGAAGACTGGAGGTAACACTGAATTTCTAAATCAGAATAGTTTTTAACAGGTAATTTGAAGAGTTGTAAAGAAATAAACCAAAAGAACATTTTCCCATCTTGGTACTTTCTAGTTCACACTCTGTATGAGGCATCATGCTAAGCATTTTATACATCAATAGTTCAGTAGAGCCTCAGAGAGGGCATGTTTTCTAGGTTTAGAATGCTCTTATCCTCCTCCTGACATCTTAATCCCTCCTTCAAGATTCAGTTAAAATTCTTCCTCTTCTACAAAACCTGCTTACGAAACCTACAAAACCTACAAAGTCATCTCTCCTTTCACCAATCTTGATATTCTGTAACCTATAATTTTTTAAAAACAAAACTGAAGGCTTCCAACATGCTATGCTATGGGACAATGGAGGCAAGA
>CM053772.1:248423843-248457269 GCA_028658325.1 Potorous gilbertii | reverse complement strand
ATCTAGAATTCTCTCTCTTTTAAAATATCTTGTTTAGGAAAAGGCATGAACATTAATGTTCTGACATTACTCTACCATTAAGAATATTCCTAATATGGAGATCATAAGCCGAAGGAGTTTATCCATGAAAGGCTGGTAAGGCTCAGGTTTTCCTGTGATGGGATTCACTCTTTCCACCTGGGCATACTTTCTCTCAAACTGGGGGCGGACATTTTCCTAGGAGAGAGATGGCAAGTTAATATATGAGAGTAAGTCATGAACTCTAAATATTTTCATAAAAGTTACCATTAAGAGCAAGCCAAGAGTTTTTCCTGTTTAAAATTAAAATACCTATAACTTGGCAAGAGGAGTCACTGTTTTTCTCAACAATAATAAGTATTAACACATTTCTATAAGATTAGAAAAGTGCTTTATACATATTGTATATTACGCCTCATTTGATACATCAAGCCTTTGAAGTAATACAGCTATTATCCCCATTTTATGTATAAGTAAGTTAACTATGAGAGTAAAGAGATTGGCCAGGGTCACAGAGCTAATAAATGTGCAATTAAGAATTTGAACTCGGGTGTTACTGACTGCAAGCTCCAGTACTCTATCGACTACATCACCCATGTCTGAAAACAGCTTCCAAGTAATCAAGACACTTTTCATTCATATAAACTTTTCATAAATAAAGGTAAAACTGGAAAAAATACATAGAATATATTATGTTATTCCATTCACAAATACAATTGTCATCTATACTATATGGATTTCTTAACAATAACGACCACTTGTGATTTCAGTTAATGTACCTCACCCACTTGCTAACTGGAAGAGCTGGTCACCTAATGAACATCAATGGCATCCTTTTACTCATTCCTAACTTTTGAGAAATACCTGGATTCATGAAAACATCATAATAAATATCTGAGTCTGAATTTGAATTCAGAACATTCTGACTTCAGATTCAGCATGAAGTTTTATTTGCTTGAAATACTACGTGGGTCTATTTTGGCTTCTCTGTGAATAAAAGTGAAGATGTTACACCTATTCTTGTCTTCTTCAAACAGGCAAAAAAAATATTCAAACACTTACAATGTTGAGAAACATGATGATCACAAAATTGACACAGATTCCAGTCTCAGGGATCATAAGCTTGAACAATCCCCACAATACAGGTTCAGTACCACTGCTATTCTTTCTCTGTGATGTCTTATCTCTAGCACACATAACTACATGGGGTAACTGGGCTTTAACCCCAGGAAACCAACGTGGTGTGGGGATATTTACTCTTCAAAGTGACCATTCTCCTTGGGTGTGTTTTTTCAGGGTCTTGTCAACATGGACCCCTCTCAACTCCTGTGGATGCACTGGCCAGGTTACTCCTGTCCTTGGTGAAACTCCACTTGGGTTCAGACTGTTGTCTACATTATTTTCATGACTTTCTCCCATGTCAATATGTTCCAGGCACAAAAATTTCTAATTCCATCACCACTTACCTCTTCCTCTTCCCAGTCAATAAGGTCCCAGTCATAGGTCAACACAGCCCTCCTCCTTTTCCAGAACTCCAAGAAAACTGTAGCTGTAAAAAATAATTTGTTATTCAGAAATATCATATATTTATCAGGAGAAAATGAGGAATGTGAAGCCAGGAGGACATCGACAAAAGTCCTCAAGATGGGCAGGCATAGGAGAGTTCCTTTATTTATCATTGAGGTAGTTCCTATATCAATAAAATCACCAATCCACTTGAAGTATGCAAGAATAATAGTATTTATTTTCCCATTAAATTGCTGCATTTTTAAATGTACCTGTATTCTTTTTATAATCTATGCTCTTCCTCATGACATAGGAAAGGAAGTAACACTAACTAATAGATAATGAGTGGTACCTTTCCACCTGCTGTTTCCCCTGCCTATCTCTCTATTATGATCCCCTCCAATAGAACACTAGAAGAAAGCTAGCCTTGAGGCATGGAGGAACATTTAAGTCAGTCTTGAGATGTGACTCAAAAACAGCAAGGTCTTGTAATTTCAAGATACCTAGAATTAGTACTATGAGTTAATAAGTACCTAGCATAATGTGACTTAATAAATGTTTGTGCTGTTGATGACTACACATTTTGCCAAGTTGTGGGACCATTTTAATTAAAAAGAATTGTTTATACCTTAAGTCGTTATAATGTTGAATAGTGTGCGAAGAGTACCAATAAAAAGCTTTTTGACAGATACTTTAAAAAAAGAAAGAAATGGAAAGGTCTTCACAAAGACTTTATGAACTTTGAAACTGGGCGATGCACAGTGAACAGAGAGCTGGGCATGGAGTCATGCAGAATGGAGTTCAAATCCTGTCCCAGACACTTACAGTGTGACCCCGAGTAAGTTACTTAACCTGTTTCCCTCAGTTTCCTCATGTGTAAAATCGTGATAGTTGTAACACCTGACTCCCAGGATTGTTGCAAGCATCAAATGAGATAATAGCTACCAAGTGCTTTTCACAGGACCGGGCATGTAAGTGTTAGCTATTTTATTAGCATTTAGATATTTTAGATAATTAGATAAAATTTTTCTTTAGTGACGTGTTGAACTCCATTGCACAGACAAATTAGAAATACTGCCTGAAAAGCACTGCAAAAGTAAAGAAGAAAAAGAAAGAAGTTGCTATCTTCTAGCCATTATAATAGCTATCAAGAGATCTATATGCTTCCAACATAAAAGATAACTAATAAATGGTTGTTAAATGGTTATTGGCTACTGTCCTTTGTTCTTGGCGAGGACCAAAAGGACATCACTATCTTGGAGTCAAGGAACAGTGTGTCTGACTGTATGATTAAATGCATAAAATAAAATATATGAGATTATAAAAAGGAACCTATTCTATTGAAACATCATTTCCCTCCGCCCCGCTATTGCACACACATGCTTACAGACCCTGCTTTGATGCTTATAAGCTATTGTTACCATGGGCCAATCATTTAATCTCTATGATCCTCAGTTTCCTCATTTGTAAAATAGAAATGGAAAACAATCAAAGAGCATGTGACAGGTACTTACTATAGCTACAAAGATCTAAAATATACAAACAAAAATTCCTGGCCTCAAGTAGCTTACAGTCTATCAGGCAGAAACAATATAGAACTTATAGAACTTATTTCATTTATTCTGTGAAGAGCCTCAAGTGAGATTGTATGTGAAGTGCTTCCCAAAATCTCAAAGGTGTATGTTAGCTATATAAAGACTCCAATTAAGCCAAGGAGTATAGGTTCAGATTAATCCCAGTTTCAATCTGTGGCTTCCATCAACCGTGGTTTTGTGGTACCCCTGAGGAAGAGGAAAGTTTTCATTCTGAGTTTCAGCCCTAATCTAGTTTATATTAAATTTTGCTTTTAGTATTTGGACTCAGACATTTATTTCTTCTTTCCAGAATGGAAATTTGAGGGAAAATAAGGCACACATTCTAATAGAATAGTGCCCGAGGATGTCTTAGGTTAATAGAATGATTTTTTTTTCAATTTGAAAGCATCTTAAGCATCTGTACTATAGAGTAGATAGTTTTAAAAGGCAATGCTGCGAAATTAACAATTCTCTTTTATTCGTTAGTATTGGAGACCTTTCCTGGGCTTCCCATCCTTAAGATATTTCAAATATTCTTAAGTTGCCTTAAATGACTACAGTTGTGATATATCTGTTCCACATTTTGAGGCTTCCTTAAAATTTAGAATCAGATTTTAATTGAATGTCAAGATTTTGTGCTTTCATCAGTGTTAGAACTACCTGGAGCCAACAAAGATAACAATTCCTTTTTGATTTAGCAGATGAGTCTTCAAATAACAGACACAGTAACTGACTAGCCCAGAGTCATGTAGCTGGCAGGTGCTAGAGGTGGGATTTAACCCATGAAGCCCTGATTCCAAGCCCAGCTCTGTTACCTACTCCATCTCCCTGTTTCAAGGAATAACTTTTAGTCCAAAATAAATATACTGATATTTTTCTAATTGGTATATGGGAAAAGCTGCTATCTTTAGAATCAGAGGACCTGGATCTCCTCCTTTCTATGGTCAAATCCCTTATCCTTTCTGGGTCTCATTTCCTTGTGTATAAAATGAGGGAGTTGGACTCTAAGTGACCTCATAAGTCCTTTTCAACCCTAAATTGATGAGTGGACTCAATTTCTAGGATCATAGAACACAAATACTGAAAAGGTCATCATTTTGCAGACACAGAAACTGAGATACAAGAGGTGGAAGTAGACCATCTTGCCCCCAATTGTGCAGTTGTGTTGGTGGTGGGGGAGGCTAATCTTTCAATTCCCAGCCCTGAGTTCTTTCCACTATACAATCCCACATCTAAAAAACAAAATATAACAACAAACAGAGATGCGTAGAACAAATAAAGAAAAGACTGTTCTGAAAGTGGAGTCTGAAAGAGAATCAAAGACTTGCCTGATTATCAAAGATAAGAGCTTGAAATTTCTTAAAATAAATTGGAGTTGAAATCACTGTTTATCAGGAACAGCAAAACTGAGGCTGCCAATTTGAAGCGGGTCCAAGTGCTATTAAATTTTTCATTTCCTCCTTAGATTTATTTTTAATAATATCCTCAAGCTTCCTCCTTTCACAAAAGTCGAATAGGTTCTACCCATGATTTGAGGAGCTCTTTGAATTCATTCCAGGAAAATATTTACAACACAATTTTAGTTGTCCCCTCCCCCGCTTTTGAGATGCGCTTATTTTTAATTTGAATGATAACTTTTGTTTTCACATTACTTTGATTTTCTAATTGATTTCTTATTACTCCTCCACCTAGTAAGATAACCCTTGTAACAAAGAATAAAAGAAAAAACAATTCAGCCAAACTATTACATCATTAAATAATCAATCAGTAAACACTGAGTAAGCACCTGCTATATCAGGCACTGTGCTAAGTGCTAGGAATACAAAAAGAGTCAAAAGATGATCCCTGCCTTTAAGGAGCTCACAATCTACTGGTGGAGGCAATATACAAACAAAATATACAAAGAGAGGATATACAGCCTATATAGGAAATTAATGAAAAGGAGGAACTAGAATTAAGAGGGGCTGGGCAAATCCCTGCCGAAGGTAAGATGGGCATGGGAAGGAACCGAGGGAGGAGGTCTAGTAGTCAGAGTAGAATAGGAATTCCAGGCATAGAAGACAGCCTTAAAATAAATCCCCGGAGCCAACAGATGGAGGGTGTTATATAAGGAACAGCGAGGAGGCAAACATCATTAGTTAAAGTACCGGTCGGCAAAAAGCCAGGAAAGGTAGGAGAGGGCCAGCATGCCAACCAGAGTATTTTGCATTTTATCCTGAAGGCAAAAGGGAGCCACTGAAGTTAATAGAGTGAGGGGGGGTGGTGTGTGACACAACCAGAGCTGCACTTTAGGAAAACATCAGCTGAGCGTGAGTACATGCCATGTTTTAGGTTCTTTGCAGAGAAGACACAGATGCATTTTCCTATCTCTTCCTCAGGAACAAGCTTAATCCATTAAATGATACAGGTTTGGATGAATTTTTGTAATTATTCTTGCTGTTCTTTCCATTGCTGTAGTCATCATGTGCAGCGTTTTCTCACCTCTGCCTATTTTATTCCCAATTAGTTCAAATGAGATAAAGTCAGGGTTAACTCTTTAGTCAGTAAGAAATAGTGCCTTGTCCATAGAACAGAACAGTTTGCTGGTTGGGAAGCGTGTTAGAGTTAATGGATGGATTAAGGGTTAATGGATGGATTATGGTTAAGGGAGAGATAAATATAACCTTGACACTGAAAGTCGAATTTGGGAATCCTTAGCAGATATATGTTTGTTTTATTAAGTCTAAGAGTATTGAATTCCTTCCAACCCTACACCCACCCTCAAAAAGCATTTAATTATGTGCCTAAAGTTTTGTAAAATGATGTACATGCACTATCCACTAGGTTCTCTTAACAACCCTGCGAGGCCAGTGCTTTTATTAACCTCATTTTATAGATGAGGAAACAGACTCAGAGAAACAGGTTAAGTTAAATCAACAAGCCTTTGTTAAGCACCAACTTCGTTCTAAGTAATGGGGATACAAAGAAAGCCAAAACAATCTTCCCTCAAGGAGTTTGAAGTCTAATGAGAGAGAAGATATCCATAGGACTGTGTACAAATAACATGTATACAGGGTAAACTGGAAATAATCTTAGAAAAAAGGTATTTAACATAATTGGATCAAAGTCTCACTAGCTAGTGTGGGGGATAGAATTTGAACCTATGTGTAGAGTTCAGGAGACTCTGTGCTATGCCATACTACTACTGATATATTGGCATATACATACATACATATATACATATATATACACATATATGTATGTACATATACACACTATACACACATATATGTTATATTTTATATATTTATATTTTTTAAGAATAGAGATTTGAGAAAAAGCAAGGCACAATGAATAGAGAAACTGCTCTCAATGTCAGGGAGACCTGGCTTCATGTTCTTTTCCTGACATATACTGTTTATATGGCCCTAGACAATCAATTAACCTTTTGATGATCTCAGTTGCTGATTTGCATTGGTACAAGGAGTTTCTGAAATGAGAGTTCCCTACAAAAAAGAGATCACAGGCTAGTACCAAAATTAAAAGAGAGAGCGAGAGCAAGAAAGTGAGAGAGTGAAAGAACAGGCAAGAGAATGAGAGCAAGAGAACGAGAGAGAGAGAGAGAGAGAGAGAGAGAGAGAGAGAGAGAGAGAGAAAGAGAGAGAGAGAATATACTGGAGAATGTTAAGAATCAGGACGGATAAGAATCAGGCATGGATAGGATCAGATCCATATCATTAAAGGGAGTACCTGATAGAAAAGAGCCCTGACTTTGGAGTCAAAGGAACTGGGTTCAATTCCCAGCTCTGTCACCTACTACTCATTTAGTCACTTGACCTCCTTGAGTCTTAGTTTCTTTATCTGTAAAATAAGTTGGGTTGAACTAGAAGGCTTCTAAAGCTCCAGTTCTAAATTTACAATCCTATGAGATCACAGATCCATTGAAATTCATTTCAACAACACTTCAGTGATTAGCTTCATACTCCAAAGGATGGTAAATTTGGATGGCCAAAAGTTGCCCAGTTGACTGGATTTTACTGGCTTTCTTCCCTTCTCTTCCCTTCCTTTCCCTTCCCTTCCCTTTCATTCCCTTTCCTTCCCTTTCTCCTGTCCTCTCCCAAAATCTTAAACCTACTACACTCTGAAACTGGGACTCCAAGGGGCCCCTGCCAAGGGCTCCTGGACCCTACTACCATTACAGTGATTATCAATAGTAACTTTTGCATTTCCCACCCAGCCTCATGACTTTGTTTTTCTGCACCTCATTAAAGGGGACATGCCCTAGTTACTTCTTAAACAGGCCTATTCAATGAATGGGTGTTGCCTCACCCTAAGTGACTGAAAGGTCCAAGGTCTCCCAGTGCATCCTGGGTCATCTCCAGTCATCCTAAGGAACATCCGGTCAATGGATTCAGATGGATCTGGAGGAGAAGTGAAGCTGGTGACCTGCACAGCCCTCCTACACTCAAAGCAAAGTCAAGTGTAAGTCATGTCATCATTTCTCTGATGGCATGTTCTTCTTCGGCAACAAAGAACTAACCCAATCCACACCAAATAGACTGAACTATCTTTGGTACTGAGATTTGACAGATGCAACTGGCAGGTTCACATTCACTTGTCTTTTCTATTACTCATGCTTTCTCAAAGATCGTAGAAGGCCAAGTGGAAACCACACTCTCAAATGTACTAAATAACACCAAGTCTTTTCCTTTGCCTTGAGCTTGGGGGGTTTACAAGAAGCTCCAGGTAGAAAACTCTATTCCACAGCCATGTTTCTGTTTTCTTTCATCCACAATGTCTCTTTCCAAAGTCCAGAGGTATGTGCCTAGCTTTCAGTCTCTTCTTTCCTTATGATTCATGTATAGCTGGGCCAATTTAGTAACCTTATCTCAGTAAGAGCTCAACAAAGTCAACCGAAAAACTAGCTCAGTTCTGATGCTGAGATATCAAAGTATTATCACAATGGCATTTGCTAAAGGTGAGAGATAAGCATTTGGATTAGGTAACAACAAAACTTTCAATTATTATAGCCCTTCATATTTGGAAAATTCTCATTATAGATGATCTCATTTGAGCTTTCCAGTAACCTAGAATGTTAGCAGCAGGTATTAATACCCTCCTTTTAAAAATGAAGGAATTTGCTCAAGGTCAGCCAACTCTTAAATGGGTGATTGTCTAATCTCCCTCAATGGTTTAATCAGAGCAATCTTGTTCAGATATAGATGAATGGAAGCAACTTCTGACTTCTATGGTTCAAGTAAGGATTACTGAATTGCTACGAGACCGGGGAGGGCTGTGTCAGAAATTCTGGCCAAGATAGATACCTGAACCCTTTCATGCACACACACGCACACACAAAAAGAGACTTAAGGATAATGTAACCTTTCACTTTAAATGCTCTTGTTAAATTCATAACCACTCATCAGTCCCCTGCTCTGTACCCTGGCTAACTCCATCTTCGTTGCTTTTTACCAAACCCCAAGAAACTGCATACTTAGAAGAATCTTCAAACTCAATGATCTTTGAAATGGTAACTGATCACTTCCTTTCTCACCAGCAGGGGTGACAACAAAGGAGAGAATATTCCCAAAGAAATAGCACCACCTGTATTGCCACTCTTACAACGTGCCAGCCACCTGGCAGTATCTTCTCCCCAAGGCCTTTTCCTTCCTCAAGGAGAAGGCAAACCCTTCCTGACTTCATGAATCTGACTTAGGGTCATGTGCTTTGACACAGCTGGTTAGGGTGGATGGTCTGGGTAGGAATATGGTGTTATGGTTAACCTCAGTGTTACCTTAGCCAACAATCTCCCGCTTTCTATAGATCCTTGTCATAAAATTCTGTCAGCTGAGAAGTACCAAGGGCTATCCTGATCGCCCTTATCTCTCCGGCCATGATGACAAGTCTGTCCCTAAGAGTTCTCCTTAATCCCTATCATGAAAACTTTCCATGGAGGAAAGATATTGGTCAGATCTTTTGACATCATGAAATTTATTTTGGGCAGGTGTAGTGAGGGATTTAGATATAGAGGTGAAAGGCACTTCAGAGGCCACTCAGTTAAGTTCCTTCATTTTACATAAGAGTAAACTGAGGCACAGAGATGTTATGACTTGCTTAGGGTCGCACAGCTAGTAAGTGTCCAAGGTAGGATTTGAACCCAGGTCTTCTAATTTAGGAAGTCCAAGTCCTTTCCACTACTGAGGGGTCATATTGACTCTAAATGGAGATCCTACTAAGATGCTAAAATGACAGCTTCTTAGAGTTGCCATCCATCAACACCAACTCATTGAGTCTTGTACTGGGACAGTACAAACAACAGAGACAGAGGACTCAAGCCCAAAGAGCCCAACTCAAATTTAAGGCGATTTCAACTTTACTTTGCTATCTCTTTAAGAAAAATGGAGGTTCCTGTTGATCTGGGCCTCCACCGATGTTGTCAGTCTTTACCAAAGGAAAACATATCACACAATTATTTCTTTCCTTTATGAATGAAGAATGGTTTTTCCAGACATAGGATTCACTCTCAGTTGACACTTACAGCATTAACTCTTTTGGTAAAAGGGCCTGTTACCCCAAGTGGCCAATATTTTCTCTAAGCTATTCCATTCAGCACAGGTTACATTATCATATTGAGAAAATGTAAAGCACAAGGGGAAAAGGCAAATGAGGGAAAGGGAAGTCCCTGATTGGATCACAGAGATAGGAAATTCCCAGATGAAGAAATACCCACTACCAATTTAGTCTGATGCCTTCTCTTTAATTCATAGTCTTAGCTCAGTGTACTGAGATGCCCAGGGTCACATAACTCATTTATGTCAGAAGTAGCACTTGAATTCAGGGTTTCTCTATCATCCATGATTTAAAATGGTACCACAAAACAAACCACTTTTAATACCTCTCTGTGGTATCTCCTTGATTTCTTTTTTTTTGCATGCAATTATCCTTATGTCAGTTCTGTTCTGTTATGTGATAATTTGCCTTTTCCAACTTGGACAACTCTCCAACCAGTTTTTGCCCCCCATTTCACCTCCTAGATACGAAGTTTTTGCCTTCATTTACCAATTCAATTCATTACTGTGAACAGAATTGTGAGAGAGATGAAATCTGTTAAGTGATTACTTTCTTCTGGTTAAGCACTGACTTGGAGACAGGAAGACTTGAGTTCAGATCTTGCCTCAGAGAAGAGGTGACACCCTGAGCAAGTTAGTTAATGGATCAATGGTCATATCCGCTGACAGTGCTTAACAAGCCAGCATTAACAATCCAGCAGGTCACACATGGTTGGGAAGTCCAGCATGCATCAGCAGAAATATGTGTGTGTACGATACTATACTATTACATGATTGCATATTGTGTCATCAAAATTTCAGTGCAGAAACCTCCTACAAATTTAATTATTAAATTTAAAAATGTATCATTTAAAAATATTTTATACAGTTTTAAAATGATACAAATTAAAAAAAAAACCTGTTAAATAGTTAAAGAAAGTGGATTTCCAGGGGGACACTGAGTAATTTTTTTTTTCTAGAAAAGGCATTGGTAGGCCAAATAAGTTTAGAAACCTCTTACAAGAGGATCCTCTTGGGAAGACATAAGTGATATATTGAAGTTCCCAGAGGAAACCCTAGTAGGGGAAAATAGTAATAGACTTTTCCAATACTTTTTCCAAGCCCAAAGTCTGATATTTGTAAGGAAAACCAAGAAGGGAAAAAAATCAACACCACTAAATCGTAAAGACAGAGACTTTCCTGGGTAAACCTGATCCTTTTCTACAGTTGTCATAGGCTAAGGCCAATTTAACACATGGATTACAATTATCTGAATTAATCTACTGGATTGAAAGGATTCTGGAGCCCCAGGCAGAGAGTGTAAAAATCTCGTTTATGGTAGAATTGTGTTTAAAAACAATCTTAAAGAGTTCTTTCTTAGGGAGTTTTCCAATTACTCTCATCTAGCAGTTCAGAAATATTTTCTATTCTCTTATCTCCAAAGCCCTTGCCCTTAGTTAAACAAAATCTATTTTCCCAGCTCCCCAGAAAGTGTAGTAAGTACTTAAGAACGTCTCCACAATGAGATGTACTGACTAAGTCACAGGATGCTCCTGACTTCTAACTTCAAAATCCCCTTCAGAAAAGGAGGAGTCTTCCCAGGTGTTTGCCCCAAAAAACTCATTCATCCTCTTATTCTTAGTGATACAGGGGCTTGCAAAGAAAAGACCCTTGTATGGTAAAGAAAGGAAGCCAATCCTTGAAGCTGTGCCCCAGATTCAGTGGTTTTCCATTGCATATGAGCTGCCAGAAGGTCTTTCTGTCTACCTGAAGGTGACCAGCCTTTAGGGTCAGAATCCCTTCAGCAGGGATGCACCTTTTCTTCTCAGTTAGTTTTTGTTGTTGTCATTTTTTTTTCAGTTGTATTCTACTCTTTGTGACCCCTTGGGGTTCTCTTGGGAAAACACTGGAGGGATTTGCCATTTTATTCTACAGCTCATTTTAAAAAAAATAATTTGTTTTCAGTTTTCAACAATCATTTCCATAAGTTTTAAATTTTCTCCCCCTCCCTCTTCTCTCCCTCCCCAAGATGGCATGCAATCTTATGTGGGTTCTACACCTATATTCTTATTAAACACATTTTCACATTAGTCATGTGGCATAGAAGAATTAAAACGAATGGGAGAAACCATGAGAAAAACCAAAACAAAACAAAAGAGAAAATAGACTGCTTCATTCTGCATTCTGACTCTGTAGTTCTTTCTCTCTTCTCCAGCTCATTTTACAGATGAGGAAACTGAGGCAAGCAAAGTGAAGTGACTTGTCCAGGGACTCATAGCTGGCAAGGATCTGAGGTCAGATTTGAATTCTAGAAAATGAGAGTTCCTTACCCTAGGTCTCGGTCTTTAACCACTGCACCACCTAACTGCCCCAATCTAAAAAATGAGGAATAACCATATTTACCCGAAAAGGTTGTTCTGAGAATCACTTGAGATATCTGTGAAATGTTTTGTAAATCTCAAACAAATGTTACAGTAATTGATGCCATTATTTATTTATTTATTATTACGTATGAGAAAATGGAGGACTGAGGAAGTTTAGTGACTAGCTCACTATGCTCCTTTGACATCTGGGTCTCCAGAAATCCTCAGAGGGCTACATTACAAAGGAAACCACTTCATTTTGGAAAAGAATTCCTCATGGGAACCAAAAAACTGGCCTGGAATGGGACCAAGGAAGGGAACTGCAAATTAGATTGCAGATGATTGGGAAATCTGGTGATGTATTCAGAGAACTAGCTATGCAGGTAATTGATCTTGATGACAGTTTCCCACCATGAAACCAATTCTGAAGCTTCAGCTGGCTGACCACAGGAATGCTTCTATGCCAGAATGAGGACCTAGATTCTGAAGCAACTGTCTTTTACTACTAAAACGGCAAGAGAGTCACAGTCTAGTCAGAGCATTTTACCATCCCATCAACCCACTGAGATGGACTTTTAGGCAACACAATCTTAACCTATCATCATTTAACTTGTACATAAAATGAAGAATTGCTGTGGATATCTTATCAGAAATGAAAGAAGTTTTTTTCAGTGCCTACCATGTGCCAGGCAGCAATTCTACAAATGCTGCTACATTTGATGCACACAACAACCTTTGGAGGTAGAAGTTATTCTTATCCCCTTTTAAAAATTATGGAAATGGAAGATGAAATGACTTGTCTAGGTCATACAGCTAGTAAACATCTAAGGTTAGATTTTAAACGTAGGTCTTTTTGACTCCATGCCCAACACTCTGTGGACTGTGGTATTTCCCCAACTGTTTCAAGGACGCCTCTAGAAAGCAATGATTGTTCAGAAGGACCACCCAGTGAGCTATCAGATCATGTGCAAGATGGAGATGTTAGTATTCCATAATGTTTGCTAATAGATAAGCAAACAATAATAGCAATAAAAGAATATGAAAACTTGACTGATGCTCTGGACTGGACAAAGGAAAATGGAAAACAAAATGGACCCAATATGGAAATTAACCACATGGAAAAAGGAAATTAACCTAATTGACATCAGTATTTCTTTGTCAGCTTGTGAAACTATGCTGTTCACCCTTTTAAAACAAACTCCTTTCTTACTCAAAGGAAAAGTTACTTATATTGAAGAGGCTCCAACCACCAAAAAAGCGTTAATGAAGGGTGTGTACAGTAATATGTGTGTATATTTACAAATACATGTGAAGTTTGAATGTAGGTTTTGAAGAACACAGGATTGCTCAATACACTGTGCTGCACTGCCATTCTTATAAATGATATGCAGAACTATGACATTTTTTATGCCTATTTTGTAATCTATCAAATATTATGTATATGGTTACTTATATATCATATAAACATTTAATATCAAATATCCATGTATAATTATTTGCATGTAAAATACACATATGCATACACACATATATACACACATGAACTTATTTTCTAGATATAATTATAGACATAGAATTGGGAAGACCTTTGTTCAAATCTGACTTCAGACAATGAACAAGTCATTTAACCTCAGTTTGCCTCAGTTTCTTCATCTGCAAAATGAAGATAATGAATCTACTTTCCAGGGTTGCTATGAGTACAAAATGAGATCCTTGTAAAAACATCTTGCAAACCTTAAAAGTGCTTTTACAACACTATTATTATTTATATGTATTTTTAATACTTTATGCTTCAAAATGCATCATAATATAAATATTTATTATATATACATAGTCATACATGTGTGTATATTCTCCTAATATATATGTGTATATTCCATGTATATGTGCATATACACTCCTAAATGTTATCATATCTTTGGTCAAACTCTCAGTGTATACATTCCTACCCAGTGCCATGAGAAAGGCACCTTCTCTAGTACCTGTAGTTTGTATCTCAGGGAGTAGCTTGGGGATTAAGACTTTAGTGACTTGTTGGCCTTCACACAAATAGTGTGTTTCAGAAGGAGAATTTAAAATCAGGTCTTCCTGCATACAAAACTTTCTATCTCGTATGCTACACTGGATTGCCCATGTATGTGTATTCATTTCATAAAGTCTTCCAATTAACTTTATTAAAGTTTCTATTATCTCAAGATAGGCTACTTAGTTTCAGAAAAGCTCAGTAACACAAGGGCACCTGGGTCTTGTCATCCACCCCACTGTGGTGCCCTTCACATCTCCATGCACTACTAATCTGCCCAACAGCTGAATATATTTTTATATTATCTCCCCCAATTTAATGGTGAGTTCTTTGACAATAGAGACCGTCTTTTCCTATTCATATCCCCGGTCCACAGCAGTGTTTAGCACATGGTAAACACTGAATACATGTTTTAAAATTTCATTTTTTTCACTCTTTTGTTCTTTATATATGAATATATATATGCTGCTGTTTGTCTTTGTCCTCAAAGAGGACCATGACATCAAGGAGATGATGCCATGACATTGAAGTGAATTGGATTTAAGTGAGGGAGGACTGTGTAAAGTCACCAGCCTCTCTTTCTCCTCTGGAGTCATCTGGGTCCAGTGGTCAGATATAGACCAGGACAACTGGAGATGGCCCCGGATGCAGTGTATGTGTATGTATATATCTATGTGTAGGAGCTGTAGTCTGCAACAGCCAAAAGAAGGGTCATGTTACAGTCTTGAATTCTTGAAGTACAGTATCATGGAAAGGACACTGAACTGGTTGTCAGGACATGAGTTTGAATCCTACCTCTCCATCTCTTGCATGACCTGATCAAATCCCTTAAGCTCCTTAGGCCTCTCTTTCCTTATCTATAGAATGAAGAGGCCTCTGGGGTCCCTTCCAACTTGAAGTCTATGATTCTATGTGTATATATGTGTATGTGTATATATATACATATACATACATACATGTACATATACATACACTCACATACATAGGCAGCTATAAAGTATCCAACACATGATGGAGTCTGGCAATTTTTGTGATGTCCCACACCTACTATTCCTCACTTATTCAAAGAAAAGATAATTCTAATTAATGTAACAGAAAAATCCCCAATATAGTACAAAGAGTAGCAGACGTAATCAGAAGCCCTTGTTTTAAATGACTTTATCCCCTGTCACCCATGACCTTAGAGAAGTGACTCTGAAACCCAGAAAATGGGTACAATAACCATCCAAGGATCAAAGCAAGAAACAGTGGACATAGTTTAGGCAGCAGGCGGTACAGTGGATAGAGTGCTGGATTTGGAGTCAGGAAGGCCTAAGTTCAAATCTGGCCCTGGACACTTATTAGCCATGTGACCTTGTCCAAGTTACTTAACCTCTATTTGTCTCAGTTTCCCCACTCGTAAAATGGGGATAATGTTACAGCATCTACCTCCCAGGGTTGTGATGTGGATCAAATACAATAATAACTGTAAAAAAGGTGCTTAGCACAATGCCTGGCCCATGGTAAGAGCTATATAAAAATGTCACTTATTATTATGGTTTATGGTGTAATTCTCTATCTCCCAGAAAGTCCCCTAAAGCATTCATTCAGGTGCACTTTATGAGAAGCCTCACAAAATCCTGTCACCTGAGGACCAGCCTAGACAATATGGCGAGAGTCAATGCCACATTGCCCTCAGGAAGGATAACTTTTTTCTGGCATCCACTCCCAAAGATCATCTGCCAATATGTGTAGGAGCTGTAGTCTGCAACAGCCAAAAGAAGGGTCATGTTACAGTCTTGAATTCTTGAAGTACAATATCATGGAAAGGACACTGAACTGGTTGTCAGGACCTGAGTTTGAATCCTACTTCTCCATCTCTTGCATGACCTGATTAAATCCTTTAAGCTCCTTAGGCCTCTCTTTCCTTATCTATAAAATGAAGAGGCCTCTAGGGTCCCTTCCAACTTGAAGTCTATGATTCTATGAACAAATAACAACTATGCTTAAATCTTTTTCTGATGTTTCACTGTGTTATGAATGAGACTGCATTTTTTAAAAAAAGATAAATCCTCTTAAGTCAGAAAGATTAGTCCTCTTAAGTCAGAAAGGCTTTGGCTATGGGCCACCAACATGGGAACAACCTAATTCTGAAGACATTTGTAACCAGAAGCTTGCTGATTTTGTTTTGTTTTGTTTGTTTTTGGTCACAATAATTTTGGAAGATCCCAGGCTAAGGCACAGAGGAGTTGTAGTCAATGCTAATGGAAGGAACACATACACAAATAACAGATTCTATAAATTGATGAATGGGAGAGACATTTCCATCAATGTTGTTCCAAGGTTACTACTTGACTGCATGTCCTGGAAAAGTAGAATCTCAGAAAAAAATTTCTTCTTCCTCTCCCCATTTTTCTATCCTGGTATGACCTGCCTTTCTTTCCTTCAGAGACTAGCCCCAAGAGTTATCTGGTTCATTTACATACCACTGACCCATTATACTTCCAAGATTTGCATCCTGCAAGACATCAAGCCTAGTTCAAACTCACTGTCTACCTTGCTCCTTCTCCTAGGCTTCCAAGTTTTGCCTGAGGAATCCCATAGTCACGCTGGTTGAATCTACTACAAATTTAAGGTCTATCTCCTCAACCAGGTCCTCACTTCTTGGCAATCTGTTTATGCCTCCCCTCATTTATCCTGTCCAGTATTTGCTTCAAATCCATTTGTTCCCCCGATTCAAAGGATCCTTCCTAGGTTAATGGCCATTAAGTTCAGTCCTTTTATTTTAATAAAGGAGGAGTTGAAGAGCAGAGAATGGCAGCTATTTGCCCAAAGACACACAGGTATCCTGAAGCAGAACTGGAATTTCAACCTAAATTTTCCAGCCAAGTTTCAAAACTCTTTCCACTGTCCCATGCCTCTCAGTCTTCATGCTATCCAAAGAACCCTCATGTAGCAGATGATCCCACCTTCTACTTGACTGGGAACGTTGATATCATCTGCCCATTTCTCTGAAGTCTTCTAAAGCTCTCATTCTCTTCTCTTTTGTTACAATCTCTTAGAAAAACACAGTCCTTCTTATTTCTTCTCCTTCCTGCCACCTTCTCCTTTTTCTAAACCACCTTCCATACCATTACCAAATTCATCATCCTAAGGTATAAATCAGAACAAGACACTCTTCCTGCTCAAAAACATTCTGTGACTCCCTACTCCTTTCAAGATAAAATACAAACTACAGAACATGACTTTAGGGTCCTTCATAATTTTGTTCTGACCAACTTTTCAAGACTTATTTCATGTCACTCTTATCCAGACCCTCAAAAGTCTGCCTAAGGGCACTAGTAGCTGCTCCCCATACTTAAAATTCCACCTCCCATCTCCTACATTTGTACTGGCAGCCCCTCTGACTGGAATGCATTATCCTACTCATCTTGCATTTCTGTATCACTTATCTTCCTAGAAAACTCTGCTCAAGCTCAGGCATACCCTTCCCCTCGCTTTTCAGGGGTGAGTTCTCTCTTCCTCCTCAAATTGCCTAGTGTGGAAAAAAAACTAACACTAAGAATTAGGGTACAGATTGTGGCTGTACAATACAATAGACATTTTTTTAAATCAGACACTTGTATCCTTGCATCCCTAGGAGCTAGCACAATGTCCTATTATATTGGGTGTTTAACAAATGGCTTTGGAATGGAAAGGACAATGGAAAGACTTGTGGTTAAGGTTAAATAGATGACAATGGTGACTTGCAGAGGAAAAATAGCCTAAAAGTCAGCTAAGTGTCACAGTACATAATTGAGTGCTTGGTGTGGAGTTAGGAAGACTTGAGTTCAAATTCAGTCAGAGCCACTTACTGACTCTGGACATGTCACATTAGGTCTGCTTGTCTCAGTTTCCTCATGTGGGGATACAAATAGCACCTACCTTCCTGGGTTGTTAGGAGGATAAAGTAAGATAATGTTTGTAAAGCATACTGTAAATCTTAAAGCACTGTATGAATGATATTAGTATTATTACAATAAGAAAAAAAGTTGGTGGGCAATAAGTAGGATAGATGTATAACCAGTGCCAGGGCATGATTCTCAACACATGAAAAGCATAAGAAAAAAAAAAACTTCAACACTGAGGCTGGGAACTCTCTAGGAGATTTATGAAAATGCAGAGCAAGAATTGCACAGACAAGCAGAAGGGACTTCAGTCTACAAAGGGAGAAGGGATTAAGAACATTGAGGAATCATGGATTGTCAAGGTATCTGTTAGGATCCACAGAAGGAAAACAGAATAACATGGCAGAGCAAAAGGGAAGAAATATTCTTCCTTTCTTAAAACAAAATGAAAAACAAAAATGAAAGACTGGGAACTGGTAACACAGGTGGCCTAGTGGAGAGAGAACTAGCCTGAGACTTAAGGGGATCTGAACTCAGGTTAGGGTCCCAACTCTTCCACATACTTGTTCAGTGACTCTAGGTTAAGTCACCAGATCTCTACATATCCGAGTTACAGAGCAAATGATCTCTGTTGTTGATGGAATTCCCTTGTTAGGAGGTCCCCATATGGAGAAATCACAAGTCCAATCTTTCAAAAGCAAGATACGTAAGAAAAGAAGAAAAAGAAAGTGGTAGGGATTGTTGGTGGATTGACTGTAAGTTTTTAAGGACATACAGGAACAAATAGGGCTTCTTAACTGTTTTGTATTGTCATGATCCCTTTACGAATGAAGTCCAATGAAACCTGCGGATACCTTCTCAAATATTGTTTCTAAATGCATAAAATAATATAGCTTGGATTATTAAGGAAATCAATAATATTGAAATACAGCCATAAACATATACATATTTTAAAATTTCACAAACCCTATTAAGAAGTCCTACAACTAAAATAATATTCATTGAGGCGGTCTCTTCTTATACCTACTCTTTCCTCTTCCCCACCCCCATATCATTAAAGTTCTTAGCATATGGGGTTCAAATGGCTAGAACTAGAAGAGAAAAAACATTCTTTAAAATATCACAGAGGCAGAGTAGGTGAGGAGCTCAGAGGTCATTTTGTCTAACTCGCTCTTTTAGAGGTGAGCCCAGGGGCAGTTCGGTGAGTGGTCAAAGGGCACGTGATCTGAGGAGAATTGGTTTTCCCAATTATCTGATGAGAGAGAGAGGGAAAGGTGATCTTTATGATGACATTCTGGCCTCTAGCCTACGTCCTATCAGGAAATCCAGCTTTTCATCTTGGTCCAGTTTCTTCCTCTCTGCTTGGGTATAAACAAGTTCTGCCTTTTTTGAGCCTAGGCTTTCTTCTCTAAGGAAGAGTCATTGGAGTAGATGGACTTCCATCCTTAACTTTCTATGACTTGATCACCTCTAGGCATTTAGTATCCCATACACACTTGCTCAGTTAGCTACAATTTTATCAACAAATTGAAAGCCCAGAAGTTGAATCAATGAATTCTAATGCTAATGTAGTCTTTTAGGTGTAAGCTACAACTCTACAATCAGATGTATGGTACTTTGTAGGCACTGAGATAAAGACCATCAATAACAATAGTTAATAATATTTATATAGTACTTACTATGTGGCAGGCACTGTGCTAAGCATCTCATTTAGCCCTCACAACAACTCTGATTGGTAGGTACAGATGAGGAAACTGATTCAAGAAGCATTAAAGTGACTTGCCCAGGGTCACCCCATTAGTATGTGAAGTTTAATTTGAATTGTAGTCTTCTCCATTCCAGGGCACCCTAGCATGGAGTCTATTTCCACTTCAATCAGTGATACATTCATTGGAAGATCCTGTAAGTCATCATTTTTCAGTCCCTCAAGCGCCCCGAAAAAAAGTATAGTTAGTTCTTCATAGAGCTGTGACAAAACTTAACAAATGGGTATAATACAATGGGAAATGACCACATAAAAAGGTCAGAATATGTCACTCTAGAGAACTTGGCACCTCAAGTTTGCTTGCCTAGTAATTACCTTGTGGGCTATCTCATTTGGCTTAAACTTTTCTTAAGAATCAAGAATCCAGGCACGGGACTTGCTATAACTGGTACCTGACTGACTGAATCTTCGTTATTTTCTTTCCAGGTCAGCTCAGAGAATTTGGTATAGAAATGGGCAAGGCTACCATAGTCACCACAACCAAGCAGGTTTACAGAAAATGCAATAAATTTTAGCAAAGGTCAAATTTCATAAATTGATTCAAATGCCTAGGAGAACATGAACACGATTGTCAAGGCAGAAAAAGATGGGAATTTAGATTCATCAGATTTTAGAAATCAAAGATCATCTGGTCCAGATCTTCCATTTTGAAAGGATATTAAATAATTTCTCCAAGGTCATTTATGAACTCTGTGTTCAAATTCAATATTGCTTCCATTATGCCTGGCTGTCTGCCTCTTCTGTTGCTGTCTATCAACAGACAGGTAAGTATAGATTCAGGAGCTCTCCAAATACTACCCCTGATGACTTGTATCTGAGTGTCCATATGGTATTACCCACGTCATGCTAAACTTAAATCCTACACTAAGCAAAGGCACTGGGATTCACTGATGGTCAAATGATGAATATCTGACTTGTCCATAAAGTTGTAGGCAAGTGACAGAAAGTTTTTTTGGCAGGTGATCTTAAACTTTTTTTTATTATGGTCAACTTTAACAATCTGGTGAAATCAATGGGCTCCTCAGAATATTGTTTTTAAATGTAAATAATGAAATGTACATAATGTAAATATAATAAGTAAATGTAATAAATACTGTAAAAATTAAAGATAGAGAATTACAAATCAAATCAAGTGTATTGAAATAAAATTATCAAAATACTGTGAATGGAGTTCTTTTCTTAAAGGTTCAGGGACCTCAGGTTCAGAACACTTGACTTTAAGCAATCCTACCTGTGATGTTTGCTTAATATCTTTAGGACCTTAGAGCAATTATCTCAGTTTCCTGGGCCTCAGTTTTCTCATCTGTAAAATTAGAGTTTAACCTGACAGCTTGTAAGATTAGTTCTAAATCTCCATCCCCATAACAATAATGGTCTTTCCACAAAGAGACGCAAGGATACATAGACAGATGTCTACACTGATGAATTTGGAGGTAGAGATCTGGGTGATTTCGGGTAAGTTGCTCAAATTCTTTATAAAAAGATGGTTTTAGACAAGATGATCTCTGAGAGGTAAAGTCCTCTGATTCTATATTACCAAAAGAGACAAAGTGATTTGTAAATCTTAAAGCACTGTATAAACATTAATATTATCAGCTAGGTGGCACAATGGATAGAAGCAGGGCCTGGAGTCCAGAAGACCTGAATTCAAAGGTGGCCTGAGACACTTACTAGCTGTGTGACCCTGGGCAAGTCACTGAACCCAGTTTGATTTAGTTTCCTAATCTGTAAAATGAGCTGGAGAAGGAAATGGCAAACCACACCAGAATCTTTGTAAGGAAAACCCCAAATCGGGTCATGAAGAGTTGGATATGACTAGAACGGCTGAACGGTAACTACAATTATTAATACCATTAGTTTTTGATCTGGTCATTACGTTAATCACCTGAAAAACTGGTCGGGCATTGTCAACAATATGAAAAAAAATCATCCTGCCAAAGGCAATAAATTGCTATTAACAAATTATTATTTCAACATCACACACATTCCTCAGATCAGATCTGAAACAAATAATCAAATCAATCTTAAACTGTCAAACAACTTTGTAAACTTTCCTATCCATGCTTCAGCACACATACTTCTGAAACACTTCTTCCCTTTGGTCTGTTTCTTAGCAACGCTGCAGACTGAACAGGAGGTCATGATAGACGTGTTCTAGTCAATAGGATGCTAGACTTGAATCAGGAAACTTTTTTAATGTTTTTGAGTTGTGTCTGATTCTTCATGACCCCATTTGGGGTTTTCTTGGCAGAGATCCTGGAATGGTTTGCCATTCCTTCTCCAGCTCATTGCATAGATGAGCAAATGGAAGCAAACAGGGTTAAGTGACTTGCTCCGGGTCACACAGTTAGTAAGCGTCTGAGACCAGATTTGAACTCAGGAAGATTCTTCCTGATGCCAGGCCCAATGCTCCGTGAACTTTGCCATCTCAGGAAAACCTGATTTCAAATCCTATTTTAGGTAGCTGCTAGACATTTGACCATGGCCAAGTAACCCCTCTGAATCTCAGTTCACTCATCTGCAAAATAGGGATAGTGTTAGTATTTGCCCAAAGGACTGTTATGAGAATCAAATGAGATATGTGTAAATAGGTCTACAAACCTTAAAATAATATATAGGGAATAATATATCACAATAGCTAATATATATGTGTTTTACATTTATATCATATTCTTATATTTACATAATAGTTGACATAATATTACATCTGATATTCACATCCTACATTCATATTGGATCCTATGTTATATTTATATGATAATATATCATAAGGTAGTATTTTATGATTGTAACATAGGAATATTAGCTATTAACAGGGCATCTAGGTGGCACAGTGGATAAAGCACCAGGCCTGGACTCAGGAAGACCTGAGTTCAAATCTGTCCTCAGGCACTTACTAGCGTGTAACCTTGGGCAAGTCACTTAACCCTGATGTTTTGTTTCCTCATCTGCAAAATGATCTGGAGAAGGAAATGGCTACATGAAGAGTCAAGAGTCGTGAAGAGGTAGATACGACTAAAATGACTGAACAGCAACAAATTAACTATTCCGATGATGCTTATCGTTATCGATAGTGGGTCATTCCTCCCTGACCACCCGCCTGGACTTTGCACTGTCCTTCACACATTTGGCTAACTTTACCTTACTGCTACTCCATGCATCCCTTGCTGCTTCACACGTAGAATGCTTTAATTTTTATCCAAAGTCCTGCATAGACTTCTATCTCATTTTATGCATAACTTCTATTTTTAATGGTTATGCTTATATACTTTTATATAAGTATTTTCTATTTATATCTTTATATCTTTAAGCTTATCATCCTATTTAATTATGGATAACATTATTACTACTTTTTAAAATAAGATTATCCATGCAAATGATACCAAGAGCTGATGGGACTCTGCCCATCATATTAGAGAATTCTCATGTTAAAAAAAAATCAATTCAACAGATTTTAATTGAACATCTACAATGGGCAAGGCATTGAGGGCTCATTCATATACCATGTCTTAGATATCCGTACAAAGACCATTTTGAAAATAACAGCACTGAGTTGGGTTGAATTCATCAAATAATTGACGATTCTAAAGACAAACTTCCCTCCTCCCCTCAGATCATAGATTTGGAGTTGAAAAGGACCTTAAACAATCACTTAGTTTAATTATTTTACATTTTCAGATGATGGCACTGAAGTCTACAGAGGTAAAGAGATTTGGCCAAATTAACATAACAAGTCAGTTGCAGAAGCAGAATTCCAACTCACATCCTCTGACTCCATTAAGAGAAACTAAAGAGAGACAGAGATAGAGATATAGAAATAGGAGAAGCCTCCTCCTTCCACACATACTTAGAGTGTGTTCAGAATTCCTAAGACACCTAATGAACTGGGTTGGATTCCCAAACTTCTGGTCCTGAGTTCATGATCTATCTAATCTCAGAACATTAGACAATAAGTTAAGTGGATGTCCCTTGTTTAAGTAAAATTTGAAAGAGAGAGAGAGAGAGAGAGAGAGAGAGAGAGAGAGAGAGAGAGAGAGAGAGAGAGAGAGAGAGAAAGAGATAATCATCTCCCTTCCCAGAATTCTAAGGTGCAGGTTTTTTATTTGAGTGCTACTGGTTTGGTGTGTCTGTGTTTAAGAGCTCACTGAAATGAGCTCTCAAACCTAACAGCTGAGAAGCAGGTCAGTCGGGTTCCTTGGGTGCATCTATTACATGGGCTAGAGACAGCTGCACCTAATTTGGTTCCTCTGGCACATTTCTGCAAGAGAACGGGAGTCTCTTATTCAGTACCTGTTGGCAGATACCTCATAGGATTGAAAGGTAAGTGCTTGCTTGAAAACCATATGATAAGCTTCCTTGCTTCTCTTACTTTAAAATGGTTTTTTAAATTCATGAATTGACCAGAATCACAGTTCAGGACTCAACTTGGTATCCCCAAAACACAAATAAATGTCTGTCCTCATACACTCATTAAGTCCCTTGGTAATTTGTGTTTCATAAAGCAGATATAATTAGACCTGAAAAAAAAAACAAGAGAATTGAATGAAGTCTGTGATTGAACCTGAATTTATAGGGTGATGGTAGAAATCTATCTTGAGTGGACACCCATAAATCTGTAGAAAGGACAGTTTATTTGAGTTGAAAAAACTGGGTTAAACTTAGATCAGTAGGGAAGGTAGGTTTTGAAGTCACATGGATTTACTGGAAGCTTCAAAATGATTAAAGAAAAAAACAGAAAAAAATCTGGTTTCTTTCAGTTTAAACAATTTCTAATTCCATTTTCTTAGGTAGTTAGTGAATTTCAGCTGGAGAATGCTTATTTCTATAAGCTTATTTCTATATGATCACCTATATAATTACAAAGCTACTCACTTAAAGTATCTGTGTACTCCATATATTTTTTTAAAAAAGTATATATATTATTCATAGGATCTTATAAGAACATTAAAGAATTAAAAAAACCTCCAAAATTTCAGTTATTACTCCAAATCAGCCAAAATTTTGTAAAAATAAAATATCTCCTTGAACAAGATCCTTGAAATATACAAGTAAATTGACAGTTCACTTAAAGCTAAAAAAAAGATATAATCATGTATAACAGAAGATGTGCTGAGGAATGACAAACTAAACCTATGTTGAAGAATGTTTATATCATGCTTTTAGATGATATTAATTTCCTAGTCAATCCCTCTTAGAATATCCAATCTTTGAGGTAGATTTTTTCCCAGGAAAAAAAGGAGGAAGGTCAGAATCATAGTTCTCATAAAATAATTAAAATTAAGAAAAAAGAATTGTAGTTCTCACCAATATTCTTCCCAGAATCTTCTTGTCTTTTCCACTTGGCCCAAACCCTTTGGAGATACCCATACTCCTTTCTGCTTTTCCGTCTAACTGAATACTTATTCTTTGGAGCACTGGATTTTACACATTTGTTTTGCTTGGGATTCAGAAATGTCTCATTGGCTTAGGGAACATCTGCTATAGAAATTTTTTGTCTTCATGAAGACCAGAAATTCTTTTTTTTAATGTATAGTCTTAGTTGCCCAAGTATGGAGAGTTTAAGAAAATTATTGACGGTGATAATATAGCTAGTCAGAGCTTGACGGATCAGAACCGGAATCTAGGTCTCTTGTATGCGAAAGCTTCTTCTTACCTGGAAATAGTTAACTTGGATTAAATGCAACTATTAAAACAGTCATTGATTGTACAATCAATCTATGACTTAGGCCTGTCCTCTTTGTATAAAATAATTATCAAGGTTGCTCCTTCTCCTGCCACCAAAGTTCCATAAAGGCGCAATTTTTTGGAAATCATAATTTTTTATCCGATCTAGAAACCTGCCAAGATGCAGACATTTTGGGAGGTGAATACTATATATCTGAGAATGATGAAAGAAAAAAAAACTTCCTAACAGTGAAATAACTTAAAATGGAATGAGCTGCTTCAGCAAGTGTTTGTGTGTGGGGGTTCCCCCTAACTAATGAGCAAAAGCTGGGTGACCACTGACTGGGGTTGTTTTAGAAGGGACTTTTGCAAAGAATTCTTATTTAAAGTTACAAATTGGACCCCATGGTTCCTGAGCTCTCTTGAGATAACTTGAACATGTCATCCCATGTATTACTGACAAATGTTCTTCTGGGTAGTTAAGAGATGAGCACCATGTTCCACACTTGTGCAGTCAGGCTCAGATACCACAAAACAAAGCAAAAACCACACAAACCCCAAACTTTTTCAGCACTTTAAGGGTTTAGGCAAAATAATTTTTCCATAAGAAGGAATGCCAAGTACGTCCATCAATTATTACATCTTAGGAGTTTTTAAAAACTTATGCTCTTTATTCATCTATAGGCTCTTTCATATGCACTTAAAATTCCAACTTGATCAACCAGTATTTTATTAAGTACCCACTATGTGTCAGATACGGAGCTAGGCATGAGGATACAGAGTTGAAAATGAAACTGTCCCTGAACCTTAAAAAGCTCATATTGTCTCTAGGAGACAATATGTATATAAAGTAGTATACATGACACATATAAAATTAATGCAAAATTGGAGCAAAACCTCGGATTCCAAGTGGGTTTACAGGGAAGAGACTTACATCTGTGTTCCCTGTAACTGCTAATAATTACCTGGCATTTGGAGAGTACTCCCCCTAATTTCTCCATCAGGTAGTCTAGGGTTTGGTGCTTCCTGAGAGCACTATTAGAATAAAGTTGCCCAAAATAAAGTTTTCTAGCAATAAAAGGGGAAGAAAAACCCTTACCATTCAAACTGAGCAGAGATTTTCTGGCTTCCCACTCCATTTGTCCTTCATAATGGTCTAACCCCCCACAGAAAATAAGTAACATGAAATTCCCCCTAAAAGACTAATGAGGTGCCAACCTTTTTGTGCTTATTTAGATTTAGGAAAAAAACAACAAAAAGATTCCTCTGTACTGAAAAGTTCAAGACTCAGAATCCTCCTTCTACCTCTGTGCTCCTCCTCTGACATACCCTCCCTCTTCTCTCTAAATTGTAGGGAGTTTCTCACATTTTCTATGATTTTATCCTGCTACCCATTCCCATTTTTTTCTTAAGTGTACACATATGGACATACTAGCAGGCAGTCACAGGAAGAAGCAGAGGTCAAAAAGGAAAAAAAACCCAAACTATTCTCTCTGCTTTTACTTCCTTTCTTCTGCACTTCCGCTCTTTCCTCTAGTATCCTGTCTCCCCACCTGTAGTTGTACAGAACTAGGCAGCAGGCAGACTGGAGAACACACATGGGAGGCCAGTGGCCAAAATCTTGAGAAAGCTTTAACATAGTTAAGGCAAATCAGGAGACCAAAGGAAAGGAACTAGAGTGAAGAAGGAGATAAAATTTAAAAAATTCATCTTTAGGACACCATGATCTGAGTCTTTGGAACTCCCAGCATATCCGAGTTTTTATGAGCTATGGGTTAACTAAATCTAAATTCAAAATGAGTATATCAGTAGCCAGGGATGAACATGGAGCAGAATGAAGCCCCGTAGATACTTGTTTTGTATTCGAGAAAATGGTTATAACCGTTTAGAAGCTAGTGGGGTACAGTGATTTACAAAACTTACTTTCCACACTACCTATGTGACCTAGGATCTCTCTGAGCTTCATTTTCCTCATCCATAAATGAGGTCTCTGAGGTTCTTTCCAGCTCTAAATTTTGGCTATCAGATGGGTTCCATTCTACTTTTGTCTCTTACTACCTGTGACTTTGATTAAAATCACTTAATCTTTCTGGATCTTAGTTTCTTCTGTAAAAATGGGGGAGAGGGGGGTCAGATTAAATAGCCTGTGAGCTCCCTTGGACCTCTAGCTCTATTGTCCTCTACTTAAGAATGGGAGTTTAGAAGTCATCCAGTCTGATCCCCTTTATGGTACAGATGTGTGTGTGGGGGGTGGGTCTGATGTTTCAAAAAGCCAAAACAAGCAAACAGAAACCTTCCCAAACAAAACACCCTGCCCAGGTAGTACATGACAGTTGTCTTATGTATTCACCAAATCTGAGTCATAGTTTCCTTCTCTGTCAAATTAGAGGGTTGGACAAGAAGACCTTAAAGTCCTTTCTAACTCTAATTCCAGAGGAAGATAAGCTCCCTGAGGGCAGGACTATTGGAATACTTAGGTATTTGTGTCCCAAGTACCTAGCATAGCACAGGTTCAGCCATGAAAAAGAGAAGAAAAGCTAGCTGGGCAGAGATCCACTTGTGCAATATGGTTAACTCAGAGAGTATCTATCTACCTTCTTATCAAATGTGGTTTGAAAAGAATTAACCATTGAGTACAAGAACCTTATAAGCCTAATATATCACTCTCAGACATTCATAGCATAGCTCTTTCCCTTTTCTTTCCTGGGAGGAAAACTAAAGGCTTATGGGAAATCGCAGAATATCTGATTCTTTTGGAGATGGGAGTGGAGGGTTGGGGCTACCCCTTCACTGTTTGAAATCTAGGCAGAAAGGCTGCATGGAGGGCTGGTGAAGATCCCTTTTCCGCTACTCCCATTGAAAGTTTAAAGTAAGAAGCAGTAGAAACAAAGAAGCCAAGTCATTTTTTGGGTCTCATTAAAAAAGTAAAAAAAAAGTTAAAAGGCCCAGGAAGAAACAGACACCAAAATTATCAGACAGATGAGGTGGGACTTTTTTGTGATGCTGAATTTTAATGATTGTAACAATGCTGACACACTGAGGGTATTGAAGGGTCCTCAACAGCTCTCTAATTTATCCTAAGAATCTAGAAGCCCATCTATATAACATTTCTGAAAATTGGCCTGAAGAGGAAAAAATTCGTTCAAATAGATGAAACTTTTAATAGGGAGTGTGGGGGTGGGAAGGATAGGTGGAGGGATTTTGTTTAATGCCAACAGTTACATTAGGTACTAGAGAAACAAAGAAAAACACCCAAGCCAAATCCCAAACCAACACCACAGCATCTGCCCTTAGTAGGCTTCCATTTCACCAGAATCCCCATCATTACATTGCACATGATAAGTGGTGCATCTTCCTCTAGCTTCAGAAAGATCAGAAAAGCATCAAGGTATACAAAGAAGTGAGGCAGTTAGGTTGCCTCTGTCTCTCATGTCAGAGTTTTCTTATTGCTCAGATGAAATGAGATGTACGTTATTTTTTAAAGGACAAGTTCCTTTGAAATTAAATTCAACAAGTACCCTAAATTTATTAAGCTACCACTGTATGCTAGGTTCTTGTTACTTGGGTAAACATGAATAGTGTTTTCCCTTAGGGAGATGAATGTGAACTTTGACCAGCATAAGCTCTACGAGGAAGGTTGAAATAACTCCCCTAGGTTGAGAGACATGGTCTCCAAAACTGGGCTTGAAGCCAACTAGGGCTCCATAGCTTGATCCTAAGGGGTATAGGATCAACCAATCAGAGGGCAGGAAGATGAGTTTCACCCTCATCTCTCTCTAATACTAACCAATTTTGGGATATGTCTCCAACACAGCTTTGTGTATCCTTATTCCTTAACACCCTCTCACCAGTTCTCTATAAAATGGGATATAGGCTTTCAGGACAGTGCTAGTCTAAGTACCACCTGTAGGAGTAAGTAGATGGGTGAAAGTCATTGGGAAAGTTCCTCTTCCCTTTTCACAGTTTAGCATACTCACACAATAGAAAAGAAAATGGCAGAGACTCCATTATCTTTGTTAAGAAAACCTCATAGTTAAAGTAAAGTCCGTGGGTAGGAGTAAGAGCGAGACAAAACTGAATGATCAAACAGTGGTATGTCTATAATAAATAAATATAAAAGTAGCTAAGGAGTTCAAAAGATGGATTATTAGACTTGAAGTCAGAAAAAAAATCTGAGTTTAAATCTTGCTTCAGATTCTTACTAACTGAGGGATATAGGCAAATAACTTCTTCTCTATTTGCCTGTTTCCTCATCTATAAAAAACAATAGCACCTGAGGGTAAACTTAGATAATTAAAATATTTTGCAAACATTAAAATACTATGTAAATATTTGTTATTAATATATAGAGAGAGTGGTGCTATATGCTCAAAAATTTACATATGGATATGTGATTTTTTTTTTAAACCCCTGGTGTAGAAAACCATAGTCAGTTCTCTGAGGTCAGAAGTACTCTTCTCATCATATGATATAATGAGATTTCACACATAAAGTCAAGCAGAGAATCCATAGAAAATTTCAGGGGAAAATCTCACACCTCAGGTGGGCACAGAGAGGTAATGTGTTACAGCAAATAAAATACTAGATTTGGAGTCCCAGAAAATCTTACCTGCAACATATATTGGCTATGTGACTAGGTGAGTCCCTTCACTTCTCAGCGACTCAGGTAACCATTCTTTATAGTCAGCTGCAGAACAGTTAATGCTCTGCATTAATTTAGGGCACAGCCCTGTTGAGATTTCCTGATGTCAGGGAAATCAGGGGGACAACCACCTACCCAAAGAATCCAACAAGAATGAAACCTGATAAATAGTGAATTCTAACTTGCTCAGAAACGTTTGACTTGCCTTTAAAGACTACACTTCAGCTTTCCAAGGATCTGGGATTGCATTGTCCTGGTTGCAAATTTCACGGAATCTATCTGCCACTTCAGAGTACTGTGAAGTTACTTGGGAATCCTGCTATAAGAGATCTGTCTGCAGAGACTGGATGGCCACCTGAGTATTTCTGGTGGGATTCAGGCCCTAGAAATAGATTAGATGACCTCTGAAGGCTAACCCAATTCTGCAATTTCATGATTGTATGGAATATGCAAAAATTACTGCTATAACAGAAAGTTTAATGAACTTGACGATCTCTTTCTTCACAGATGTTATAATAATTATTAGTATGTTTCAAGTAGAATTACCAGAATATAGCGCAGTTCAGATGACTGAGCTATGCCCCACTCAAAGGGTCATGGTGGTGGGGATGGAGTGAAGGAGCACTGACAATGGATCTCTACCCCTTAACACTGCACCCACATATACTTCTAAAAATTATGACCTATGTGACCCTTGACAAGGTACTTAAACATCTCTAGGTTTCATTTTCCTCTCAAAAATGAGAGAAGAGTTGGGTTAAAAGACGTTGGAGATACCTTCCATGTCTGTATCTCTATGATGCTATCATCTCTAAAATGCCCCCACCCCCAACTGTGGATGGGATTCTCTATTCTCTTTCAGTGACCTTATCAATTGAAATGCCTTGAATTATCTCTATGGTGATAACTCCCTAGAGCTATATTTCCAGTCTCTTTCCAGTGCTCTTCTTCTGAATCTTGAATTATCTACTCAGCATATGTGTTACCTATTGGATGTTTTGAACTAGATGTAGTATAGGCATCTCAAACTCAAAATGGTCAACGTGGAACTCATTATCTCCAATATCCACTAACCCCTAGGTTCACTCCCATAATACTCAGCCAGATCTATGACTTTGGTGCCATCCTCGACTACTCACCGTGGCTCACCTAATTTATCTAATCAGTGCCCAGATGCTTCAATCTCTCCACTCTTTAAGTCGTAAAGCACATTTTCCTAAAGAACATATTAGATCATGCCATTTCTACTCAATCCACCCCAGCTTCAAGGACCAACTCTAAACTCTTCCATTTGACACTGGAAGTCCTTCACAACCTAGCCTTAACATCTATCCTTCCATCTGGGTTTTACATTAACACCTCCCTCTCTCTCCAACCTCCCAATCCCCAGACACTGCAGTGTCCAATCTGGTCACCTTCAGGTTTCTCCCGCAAAATGTTTCCATCTCCTCCCTGTCTTCCTTTGCAATTGTTCCTCATGCCTGGAATGCTCTCTTTCCTCACTTTCATCACATAGAATCCCTAGTTTCCTTCAAAGTTTAGAGAAAGTACTAGGTGCTACGAATAACCTCAGTTCCTCCAACCTGGTGCTGCCGCTCCTCTAGCCCACTGATTTTGTAGGCATATTTTATATACCTATATTTGTGCATGTCGTCTCTCCTGGCTGGACCATAAGCCTGTGAGGACAGGGAGTATTTTTATTTTTATCTGTGTATTATCAGAGTTTAGCACATAATAGAATCAATTAACAGTTGTTAATTAATACTGGAGAATCACTCATTTTCTCATTTTAAAGCATAAACAAGAATAGGATATTTTTTTGGAAGAAAATTCTTTGTTCCTGTCTATTATTATATTTTCAACTTCAATGCATCCTTAAAGTCTTCTCCTTTAATGGAGATACCTCTCTGAACTTCATCATAGTCATAGTTGGAAAGATTTATGTGGCGACTGACACTCCTTATTCATCCTTTTTTATAGGTGCTACATTTAAAAAAAACCCAAAAAAACAAAAAAACCAGTGGTCCCTCAAGGAGTCCAATATGTTGACTTCTTCCAAAATCTCACTGATGTTAATTCTGGCTAATTTCCTGGTAGCCAAAAGTCAGGGTAGCCAGAATCCACAGACAAGTGCTTTCAAGTCAATAAAAATGTCATCTGACTCCTCAAGTGATTCCTCATCTGAACCTTCAACATTAACTTTGAAAGACATCAGTATAGATTCAAGTGAAATCATTTCAGATTTTCGTGAAACATCCACTGAATTTGACATTTTCTGTGGGACAGAAGTGTTTGAAATTCCAAAGTCTAGTGAAATACCCTCAGGTGACATGAGTTCAGAAATAGACATTGTGCCATCATCTTCAGCAATCCCCACCACTGAGGCTGTTCTTTTCCCTGATGTCTCCATGGATGAGATTCCTGATTCTCCAGAACACAAAAGAACCACAGCACTTCCAAAGCTAACTGAAGCTCCTATAGAAATTCCCACTGAAGATCCTACTGAAACATCCACTGAATTTGACATTTTCTCTGGGACAGAAGAGTTTGATATTCCAAAGTCTAATGAAATACAGTCAGGTGACATGAGTTCAGAAATAGACATTGTGCCATCATCTTCAGCACCCCCCACCACTGAGTCTGTTCTTTTCCTTAATGTTTCCATGGATGAGATCCCTGATTCTCCAGAACACAAAGGAATCACAGTATTTCCAAAGCTAACTGAAGCTCCTATAGAAATTCCCACTGAAGATCCTACTGAAACATCCACTGAATTTGACATTTTTTCTGGGACAGAAGAGACTGAAGTGACAAAGTCAAGTGAAATGCTCTCAGGTGATTGGAGCTCAGAAGTCAACATTGTACCATCATCTTCACCAACTCCAACCACTGAATCTATTCTTTCTCTCCATGTTCCTAGGGATGAAATCTTTTCTTCTTCAGATGACAAAGGGACCCTTATGGACTTCCTTCACAAACATTTTACTAAAAGATCCACTGAATTTGACATTTTCTCTGGGACAAAAGAAGTTGAAGAGGCAAAGTCAAGTGAAATACTGTCAGATGACTTGAGCTCAGAAATGGACACTCCATCATTATCTCCAGAAGCAAATCCACTGGTAACTGAAGCTCCTGCAGAAATATCCATTGAAGATCCTACTGAAACATCCACTGAATTTGATATTTTCTCTGGGACAGAAGTATTTGAAATTCCAAAGTCTAGTGAAATACCCTCAGGTGACATGAGTTCAGAAATAGACATAGTGCCATCATCTTCAGCAACCCCCACCACTGAGGCTGTTCTTTTCCCTGATGTCTCCATGGATGAGATCCCTCATTCTGCAGAACAGAAAAGAACCACAGCACTTCCAAAGCTAACTGAAGCCCCTGCAAAATTCTCCACTGAAGATTCTCCTGAAACATCCACTGAATTTGACATTTTCTCTGAGGCAGAAGAGTTTGAAATTCCAAAGTCTAG
>CM053772.1:248344459-248423343 GCA_028658325.1 Potorous gilbertii | reverse complement strand
CAACCCCCACCACTGAGGCTGTTCTTTTCCCTGATGTCTCCATGGATGAGATCCCTCATTCTGCAGAACAGAAAAGAACCACAGCACTTCCAAAGCTAACTGAAGCCCCTGCAAAATTCTCCACTGAAGATTCTCCTGAAACATCCACTGAATTTGACATTTTCTCTGAGGCAGAAGAGTTTGAAATTCCAAAGTCTAGTGAAATACCCTCAGGTGACATGAGTTCAGAAATAGACATAGTGCCATCATCTTCAGCAACCCCCACCACTGAGACTGTTCTTTTCCCTGATGTCTCCATGGATGAAATCCCTGATTCTCCAGAACACAAAAGAACCACAGCACTTCCAAAGCTAACTGAAGCCCCTGCAAAATTCTCCACTGAAGATTCTCCTGAAACATGCACTGAATCTGATATTTTCTCTGAGACAGAAGAGTTTGAAATTCCAAAGTCTAGTGAAATACCCTCAGGTGACATGAGTTCAGAAATAGACATTGTGCCATCATCTTCAGCAACCCCCACCACTGAGGCTGTTCTTTTCCCTGATGTTCCCATGGATGAAACCTCTGTTTCTCTATACCACAAAGGAACTACAGAATCTGTGAAGCCAAAAGAATCTTCTGACATCAGTCCAACCCCAGCCTCCATCCAGAATCCAACAACTGTCATGCCTACAAACAATGAAGTTTTCATTTTGCCTTTTACCACCAGCACAGAACTTATTGACTCAAGTGATTCCGTAAAACTACCAGAGGAACAACTCTCAGATGCTTTCGATACTTCAAAATTTGTGTCAATCGCTGTACACAAAGAAAGTAAGTATACTACTACTAGTAGTACTACTACCGGTACTACTATTACTACTTCTATTAGTATTACTTCCACTACTGTTACTAAAGATGATATCAATGATGACATCACCACCTTCAAAGAAAATAGCAAACATTTGCTTAGTACTTGAAGGCTTTCAAAATTCTTCACATAGATTATCTTTTGTTTTGTCTTCACAAAAACCCTGAGTAGATGCTACTGTTGCCCTTATTCTACAGATGAGTAAACTGAGCCAGAAGTGATGTCATGACTTGGAAGTGATTTGATTTTAAGTAAGGAGAGCTGTGTAGTCACCAGCCTCACTTTCTCCTGCAGAGCCTCCTTGGTCCAGTAGCCAGATATAGATCAGGACGGGTGGAGATGGTCCAGGATGCAGTTGATATTTTTAAGCTAAGGTCTTTCTGAATTCTCACTTTGACTGAGACAATGGACATTTAGTGATTAGACATGTTTAAAAAGTGAGTCAAGGGATGGCCTTTTTAATCCTGCCCCCCAAAAAAATAAAGAAAAGAAAAAAAATCAAAATAGAAGGGGAAGACCCTTGGGGTTTCTGGACAAAAGAGAAACAATTACCATTTATATTCACTTTGATCCATCACAGACCAAAGAATGACCATTAAGTGGTGCCTGAGTAGGCACCTGTGGTTGACTAATCCCAACAACATTTCCCAAAGCTGAAAAGTCTATAAGGAAGGATGGGAATTCAGAGCATGCTGATTACAAGACCAGCCTTCTAGTCAATAGGCAATTAGTCTCAATTACATAGGAACGCTGTTCCTTTGGGTGCTAACACATTTGTCAGTGTTTCCTCACCCTTGGTGAGGTTGGTAACATCATACATACAAAGTACTTTCTAAATCATAGCACCGTGTCCAAGCACTAGTTACTATTCACATTATTTCCTTCTGTGTTGTGGGTGGGGCTTTTTTTTGAGGGGTCCAAACCTGTAATTCCATTGACATAGGGAACAAACAACTTCTTGGGGTGGAAATTCCCTCTGTTCATGGAACTTGGCAATGGCTTAGTAACTTCCCTTGGAGCACTATCTGGGGGCTGAGATGTTAAATGACTTGCCGCATGTGCCAGTCATGGGACTTCCTGATTCTAAAGTCAGTACTGGATCCATTAAATACAGGAAGACCTGGGTTCAAAGTCTTGCATT
This sequence comes from Potorous gilbertii, assembly GCA_028658325.1. Lineage (NCBI taxonomy): Eukaryota > Metazoa > Chordata > Mammalia > Diprotodontia > Potoroidae > Potorous > Potorous gilbertii. Next base: position 248,421,352 of record CM053772.1, on the reverse strand, counting down.
TGGAACAAGTTGGTAAAGGAGCAAATATGGTACAGCAAAGGAATATCGTGTGACAGTAATGTGGAGGTAGATGGAGCTCTGCTTGAATCTGATTTGGCCTTTGCTATCAAGCCTCATAAAGTAAAAAGAGAAATATTAGGGGCATTAGGGCAAGTCCTTAGAGCAACAAGAAACTTTACAGAGCCAAATATCCAGTCTTTAGTTTTATAGACAAGGCCCATCTAGGTCATCTGTCAAACCCCAGCCAACCACATTTCATTTTGTCCTTGTCTCTTTTATCAGGACCCAACACGTTCCATTAACTAATCTTCCCGGGTCAGCTAGGTGGCCCAGTGGATAGAATGCCAGACCTGGATTCAAATCTGACCTCAGACCCTTACTAGCTGTTTACCCTCAACAAGTCACTCCACTGTTTGCCTCAGATTTCTCATCTGTAAAATGAGCTGGCAAAAGGAATGGCAAACCACTTGAGTATCTTTGCCAAGGAAACTCCAAATGGGCTTAGGAAGAGTTGGGCATGACTAAAATGACTGGACAGCCAACAATAATCCTTCTAATTCCTGAATTTTCCTACTCTTCTCTGTAAGTTTGGCCCCAAACTACCTCTCCTCTTCACACAACTTACCTCAACATCTTCCACCGCAGCTACCTACAGTGATGGTCACCAGTAATTTTGCCATCTCCCACAGATGTACCACTTTCATGTTCATGAAACCTGAAAGTTCTTTATCTGATTACAACCTGCCATCTTTCCTCTTCTCCCCTTGCCTTAAAACCCCCAAATGTGCTTTATATTCTCACCGTGGTGTATAACTCCACCTCTCCGTTCTCAGGACATCGCCCCTGCCCTCATTACACCTCCCTTTCCCATGATTACCCTTTGGTGAACCAGTTCAGGTCGACTTTGTCCTCTTTTCTTTGGTCTTTTTTCCACTTACTCTGTGGAAGAGCTTGCTCTGACAAATGTCATCCTTGGACCACTCCCACCATGGTCTATTGCCTATGTTTTTAAGGATTTTCCTGATACTAAGCTCTTTTTTTCCCTAACAATTATCAATGAAATGAATCAGCAACCATTTGGTAGATGCTGGGAATAAAAATTAAGGAATGAAATAATCCCTGCTCTTAGAAAGTTTATGTTTTACTCTAGAGGATGAAAAAATGATCAACATGCAAACCCACCCCACTTGTCAACCCACCCCACTTGTCTATGGTGAGTTTTCTGGCCTCTGGAGTTAGGACCTGTATTCAAATTCATTAATATCCTTGTGACTTTGGTTTACGTTGCTGTCACTTCATCTTCCATGGCCTTGGAAGATTTTCCCAACTAGACATTGGGAGGAATGAGTCATATGGATGGCCTCTGAGGTCTTTTCCAGCTCTAGACCTGTGTTTTTATGGTCTATGGTGTTTGATGAATCTGGAAATTCATTTCTGCTACTTCTCTCTCTTCAGAGAAAACAAGTGTTGGAGTAGTATTTGGAATTGTTCTGGGATCCGCAGTTGGAGCTGCCTTACTTGCAGCCGTTGCTTTCCTCTTGTACAGGAAGAGGAAATCCAATTTGTTTGCCCACCAGCGTTTTTTTGATGAGAAGAATGATCCAGGTAAGAAACAGGTCTATGTCCTTACTTTACAAGTATCCAGTAGTCTTTTTATTAAAGGACTCTTAGAATAGCCCATAATCCCATAATGAGGTTTGGGTGGGAGAGCATGTGGTATTAGAGGTGATTTTAGTTTATTATTTTATCTAGTATATACAACACTGCCAAAAGCATTCACTATGGCATCAGAAGACATAGGTTTTGGCCTTGCCTCTGATCCTTAATGACCTGTGTGACCATAGACAAATCATTTAACATTTCTGGGGCTTAGTACACTCCTCTGTAAATTGAAATTGAGGGTGTGGGGGGAATAAGATTGGACTAGATGGTCTCCAAGGTCCCTCTCCATGCTAGACCAATGATCTTACCATCCCAAGAAAGATGATACCCAAAATAATCTGCACCAGTGAGTGAAGGTTGGGGGTAGGTAGGGTATCTGACTTTATATTTCTTTTCCGGTAAAATGATTTGAGGCAGCCATTCCAGAATCTCAAAACTAAGACTTTCAAGTTGGACTTTAAGGAAGGATAGGGGGAGAGGTAAATAATGTATCATTTTGTTCAACTGTTTTAGAATCTAGCAGCTCGAATGCCGTATTGCCAACCTACTGCCCTTAGTGACTCCCTCCTCAGGATCACCATTTTGAAAAGGACCCCAGCCATGCTTCATCTTCCTCTGGCCTGGACTCTACCTCCTTCTCTTCACTTGCTTCATTATTCTTCCCCTTTCCCTTGGCCTCCCATCGACTTTCCAGCATCCCTATTGTGTGCAGTCTTCCCTGGCTTAGAATGGAAACTCCTTGAGGGTAGTGATTATCTTGCTTGTTTATGTTTGTATCCCCAGTGCTTAGCTTATTAGTGACACCAAAGCAATTTCTTAATAAATGCTTTATCTTACCATCTTAATCCATCTATTAAATATCCCCAAACAGTATGGAAATATGCAACAATGATAAGACAAACCTTCATTCTTATCCCACGAATTTCTAAAGATTTGACCACTATGCCCTGGAAGGGGAGGGGCTCAGAGTGGATACTGTCAAAGCCCTCTTGTCTATCTCTATAGACTTCCCTGGTACTCTCACTTTCCAGTCATTCTTGGAATTATTTTCTAGATTCAAATGTAAATAAATGTCATCTGCAATAACCATAAAATGGAATGGTAAACCACTTTAAGCAATAAAGTAATGAAGGATCATTTATACAAAATAAAATAATCTGAACCAGATTTGATGTTGTCAGTTCCAATGTCTGATGCACGCCTCATCAGACAAATCTCCATTTTCAAATTTACACGTGACACAAGTATCCCTAATCCATACTCCAGACTCCTCGGGATTAGCTACTGCCTGGCACATAGAAAATGTTTAAACAAGCTCTGAACACTATCTAGTTAAGGTCAACAAAGCTAGCTTGATAAGCTTAGATGGCAACCCAAATTCTGTTCTGTCTTAGGACTTAAGTCTATTAAATACTTACATTTTTAATTTTTTCCTGGTTTTGACTAACAACACAATGCCAAAGGACAAGTTTGTGCTCCCAAATTAGTACCTGTGGCAAATTTGGTAAAACAACAGGGACAGAGATGTTGTTATAATTCACAATAAGGTGTGTAACTGGCTTCTCTGCCCCACTGCAGACCATTTATGTTGTCTTTCAAGTGCCTATACCACTAGTCTATTTATGACATGGAATGTCATTATCACAGAGAAACATGTTGATTACTAACTTGTCTCTTTATGTGTATTTTTTTAAAAGTCAGAATTCAAAACATGTGCTGTAGTTTTTCACCACATCAATACCTCTCAATATGATAAGGAGCTCCAATCAGTAGGAGGGATTCCTAGTATGGGAAGTCCTAAGAAAACAGAATGAAAAGCAATTGAAGTGTAAAAATCAAGGCCTGGGGAGGTGCTTAAAGGCACTCAGAGATTGACTTGCCTAAGGGCCAATGACTGGAAAGAATCAGAGCTGTGTTATGAACAGAAGAGTTTTGGATTCAAAAGCCAGAACTAACTCATGGGATGTGCTGTGTTTTTTCTGGTTTCTTTTGCTGGATTCCCTCTCTCTCCGCTCTCTTCTTTCTCCAGGCCCTTCCTTCTCCTCTCTCTCTCTCTCTCCCTCTTCTCTTTCTTTTTCGTAGACTTATGTCTGCAGAGTTTTTCATTTTTACATGGTCTCCTTTGACTTTCAGAATAATGTGGGGGAATGGGTTCTATGACTATTTTACAGATAAAGAAACTGAGGTGGACAGAGACTGAGTGACTTCTGCAGGGTCACACAGCTAGTAATACGCAGGATTTAAACTCAGTCTCCTGATTCTTAAGGACAGGGCTCTAACCCCATGCAATTATACAAAGTATGTGTGTATATGCATATATATATTTAAATTTATACAATTTAAATTATATATGTATATAAATTACAGGCACATAAAGACACATATATACATTCCAATGGGTATAGACACATTTATGAGTACACGAGCATATACGTATCTGTGCATATGTACATATATACACACAAATTTGGAGCACTATCTCTATGCTACACAGTATGTATGCATGTGTATGTGTGTGTATATATATATATGTATATATATATAAACACAAAAATACACACATACATTCCAATACATACAAACATATATGTATGTACACATATACAGAACACAAATATATATAGAATACACTTAATATACTGTTGCTGTTTGTCTTTTTTTCTCAAAGAGAATTGCTGTCTCACAGACAGCAGGAAGGTGATGCCCTGACTTGTAAGTGAATTGGATGTACTTGAGGCAGGGCTGTGCAAAGTCATTGGTCTCATTTTCTTCTCCAGGGTTATCTGAGTCCAGTGGCAAGACATGGCGTGGCAATAAAAATTGCCTGGTGTGGCAATGCAAATTATTCAAACTACAATAAGAGAGACTGAGGCAGAGCTCTGTACCAATGGCACTTTATTAAAGGGTTCATAGTCCCCTCTAATGAAATGGGCCTTAGATCTTCCTCAAAATCTGAGATGAACCCTACTTTCAGGGGCTTATTTTTATAGGGTTAGATAGTTAAACATTCAAGAACAGCTGTGCCAAATACAGAATAATTACATGTTTGGCATACGATGCATAGGCTAAAAATGATCTGTCAGCAGGGTTATGAGTAGGGAAAAGCAAGGAATATCTCTATTGGTCATAAGATTGTGATAAGATGGACACTTTCTCATGTTGGACAAGAGAGGATGGTCTAGAGGTACAAAAATAAATTCGGTGGACTTTCCATGTAGTTGAGTCATTTTTGTCACACTAGGCTTGGTCACCATAAGGAAAAATATCCCAACATACAGACACATGAATATTTACATATAAATACACACAGGTACATGTGTCATAGTCTACATACATGTGCACATATATGTGCTTGTGTATACACGGTATAGAGGAAAGTCCAGAGCACTACCTCTATGCCACAATGTGAATGTATATGTATAAATTTTATAAGTGTGTATATATAAAATGAGCTCCAATGTACAATATATATTATGTATACCTGTTATGTGTACACACGTGTATATAAATATATGCATATATGTATAATCATGTCCATATGCATGTACACACATATGCACAATGTAATGGCACATACAGACACGTTTGGATAGGTGACAATTTATATTCCTCGAGGAAATAGACCCTCAGAAGACAGATGAGCTCACAGACCTCTGGGGTCCTGAATGGTTTCTCACCTCAAGCAGTAACAAGTAGTTCTGAGCAGGGCTAACCCTGCCACTGCTAGTTTCATAAGACCATTTCGGGTTGTTTCTGTTATTATTTCAGTTCACCGATTAGACAATACAACTGACATTTACAATCTGGGTTTTGGAGGCACCATTTTCTTCAATTCTGCTTTCCCTGATGACCCAGTCATGGAGAAGAACACGGAAAGGGTAGGAGAAAACATTCAGATGAAGACTATCCCTACAGCCTACACTTTAAATAAACCATGGAGAATAGGACTTCAGAAAACAGAATCTCGTTTCATGCCGAGGATTGTGTCAAATCCTTGAGAGGTCCAGGAGATGACAGTCATGTAGACATGAGGCAGATTTTAAAATCGTCACCAATGGAGATATTTTGATGAAGAATGTAAATCACATAGTAAGTTACATGTCCCTGTCAGTCTTGTTTATATTTTCTCTCAAAGGAATTCTCTATTTTAAGATTTATCTCATACTAAGCCTGGTCGTCCTTACAAAGGACAATATTTACTGAATAAAAGCTAAGAGACTCCATATTGACAGCATATCAAGCCACGTGATTACCTAGGACCCTGTTCAACGAGAGTAGATGACTCAAATTCAAGGCTTATAAGACTGGAAGAAGCTTTCAGAAGCTAGAAATGAGTCCAGAGTTCTTATTAATTTCCCTTCCACATTCCCAGTTCACCACAGTTCTCCAATTCTACTACCTGCCTTCTTTTAAAAGGAGAGATGTGATATTTGATTTTTGTTGAATTTATGACTTGTCACTAGCCTGATCAGCCTACATGACACTTTAGTCTGGTGAGAATTTTTGCACAATGTGTGAGCTGTTAGAAGATGAAGACTGTGAGACAAAATATGTTTTCTGCCCCATTGCTCTTCCACTGTCTCTCCAAAGCTTCCCAGCTCCTGGAAATGAATCTGCAGCTTTCTGGGGAGATTGCTAGTTGGGGGAGGCAGGGACATGGCTGAAATGACCTCATCAAGGAAAGAAATATTACACTTTTGGAAAAAGCAATGCCAACAACCTGAGAAATTGGAACTTGCAGCAGACCCTACAGGTTTATAACAAGGCTTCTCTCTGCATGATTACAAAATGTAGGAATCTGGAGAAGGACCAGGAATCCCTTCTCACATGAGTATATGAGAGTATAAACAAAAACAAATGTTTGCACGCCCTCAGATAACAGAAAACGGAACTCCAGAGTGACATAGTATTGCTTGTTAGCTTATTGTCATCAGCCTGGGTATGGAATGGAATGTTGGCATGGGATCCATAGGCTGTGATCTTTTTAAATAGACTAGGCCCAGAAAAAGAAAGAATGTAAAGATCATTGCCATATATGCACAAACAAGACTGACCAAGACACGTTTTCCTTTTTAAGAGTTGATTACTGATAAGGAGCAATACATCCAGAAAAGAAGTCTAACGTCTTTCCATCTTCATAGATGGTACAGTGGGTCCTTTTTGAAGGTTTTGAGGTTTGGACCAAGGGAAAAAAAGTTAACCTGCAGCAATAGGGACATTGGGGTTAGATCAAAAAATTAATTTATGGAGGCTTCATTTAAGATAGATGGGACAAAGAAGGCAACCACAACCCTAGACTCCAATTCCCCATTGAACTCATTCACAAATATTGACTAAGGGACACATTTTCTTCTGAACTTCTGTGACTCCATGAATTTCCCCCAGGAAGAGGAGAAGGAAACAGAGAATACTCACCCCATATTGCCATGAAAATAGCAAAGAAAACTGTCCCTCCATTGTCAAACAAATGTGTCACCTGAAAGAAAAATTAAACAGAAATGATCTCTTGATTTAAAGAATCCTTCAATACTGATTCCATCAATTTTTTCCTTTGAGAAATATTTCTCATATTTTATTATTTATTATTATTTATTAGATGTTTTGTGTTAAGTTTTGGACAGGAAGGTGTACCCCCCATTTTCCCTTATTTTCTCCTGACTTTTTCCTTTGTTTCCCCACCTTTCAAACAATACCCTTTTTTTTAACTCAGAAGTTGTACTACATATTTCTGTAGTACCTGGGTGGGTCACTTACAATACGAGATCTGACATATTTGATCTCTCCACGAAACACTGAGAAGGATTTTTGTTGGTAAAACAAACATATTTAGTACTGCAGGTTTTCTTTCCAACACTTCCCAAATCTAAGGTGTATACACAACCTTCACTAGGTTCCCCACATGGTCCAAAGTCTGGACAATATAATTATTTCCTTTCATCTTTTGTTAGGTACTTTCACCACCCAAGAAAGGTAAAGATTTTGAGTTTTGCATTTCTTTTCAATCTATGATATCAGGGTATAGTTAAAAATTGTTGAAGAAGATAATGTTGAATTAAGCTTGAACAGTGGAAAAAAGCACATTTGTATCACTTGGTCAAATATTTATTAGTAACTGTGAGATTTGTGACAGAATCAACTGATTTGAATAAAGATGTTAGTTCAGTCTTTAAACTGTGTATTTTCCTGTTTTGTTTTTGGTGTGTGCATGTGTCTGTGTGTGTGTTATTCATTTTTTACTGCTCCGACAGCTACCCAATTACCAAGCTTAGTTGCAGGATTAGGAAGAAAAGTACATTTTATATCCCAAAGGAAAGGCATATTGCAAAAGTAGGAAGATGAAATGGATGGCCATTGATGTGCTCCACAAGCAATAAGTCATCACTGAAAATACAATTGTGAAATGTTCTGTTTAAGGGTTCATTTTGTCATTTTTGGTATGGCCACTATATGACTAGGGTAGCATCTCTCTCAAAGGATCTTTCCAGTTCAGAAATTTTCTGATATGATACCTCCCTTTTTAGATGCCTGGGATTTCCAAAATCTCTTTCACAATTTTATGTTCTTATCATGGGTAGAGAAACAAGTATCATTAAGCAGAGAACTGAAAAGTAATGAATGTATAGGATTGCACCCAAAATAATAGCTCATGTTGCCAAGCAAGAGAGAATCTAGTTTTTTCCCCTTAGGCAACATCTAAGGAAATCTAAACTAAAAGGGACTAAAAACCTAGCCAAGTAGAATGGCCCTAAGCAGTCCCTGGATACAGCTGTATGTAGATTTAAGCAAAATTCATACCTTTTCTCTCTTTCATTTCTATGAACCCTACTCTTCCTCTCTCTCATCCCCTTTTCCCACTAATAAGTACCCAAAGTCAGACTTAAAGACTAAACTACCAGGTTAGCATTCTAATGACTACTGCCTTGAAAATAGGTTTACTATGCAGAAATATGGAAAAAAATAAACCCCCACCAAACTTGGGGTTTCATTCAGATAGGGAACTCCAATGGCAGAAATTCCCTCTATTAATGCAGATTAGAAAATTTTATTCAATTTATGATTGGAAGGTGTTCTAAGGGCACAGAGAGATTATGTGGTTTATCCATAGTCACAGGAAAGCAAGATAAGAGGCATTTAGTTTCTCCTTCCTGAGTTCAAATTTGACCTCAGACACTTACTAGCTATGTGACCCTGGACAAGTCACTTAACCCTGTTTGTCTTAGTTTCTTTATCTATAAAATAAGCCAGAGAAGGAAATGGCAAATCATCCCAGCATCTCTGCCAAGAAAACCACAGAGTCAGACATATCTGAAATGAATCAACAACAAAAAGGTATGATAGAGGCCAACATTTTCACTAAGGAAGAATTTCTTCCCAACTCAGAAATGTCTGGGACTCATTTACAGTTAAAGAAAATTGGGGACTACTTGAAGTGCTGGAGAAGCAGTCTTCTATGACTGTTCTAGCTAATAGATTTGATGAAGCACTTTAATCACTGCTGAGATTTCATATATATATATATGTATATATACATACAGAGAGACATACATATATATGCATATATCTATATATGTATATATGAAAACTTTCCATGTACTATGAGAAATTCTACTGAAATGGAAATCAACTGGCTAGCACTGGCAGCTCTGAAATGAGCTTCCCCACAATTGCATAATTTTTTAGGGCAATGGAAAGAATGCAGTGTTTGGAGTTCAGTTTCCAGGACTAGAAAAATCACTGACCCTCTCTGTGGAAAGATCTGTGACAGAAGCAGGATTTGAATCCAGATCTTTGTTATTGTTCAGGTATATCTGACTTTTTGTGATCCCACCTGAGATTTTCTTGGCAGAGATACTGAAATGCTTTGCCATTTCCTTCTCTGGCTTCTTTTACAGATGAGGAAACTGAGGCAAACTGGGTAAGTGACTTGCCCAGGGTCACAAGACTAGTAATTGTCTGAGACCAAATTTGAATTCAGGTCCCTTTCTCTATTTGACTGCCAATCTGCCACTCTTTCTAAAGCAATAGAGTGCCTTCATCAGGAAAATCAGAAGATTGGACTAGATGACCTCTGTGGGCCTGGTGGCTTTAAATCCATGATCTCTCTAACAAGAGCTGTATGGGAAAATTAAGTATAAATAAAGTAAACATACAAAAAGGTCAATCATTTCCAAGGAAAATACGATGAGTTTTAGCAATTTTTCCATCATCCTAAGGTTTGTTTTAAGTGTGAACACAACTCTCAAGTTATAATGGAAGTCAATATGGAAACATGATTCAATATAAAAAGCTTGGTTTTTCAAACTTTTTTTTTACAAGAATTCACTTCATTCACAAAGTGTGATAAACTCCTTATTCTGTCCAATCTTTCTTAGCTTTAAGATACTATCACATGCTGCAAGATGGTTTGAGATAAAGCGAAATGACCAATACATCTATAAGTCACCTCATAAAATGTAAACTGCTTGAGGGCAGGGACTATGATTTTTCTGTATGATCAGTACCTAAGCACAGCGCCAGGAAACAAAGCAAGTGCTTGAAAAATATCTTTTGAATTAAGCAAATAGGTTTCTGCATGGGAATGCTCCCTCAGTTCCAAATATAAACCTTATACTGAAGAATTTCTGTAAATAAACTTGAGTTCAGTTTGTTGGCTCTTAGATCATAGAGCTAGAATGGAAGGGACCTCAGTGACTACTTCATCTGATGTCAGTTTATATATGAAGAGACCTAGACCTAGAGGGTGATCAAAATGCCATAGGTGGTAAGTATCAGAGGTAGGACTTGAGTTCAGGTCTTCCTATTAGGTAGCTAGGTGGTATAGTAGAGAAAGAATTGGCCCTGGAGTCAGGAAGACCTGAGTTCAAATCTGGTCTCAGACCTTTACTATCTGTGTGACCCTGGACAAGTCACTTAACTCAATTTGCCTCAGTTTCTCCATCTGTAAAATGAGTTGGAGAAGGCATTGGCAATCCAATCTGGCATTTTTGCCAGGAAAATCCCAAATGAGGTCGCAAAGCGTCAGACATGACTGAAGTGACTGACAAACAATGAAACAAACCTCCTATTGGCTGTGTGACCCTGGGAAAGTTACAATTTCTCATCACCCCAAACAGCCCAAGCCTCTAAGATAAAATTGCCAAGAAGGTGCTAATAAGCAGAGTCTTTATTCCCATCATCTAACTCATATTAGCAAAGTGTTTTTTACTTGTCTGATGAATGGTAAGGAGGCTGGGGGTGTGGATCTCATTTTTTTTTTTTTTAGTAATGTATCCATTTTTTCAAAAAGCAAAAAAAATAACTTACATAAGGCTTTAAAATCACAGAAATGTCAGAGAAACAAATACAGCAAAATTAAGAAATTATATCCCTCCAGTTCACCCCCAAGGTCCAAACCTATTTTGCTCCTTAAGGAAGCAATTATTTTGGGAAAATTTTCTAACCCGACACTTAGATTGCTCATACTTCTAATAGGAGTTACTAGGTCAATTCTTTCCAATATAATTAATCTCCTGACAGTTATGGAGCTCTCTACTCTTTTCCTTCAGGAAACGTGGCCCTCCTGAAGAGTGAGGAATTCCATCTGGAATTTGTAATGTTGTAAAGGAGGAATTCTTCTTGAATTTTAGGAACAAATAAATGTGTTTGATTAGAACTGTACAATCTGAAACTGGAAAAAAAAAAGGACATTAACCAGATGGGGCTCTCTGGCATTCATACAGATCTGAATTACTTGGAGGGGAGCTTGATAACTATGTATTTAAGGCCAGCAATCTGCATCTAAAAGTTATCAGTTTTGTTTAACTTAAGGTACTTATTAAGATACCCATAGAAAGGTTTATGACTTCCCAGAATCCCACTGAATTTTTGAAGAGTGAACAGGCACCAAGGGGGTGCCATAATTCACAAAGTGCTAGACCTGGAGTGAGGACAATCTGAGTTCAAATTTAGCCTTAGACACTTACTACTTGTGTGACCATGGATAAGTCACTCAGTCTCATCATCAGCCCCCACACTCCTCCCCATGTCAGTCATAATGGAGAGACACTCTTAGAAGTCAGTCATTTACAATAATACTCAAGCTAGCACTCAGGAGTTATTACAATGTGTTAGAATGAAAACTCATTCATCCTCTATCTCTCTTTAGACTGGCTACTGGTTTCCATCGCATTGCCAGAAAGGATTAGACTAGATCACTGTAAGAATATTTTCAGGATCCTTTCCAGCTCTCAGCTAGGATATTAGACTAATCCTGCAAATGATTCTTTCCTACAGTTCACACCAAACCATGAAAACAGAAACAAAAATCCAATTTGCAATTATCAGAGTAAACAAAGAAAGGAAAAAATCTGGGAAGCATCCTAACAAAAGGGATCTTTTATGGGGGACAGAATTCTAATTTCTAGAATCCAATGGGTCATCAAAAATAGTATTATTGCTAGAAGAGCTCTTTAAAATAAATAATATCATTAAAAAATAATGAGAAAAGCAAGAGAAAAATAGCCTCAAATAAATGTTTACTGATTCTTGACTTAGAAATACCTCAGTTGAAATATAATTATTAAGTAATGAAAGTTATCCTTGCCTCACTCCCTCTCAGCCTACATATCCAGTTTATTGCCTAGTCCTATCAATTCTCTCTCTAAAATATCTGTAACATCTGGATGTCATCATCACTCCCCTGCACTGAAACCACCCAATATCAGTTTCTAAGAATTCCCCCAAACAATAATTTTGCCCTTGCCCATCCAGCACTCCTCCAACTGAATCTTCTTAAGGCTAAGACTGACCAAAAGAAGCCATCACTCAAAAATCCACCAGTCACTCCACGCTGGCTGGGGAATAAAGCCTAAACTCTTTATATTGTTTTTTAATTTTTTTTCCTCTCCACTTTTGTCTTGTTTTTCCCCTCTTCCCTGCACTCCTTTCTTCCTTCCTTCATCTCTCGTGCCCTTTGTATAATCTACAATCTAGTCAGAACATGTCCCCTCATCTCCCAAATATACCCATTGCCTCACATTGTTTGGTGCCCCTCTAATGTGTCTCCCCCTCTTGGTATTCCACCCATCTTTCCAAGCCCGACTTAGTGCCTCCTTTTCTACAATGCTTCCCTGACTGACTCAACCTTCTCTCTCACTTGATCCCATTTTTTTAGGTTTTAGATTACTCTTTTGCTTTTGATTATATTCTAAATTCACATTTCTTTTGTGGATATGTTTCATCATTCAAGTTGACAGTAAATTACTTTGGGAAAGAATTAATTCATACACAAGATGCTTCCCTTACCTTAGCATAGATGCAACTTTCATTCAATTTCTGGAGCATGCAGCTTCTCTCACACATTGGGCACATCAGGATCTCTGTAGCTTGGCAGATTTCTTTGCTGAGAAATTCAAACAAGGGGGATTAAAATGCTAATAATATTCTAAGCAGAATCTTTATGGTTCTAGGCATGTGTGATGCAGAAGAACATGTTTAAAAGAAAGAAAAGGAGGGTAGTGGTAGTCAAGTTCAATGCATACATTTCCTGCTCTAAGAAATGTCAAAAACTGTCATAATGGCTGATATCTCTCTAGTACTTCTGAGTTACAAAGAGTTGTCATCCCAACAGTCCTTTGAGATAGATAGAGTCTATTTAATAAATGGGGAGGTTGTGATCTGTATCAGTGTTGGAACTTGAACTCAGGTACTCTGAAATCACAGTCATTGCTTTTTCCAACACATCACAGAATGACTATTTAGGCTAACATAAACTAGTAAAAGTCATACTGCTCGTAAGAAAGAGTATAAAGCAAATCAAGGAAGTATGAAAGTGCAGATGAGGTGGATTGTTCATGGAAGTGAATGATAGTTAACAGAGAATCAGACTGAATATTGGAACTGCTATCCATCAGATGTAAAGACAGTCAACAGTCAGTCAAAAAACATTCATTAAACATCTATTATGTGGCAGGCACAGTGCCAAGTGTTGAGGATACAAAAATGTGTCAACAAGGAGCTCACAATCTAATGGGGGAAATAAGTAAGCAAATGTGTACAACCAAGTTATATACAGGTAAAAAAAGAAAATGATTTAAAATGGAATGGCCCTAGAATTAAGAGGGGTTGGGAAAGACTTCCTGTGTAAGATGGGATTTTAGTTGGGACTTAAAGGAAGGTATTAATGCCAGTAGGAAGAGATGAGGAGGGAGAGCATTCCAGGCATGAAGGAACAGCAAGAGAAAATGCTCTGAGTTAACAGACAGAGTGCCTCATTGGTGGAATAACCAAGAGGTCAGTGTCACTGGATTGAAGAATCAATGTTGGGGAGTAAAGTGTAAGAAGACTGAAAAAGCAGGAGGGGGCTAAGTTAGAAGGGCTTTAAATAATAGAGGATTTTGTATTTGATGCTGGAGGTGATAGAAGTCACTGGAGGGTGACATGGTCACACCTATGCTTCAGGAAAATCACTTTGGGGGATGAACGGTAGATAGATTGGAGTGAAGCAGGCAAAACCCTCAGCAGTTATTGCAATAACCCAAGGGTGAGGTGATGAGAGCCTGCACCACCAGGATGGCAGCAGTGTCAGAAGTGAGAAGTGGGCATATTTGAGAGATGCTACCAAGCCAAATCCATAGGAGTTGACATCAATATGTGTGTGTGAGTGTGTGTGTGTGTGTGTGAGAGAGAGAGAGAGAGAGAAAATGAGAGAGAGAGAGAAAGAGAGAGAGAGGGAGGGAGGGAGGGAGAGAGAGAGAGAGAGAGAGAGAGAGAGAGAGAGAGAGAGAGAGAGAGAGAGTATGGAATCAAGGAAGATAACTAGATTACAAGATTGGGGGACTGGGAGGATGGCATTGCCTTCTATAGTAATGGGGGAATTCAGAGGGGGAAGGTAGGGTTTAGAGAGAAAGATGAATTCAGTTTTGGACATAGCAAGTTTAAGACCATTCGGACTAGGGACCATTTAGTTTGAGATATTTGAAAAGCAATTGGAGATTCAAGATTGGAAGCACACAGAGAGTCTGGGACAGGATATATAGATTTGAGAGTCATTGGCATAGAGATGGTAATTAATTCCACAGGAGTGAATGAATGGAAGGGTTACAATGTGTTAGAAATATGCCTTAAGAGAGATTTGTAGGATATAGACCAAAACTATATGGAATGGGAAAATAGGTGTGGATGATTAAATGAGAACTTGATTCCACTGGAATATTCAAATAGGCATTTATCTTTGTTGCTTATGGCATTTGCTTCTTTAACATTTTCCCCCTTTCTTTTTTTTTATCTTGTCTTTATATTTCTTTGTGCCTTTCATCCATAATTCCCCACTCTGTGTTTGCCTCTCTACTTACCTACCTAAAACCTTTATTGATGCCTTTTTTCTTAATTACATCACTGTCCCATGACTGTCCAATGTTGCTAATGACTCATTTTTCTGTGTTCTCCCTCCCTCCATTCCCACAAGAAGCTCTTTTCTAGCAATGAAGAACACTAGGGTAAAACAAACCACCATGTGGACCAGATGTTTTGTCAACTTTCAAGGCAGTCTGATGTCCATGGTTGCTTGATTCCTCATTAAAATACTCTGAAATATGGGAGAGCAAGTATTGCTATCCCTATTTTCATAAATATAGGAACTGAGGCTCAGAGCAGTTTCATTAGCTGCTCAAAGTCACACAGAAAATAATTGGCAGAGCTGGTACTGGAACTTAGACCTTATGTTCTCCTCTGTACAGCTGCATGGCCAAAGACAAAGTCTGTCATTAGCAATTAAGAAAACATCTGAAACTATACTGTAGGAAGTATGAAGTAAAGTTGTCTTGGGAATTGATGGAACTGAATGTTTACTACTTTCTCTTTCTCAGTGCCATCTACCATCATGGTCATGTCTTGATTGTTGTCTACTTATATCTCTTTTAGAACATACCATTTCAGTTCATGGAGTTCATCAGTGTTATGCCTCTTGGCTTTTATCTCAGGTCATGAATCAATTCAAGCATAAATTAGAGATAGTTTTAGGACAGTAAAGATCATTAACAACCAACTTTGCAAATGTCTCTGATCCTGAGAACATCCAATGACGTTGTACAATGAATGGATGGCTTCCTCTTTCACTTTCAACTGTCCTTCAAGTTGCAACTTATTCACTAAAACCCAGCTCAATTCTATAAACATTTCTTTTTCCCATTCACTTCCTTATTAACTCATGTTTACTTATCACATATTCAATCAGTGGTTGAGATTGGTCAATTTTCTCTCCACATGATTTCAGGCCAGTCCCCTTTTCTTGACTCCCAGGCTCACAGCCTTTGTTCAGGCTTTCAATACCTCTTCCTGGGTGGGCTGTACAATGATTTCCCATCCAGTTATATTTCTAAAAATATGTTTTATAAACTTATTTTTTAAACATTCTTTTTGAATTTTGAGTTTCAAATTTTTTTCCTCTCTTCAACCCTTTACCCACTGAGAACGAAAGAAATTTACTATTTTTATCAATTATATATGTGAAATCATGTAAAACATTTCTATATTAGTCATGTTTTTTTAAAGCAAGAAAAATAAAGAGAGGCAACTATACTTCAATTTGCACTTGAGTTCATAAATTCGATGGGGTCTGAATGCAGATCAAAGCCTACTTATTTTCCCTTCATTTCTTTTGTGTTTTTTTTCCTTTCGGTCTGTTTCTTCTTTCACATATGACTAATACAGAAGTACATTTTATGAGATTGCACACATAAAACCTATGACAAACTATTTGCCATCTTAAAGAGGAGGTAGGTGTGCAAGGGAGGGAGAAAATTTGGAACTCAAAATTTTTTTAAAAAAATGAATGTTAAAATTTGCCTTTATATGTAACTGGAAAAACATGCTCTTAAAAAAGTTCATCAGTTCTCTCTCTGGAGGTGGATAATATTTTTTCATCCCGAGTCTTTTGTCTTGGATCATTACATTAATCAAAGTAGCCGAGTCTTTCACAGCTGATCATCACTACGGCATTGCTGTCACTGTGTACAGTCATCCCTTGGTTCTTCTCACTTCACTTTGGATGAGGTCCTATAGGTCTTCCCAGGTTTTTCTGGGAAGCACAGTAGTATTTCACCACAGTCATATGCCACAGTTTCAGTCATTTCCCAATTGATGGGAATCCCTTCAATTTCAATTCTTTGCCATCACTAAAATAGTTGCTATAAATATTTCTCTACATATAGGTCCTTTCCTTTTTCTTAGATTTTTTTTGTGATACAGATCCAATAGAGATGTTGCTGAGTCAAGCAGCACACACAATTTTATAGCCCCACGGGCATAGTTCCAAGTAGTTCTTCAAAATGTTTAGACTAGTTCACTGCCAACAGTTCATCAGTGTGCCTATTTTCCCCTCATCTCCTTCAGCATTGAAGAAAGGTATGAAGTCATACTTGAGGGTTCTTTTAATTTGCCTTTCTCTAATTAATAGTGATTTAGAACATTGTTCACATGATGATAGATAGCTTTGATTTCTTTTTCTGAAAACTGCCTGTCTATATCCTTTGGCCACATCAGTTGAAGGATAGCTCTTTTGTAAATTTGACTCAATTCCACACTCCGTATATATTTGAGAAATGAGGTCTTTATTAGAGAAACTTGTTCTAAAATTTTTTGATATTACTTCATTGTCTAAGGTGCCTTTTAGCAAAATGTAGTTTTACTGATTATCTCTTTTATTAGATCTTTTTTGCTTTTGCTTTTTGTGAGATCATGATAGCTACCTCAGCCCCTCCCTTTTTAGTTTAGCTGAAGCATGTTTGATTTTGCTCTAGCCCTTTATTTTAACTCTTCGTGTATCTGTTTCAAGTGCCTCTTGTGAAAACAGAAACATACTTTGGATGCTGGTTTCTAATCCATTTTGAAATCCAATTCCATTTTATGAGAGTGTTCAACCCATTGACATTTCACCCTCCCCCTTCAAATTCACAGTTATGAGTACTAACTTTGTTTTTCCCTCCATCCTATTTTCTTTATTTTTTCTTTTTCTTTTTCCTTCCTCAAAAGTCCATTTTGCTTTTAACCATTGCTTTCCTTAAATCTGACCTCCATTTTATCATTCTCCTCCCCAGTTTTCTCTCGTCTTATCCCTTCCCCTACTATTTCCCTATTGGGTAAGTTACATTTCTATATACAACTCTGTGTGTGTGTGTGTTTATATATGCATGTGTATGTTGTGTAGGATAATATGTGTATACACTATACAACACACACACACATATACACACATTCTTCCCTCTTGAATCCAGTTCTAATGAAAAGGAGGTTCAAGCAATGCTCATCTCCACCAATTTCCACTCCATGGAAAAGCTCTTCTCTGAGTGCTTATTTTATGTAAGAAAATTTTCCCTATTCTACCTTTCTCTTCCACATTTACCCAGTGCATCCCTTTTCTCACTCCATTTTCTGAGAAACCATTCCAACATATTTGAATTACATCCATGTCCTCTATCTATGTAAACTCCTTCTAACTGCTCTAATAATGATATATTCTTAGGAGTTACATGCATCAACTTCCATAAGGGAATGTAAACTGTTTAACTTTACTGAGACTGTTAGGACTACTCTTTCATATTTACCTTTTTTTTTTTATGCTTCCATTGAGTCTTGTGTTTGCATGGCAAATTTTCCATTCAGCTCTGGTGTTTTCATCAGGAATGCCTGAAAGTCCTCTACTAAATATTTATTTCTACCCTTGAAGGATTAAACTCAGTTTTGTTGGGTAGTTTTTGTTGTTGTTGTAATCCTGGCTTCTTTATCTTCCAGAATATCATATTTCAAGCCCTCTTTTTTCATCTTCCATAGACTTTTACTAAGTGCTGCTATGGAAAGGTACGATGCTAGGTGCTAGGGAATACAACTATGGAAAAATGGAGTAGTCTTCAATTTCTTCAGTGGTCATTGTCATAAAACTGCAGGCAACTCCTATGAACTTCCCCCATCATGCCACAGGAAACTTCATTTTGGAAAATCACTCAGCCCGAGTTCTTATACCTCATCAATACCTTTTGCCTTTGGGACTCTTCCCTTAGATTGAAGGATGAAACTTCCCTAAAATGTGGACATCCAGATCTGCCAGATTTTTATTTCTAACAAGGCTGCATTCCAATGGATTATTCCATTTTCAGTTCTCTTTTGTGTGTGGTCTTCATCATTAGAATATAAGCTCAATGAGGACAAGGATTGTTCTCCCTTTTCCTTGTATTTGTATCCCCAGTGCTTAACCCAATGTCTGGCACATATAGCAAATGCTTAACACATCCTTGTTGACTGATTGACTGACTAGTAGGAGAATATGGCAGGCACCCAAATAGTTTTAACTCAGGCAACTACATTTGGTGAAAATAGTAACAAAATCAGAAAAATAAAACCTATGTTTTAATCCTAGCCCTATTACAAACAAATGTCCTTGGGAAAGGCAACTCATCTCTCTAGACCACAGTTTCCTTATCTTTCAAATGATAACACTGGAAGTGACATCTACAACCCCTTGCAAGGCTATAGTCTATGTTCTTAAATTTAAAAAGACAAGTTAACATGAAATGCTCCAATGAGAGAGATGAGAAATTAGAAAGGAGTGTCAGTCTCTAGCTTCAGAATTTACCACTGGTTCCACTAATCCAACAGTGTTTTATAAGTGCTTGTTGATTGATGAGGCAAATTTTAATAGAGAAGTTGAAACCTTGTTGAGGACAGAGAAGGATTTCAACAGGTGGGAATGTGAAGAAAGAGCATTCTAAGCCTGGGGACAGAGGATGGGCAAATTTACAGAGGTAAGGAGGGACAGTCTTACATCTAGAGTTCTAGAAAAAACCTTCTTTTGAAGTGGTGTAAATAATTAGAAGCTCTTTTTTGTGAAGTATAAACTAACCTTTAATAGCTAGAACCTTTTTTATTTATATCATATTTTATTTAATTCTTGGAGGAGATGCTTGAAGAAAGTACATTAAAACATTCAAGAGTGCAATCAGGTAAATGATAGGATGAATTTTCTTGCCCCGAGTGCATAGGTATCAAAAGAAGCAAAAAAGGTAGCACACTTATGTGTTCAAAGAAAAGATAAAAATTAAAAAAAATAAATATTAATATGCATTTATATGGACATTTATAAAGACACTTAAAATACACACATCTTTGACTTCTGCTCATAATGGTTGGATCATTGGACCACACTTGATACTTCAACCTTACACAACCCTTCATAATTATGTACTCTCTAATGACACTGTTGATACCTATGACAAATGTGTACTATCCTATAGGCACTTGCGACATTTCCTGGCATCAGGGGAGAATAGAAATTGAAGAAAACTAGTGACTTGGAATTACATTCCCATTACTATTTCTCATAATCTTACCTAACCACTAGAGGGAGGATTTCCATTAGCTAAGAAGAAACTTTGGGAGAGCTCAGGGTTGTTTCTGTATATACTTGAGTAATGTAAGGTTTCCGTAAAGGTTAATAACCTACGGGTTGGACTTGTAAAACTAGAGTTCATTTTTGCGGGGGTAGAAATCAACTCCCAATAGACAACAAGATAAATATTTAAGTATGAAACAGCCTAGAAGATCTCAGATTACTTTTTAACTAGGATTCTGTGAAATTAACACATGGAAAGTGATTATTATGTTTAACTGGAGGAGAAGGAAGGATAGAGGAGGGAGACACTGTGTTAGAGATAAAACAATGCTGGATTTAAAAACAGTAGGACTGTCTGAGAAGCTTGGCATTGACACTTAGTTCTGTTGTGAGGCCAGTAAAGTCACTGAGTCTGACTCTTTTTCCTCATCTTTAAAACGACGATTTGAAATAGATGGAGAGAACATAGTACAGAGTAAAGGACAATGACCCTGGAGATAGAAGATCTGTGTTTGGATTCTGTTTCTGAGTGCTTACTCATTGTGAGTCCCCAGTCAACTTAATCTTGCTGGAATCTCAGTTTCTCTATCTGTAAAATCAAGAATTAGAACTAGATGGCTTCCTAGATCCCTTCTACTTCAATGGTCCTAATGTTCCTTCCAGTTAAATAAATGATCCAATGATGAATATGAATGATGATACTTTTGATTAATGTAAAAAAAGTCACTTGTTATTTTCTGGCATCCTAGCAACTTGAGAAACATCTTGCTGATGTTCTCTCTAGGTCTAGATGGGCAAGGATAATGAGAGAAAACTCAAGAGATCAGCTCTGAGTTAAGAATTTGGTCAAATCAGAAAAGCTTACAAAAGACAACAAAAGCTCTGAAACCAATTGGGGGATTCAAGTTCAAGTTACTATGAATTCAAGAAGGGTTAGAGTCAAAGGTTCAAGTCAGAGATGCATTTAGGGTCAGGGTTGGAGTCAGAGCGACACATTTAGTAGCCCTAATTGGTTAGAGTTGGAGGCAGAATTAGAGGTGCATTTAGGGTCAGAGTTGGAGGCATTTAGGGTTAGGATTCTATTAGTTTCTAACCCTAACCCTAACTGCTTCTGACTCTAACTCTAAATTCTTACATACTGGATTTCTGTAGTCTGAGCTAGGATTAACATCGTAAAACAACCACATCTGTTCAGTAAGTACAATTTATATTAAAGGAAATATTTATGCATTTTCTTTTATCTGTATTAACATAAAATCTAAATTTCATGGTATAGCTAAGTGGTACACTTTTGGAGAAACATTGTAGTGCGTGTGTGCATGTGTGGTATGTGTGCATGCTACTATTATTTTAGGCTTCCCACATTTTCCCTTCTACATCCAAAATAAAAAAGGATTGGTCCTTTTTCAGTGGGGAGGCGGGAGAAATAACAACATCCTAGATAGCTATATCAAACCAATGTATAGTTTTTTAAAATCCTTTTTTAAAGCTGACTGTATCAAGTGTTAAAATTGATACAGCAATTCTCTAAGACTTCACTGAATCTTGGATCTGATCACTTGTTGGCCATTCCTTCCAGTGACACAGATTTGAACTCATCCCTACCTGCTCAGTCTCTGGGAATCATTCCCATGTCCTCTTATAAGGTTATCCTGGAGATTCCAGCATTTCGGGGCTGGACACTTTCCTCACTTTCTCTTTACATGGAGAGAACACCATTTGGACACAGGTTGTCTATCCCTGGTTCTCACCATATACCCACCTGCCTTCTCCTTCTTCATCCTCACTCTCACAATTATCATTTTATAATTTGTAGAATTGGAAAGTGCTTTTCCTAACAGTAGTTCAGCTGACCTTGAACTAAGCAAAAGAACACCCTTGTAGTTTCTTTTTTATCTGATTCTCTGCACACAAGAAAGATCTTAATAAATTGCTGCCATCACAGATCAAGGCAGTATACCCCTTCCCACCTGCACAGTACACCTACAGATGAACCAGTCTGACACTCAGAATGCATTTCAGGCTCTCCCTCTGTAATCTTGACAGCTGAGATACTCACTGCTTATCTTTGGGAAGAAAAGAAAATCTGACAGTATCTTAATTATAGTGACAGAAGTAAGAAAGTCATGTAATACCATAAAATACGACCAGGAAACAGTTTGCTAAGGACTTGTAAAGTACTCCTTTTACTAAAGGTTAAGAGGAACTGCCAACTTTCTTCAGGTTGGGGTGGGGGTAGCTTCATATGATATTATTAGAATAGAGATTCAATAGCATCTCTCCCAGGGTGTCCCAGGTATATCTTTGCTCCCCTCAATTCTTTGCCTTGTATTTGTCTCCCAGAGAGATTCCTAGCGCAATTCCTTGAATGCTCTCTCAGGAACCACTTCACATGGTATAGGATGACCTAAAATACTCCCCCTTGTTTTCTAACTTGCATTCCAACAGAGTTTGACTTTAAAACCACAGTCTTCCTGTCCTACTCCTCTAAATATCAACCTGGCAGGAAGACAAATGAATTCTCAAGGATGGCAATATGATGCTTCCTCTTCCCCAATCTCTTGCCATGGAGAAATCTTGGGAGATGAACTTTCTTGAACGTAGGTAGGAAATGTGGGGATGAAGTGACAGAATTTTATTAACACATGTTTTTCAGCTGGCCCTTTAAGTATGTTTTTGATGCTTTGTAGACCACTATATTGATGACTCAGCCAGATTTAAATCTAAGACTAGCAAGGCTCATTAACATATTAAACAAACTGCATTTGCTTACAAAAATGAAATTATTTCTGCATTCTCCCAATAATTTAACAATAGAGCTAGACAGTAAGAAGAAACAGGATTTGAAAGAGGACACTCAGCAAATCATAAAATAATTAAAAATATAATGGTCCAATATGATTGACATAGAAATTGGCAGTGCTAAGATTTGAACATAGGGACTCTGAATTCGAATCCAGGTCTGATTTATCTTCATTCCATGATATTCCATTCTACTTCCTTCCTCTTCTATCAAGCACAAGTCCTGGCATATTATAGATGTTTAGTAAATATTTATTGACTGAGTGATCATATGTAAAATTTCTAAAAATCTGTTTCACTGAGAAAGAAGAAGGAATGCTGCTAAAATGGGAGAGATCACTGGCCTAGGACTCAAAAGAATCATGTTTGGAGCCGAGCCAAGATGACAGAGAGCAACTACTTACCTAAGCTCTTAGACAAACTCCTTCAGATACTTCTAAAAAGAGAATATGACCAAATTTGTAGAGGCAGAATCCAATAGGAAACAGACTGTGGCAAATTCACAACCCAGGACAGACTGGAAGGTCAATGGGAAGGGATCTGTTCCACCTGAGTGGAGGAGCTCAGAGTGTAGCACATCCTTGCCACTACAGGGTGGTCTGAGGCAGCAGCTGCACTGTGGAATCTCAGGCAAGACAGCCCAGGATGGGAGTCCAATAGAACTGAGCAAGTGAGAGCCTCAGAGTTCCAAGTATCTACAGCAGCTGCACCTGAGATTATCAGTCCACAGATTAAATGTCTGTAAGTCACCAACTTGAACTTCTGGGAGCTAAAATGGTGGAGTGATTGGTAAATGCTCTCTCCCCCTTCCCTTGTTGACTTTGAAAGAACCATAAAACATTTCCCCCAAAAAATCCTAGATAAGCAGAAGGGGCAAATAGTCTCATAACAAGTGAGGTTAGGAATATCACTAAGGGGGACTCCTCTTACTGTGGCAGAGGACTGGAACTGTCCCAGATAGCCCCACCTCAGTGGACCAACCAAGAGGAGATCTGGAGCCTGGGGAGGGGGGCAGCCTCACAACCACCAACACCAGGACCCCAGGCATGCTTCAACACTCCAAGGAAAATGGGAAGACACTAGAGCAGTCAGAATCACCAATCACTAAGATTGTCTTTGCTCTAGCTCAGCTGAGGAGATCTCCCATGACTAAATCACCCCTTCTGCACACTTAACAAGGTAGCTCCAGGGCTAATGCAGAGATACACATAAAAGAATTCACCTGGCCTCTGTTTTCTCATAATGGCCAGCTGAGTACCAGGTTCTTTAGCTTCTAGCTGAAAGAACCAGAGGCCACAATACACAAAGCATCATCATCACAAGTAAGAAGCCAAGTAGGAAAAAGACCATAGAATCTTTCTACGGGGACAAGGATGAAAACATGAATAGCAAAGAAGTCAGTATTGAGACTGTACTCCCATATGAAACTTCAGAAGGAACCATGAACTGGTTGCATGCACAAAGAACACTCTTGCAAGAGCTGAAGAAGGAAATAGAAGAAAAACTGGCCAATGATTTTAAAAGTATGAAAAAAAGAATTCACTGAAGAGAACAGCTCTTTATAAAGGAAAATTGGACAAATGGAAAAGGAAGAACAAAAACTAACTGGAGAAAATAATTCCTTAAAAGTGATAATTGGACAGATGGAAAAGGAGATGCAAAAGTTAACTGAAGAAAACAATTTGATAAAAATTAGCATTGGGCGAGTAGAATTTAATGACTCTATGAGATATCAAGAATCAGTCAAACAAAATCTAACAAATGAAAAGATAGAAGAAAATGTAAAATATCTACTTGGAAAATCAACTGACTTGGAAAAAAGATCCAGGAGAGAAAACCTAAGAATTATTGTCCTACCAGAAAGCCATGATGATAAAAAGAGCCTGGACAATATCTTCCAAGAACTCATCAAAGAAAACTGCCCAGAATTCCTAGATCCAGAGGACAAAATAGTCATCAAAAGAATGCACCGTTCACCTTGTGAAAGGGATCCCAAACTAAAAACACCCAGGAATATCACTGCCAAATTCTAGAACTATCAAGTGAAGGAGAAAATACTACAGGCAGCCAGAAAGAAACCATTCAAATATTGAGGAGTTACAGTCAGGATCACACAGAACTTTGTAGCTTCTACATTAAAAGATCGAAGGAATTGGATATTCTGTAAGGCAAAGGAGGTGGGACTACAACCAAGGATCAATTACCCAGAAAAGTTGAGCATAATATTTCAGGCATGGAGATGGACATTCAATGAAATAAGGGATTTCCAGACTTTCCTTATAAAAAAGTCAGGACTCAATAGAAAATTTGATCTTCAAATGCAGTTCTCAAGAGAGGCATCAAAAGGTAAATAGGGGAAAATAAAAACTTGTTACTCAGTATGGGCACACTGTTTACTTCCCTATAAGGGAGGGTGATACTAGTTAATCTTGAGAATTGTACATATATTATGAAATATAAAAGGGACGTATATAGAGGGAGCAGAAATAAAGTAAATGATGTAATGATAAAAATGTGATTAAAGGGTGCAAAGGAACTGTAATAGGAGATGTGAAAAGGAGAAGACAGAAAATAGTAAATTACATCACAGGAAGAGGCACAACATTATATTAAGGTAGAAGAAAACAGGGGAGGAAGATGAGCATTGTTTGATATTCGCTCTCATTTGATTTGATTCAGGGAGGGAAAAACAAACTTAAGTACACAAATCTAACTAGCTCTATAGGGAGTAGAAGGGGAAGGGGGAAAGAAAGGAGAGAGGAGACTAAAAGGGAGGGAAGAAGTAGTAAGGGTAAAGGGGAGTAAAAGGGAAGGGGGCTGAAAGAAGAAAGGGAAGACTGTAGGAGATAGGGGTCAAAAATTAAAACTCTTATTGTGGAGGGGAAGGGAGAAGGGAGAACTAAAAGCAAAAACAGTGAGAAAGAGGATGGAGAGAAATACACAGATTGTAATCATAACTGTGAATGTGAATGAGGTGAACTCTCCCATAAAACAAAGATGGAAAGCAGAATGGATTAAAACCATATTCCAACAATATGTTGTTTACAGGAAACACATTTGAAATGGGGGGATACACACAGGATAAAAGTCAAAGGTTGGAGCAGACTATATTGTGCTTCAGCTGACGTAAGAAAAGCAGGGATAGCAAGCCTAATCTCAGACAAAGCAAAAGCAGAAATAGATCTAATCAAAAGAGATAAGGAAGGAAACTATATCCTGCTAAAAGGTATCATAGACAATGAAGCACTATCATTAATAAACATATATGCTCCAAGTGGTATAGCATCCAAATTCTTAGAGAAAAGTTAAGGGAGTTACATGAAGAAATAGACAGCAAAACTATAGTAGGGGGGACCTTAACCTCCCCATCTCTGAGTTTGATAAATCTAACCTTAAAATAAACAAGAAAGAAGTGAAGGAGGTGAATAAAACTCTGGATAAGGTAGATATGATAGATCTTTGGAGAAAAATTGAATGGGGATAGGAAGGAATATACATTTTTATCAGTGGAACATGGCACATATCCAAAAATTGATCATGTACTAGGGCATAAAAACCTCACAATCCAGTGCAGAAAGGCAGAGATACTCAATGCATCCTTCTGGATCATAATGTAATACAAATATATGTAATAATAGGCTATGGAAAGATAGACAAAAACTTAACTGGAAATGAAACAACCTAATCCTAAAGAAGGAGTGGGTTAAACAACAAATCATAGAAACAATCAACAACTGCATTCAAGACATTGACAATAATGAGACAACCTACCAAACCTTATGGGATACTGCAAAAGCAGTTCTTAGAGGAAGCTTTATATCTTTGACTGCTTACATAAATAAAATAGAGAAAGAGGAGATCAATGACTTGGGCATACAGCTGAAAAAGCTCGAAAAAGAACAAATTAAAAATCCCCAAGTAAATACAACATTAGAAATACTGAAAATCAAAGAGAGATTAATGAAATTGAAATTAAGAAAAATACTAAACTAATAAAACTAAGAGTTGGTTTTATGAAAAAAACCAATAAAATTGATAAACCTTTGGTCAATTTGATTAAAGAAAAATAAAGGAGAAAACCAAATTATCAATATCAAAAATGAATAGGGTGAACTCACCTCCCATAAGGAGGAAATTAAAACAATAATTAGAAATTATGTTGCCCATCTATATGCCCATAAATTCAACAATCTAAATGAAATGGAGGATTATTTAAAAAAAACATAAATTGCCCTGATTAACAAAAGAGAAAGCTGAATATCGAAATAACCCCATCTCAGAAAAAGAAATTGAACAACCATCAATTAACTCCCTAGGAAATATCCCCAGGGCCAGATGGATTTACAAGTGAATTCTATCAAATATTTAAAGAACAGTTAATTCCAATACTATATAGAGTATTTGGGAAAATTGGGGAAGAAGGAGTCCTCCCAAATTCGTTTTAATGATACAAATATAGTTTTGATACCTAAACCATGAAGAGCCAAAAGGAAGAAAATTATAGACAAATTTCTCTAATGAATACAGATGCAAAAATTTTAAATAAGATTTTAGCAAAAAGAATACAGCAACTAATATGGGAATAATATATTATGATCAGGTATGACATACCAGGAATGCAGGGCTGTTTCCATATTCAGAAAACTATTAGCATTACTGATTATATCAACAACAAAACTAACAGAAATCCCATGATTATCTCAATAAATGCAGGAAAAGCTTTTGACAAAATAAAACACCCATTTCTATTAAAAACACTGGAGAGCATAGGAATAAATGGAACTTCATAAAATAATAAGCAATATCTACCTAAAACCTTCAGCAAGTATTATATGCAATGGAGATACTAGATGCATTTCCAACAAGATCAGGGGTGAAACAAGGATGTCCAGTATTACTACTATTATTCAGTATTCAGTACTAGAAATGTTAGCTGTAGCAATAAGAGAAGAAAAAGAAATTGAAGGAATTAGAATAGGCGAAGAAGAAACTAAGTTATCACTCTTTGCAAATGATATATTGATAGAAAATCCCAGAGCTTCAAGTTAAAAACTACTTGAAATAATAAACAACTTTGGTAAAGTTGCAGGTTACAAAATAAACCCACACAAATCTTCTGCATTTCTATATATGACTAACCAAGCCCAACAGCAAGAGATAGAAAGAGAATTCTCACTTAAAGCTAGGGTAGACACTATAAAATATTTGAGAGTCTACCTGCCAAAACAAACCCAGGGACTATATGAACACAATTACAAAATACTTTTCACACAAATGTAGTCAGATATAAGTAAATGGAAAAACATCAGTTGCTCATGGGTAGGCTGAGAAAATATAATGAAAATGACAACTCTACCTAAATTAATTTACTTATTCAATGCCATATCAATCAAACTATCAGATAATTATTTTCTAGAGCTACAAAAAATACTATCAAAATTCATCTGGAAGAACGAAAGGTCCAGAATGTCAAGGGAACTAATAAAAAGAAATGCTAGGGAAGGTGGCCTAACTCTACTAGATCTCAAATTGTATTATAAAGCAGCAATTATCAAAACCACTTTGTACTGGCTAAGAAACAGAAAGGTAGACCAGTGGAATGGGTTAGGTACTCAAGACACAGTAGTCAATGAATATAGCAATGTACTGTTTGATAAACCCACGGACCCCAGCTTCTGGTATAAGAACTCACCGTTTGACAAAAGTTGCTGGGAAAAGTGGATAACAGTGAGGTGGGAATGTGGCATAAACCAATGCCTGACATCATACACAAGAATAAAGTCCAAATGGATACATGATCCAGGTATAAAGATTGATACTATACACAAATTAGGGGAGCAAGAAATAGTGTATTTTTAAGATTTATGGAGAATGGAGAATTTTTTGACTAAACAATAGATAGAAAACAGTATGAAGTGCAAAATGGGTAATTTTGATTATGTCAAATTGAAAAGTTTTTGCACAAACAAACCCAATGCAGCCAAGATTAAGAGGGAAACAGAAAACTGGGAAAGAATTTTTGCAACTAGTGTCTGTGATAAAGGCCTCATTTCCAAAATACATAGAGAACTGAGTCAAATGTACAAGAATACAAGTCATTACCCAATTGATAAATTGTCAAAGGATATAAACAGGTAGTTTTCAGAGGAAGAAATTAAAGCTATCTATAGTCATTTGAACAAATGCTCTAAATTACTATTGATTAGAGAGACGCAAATCAAAACAACTCTGAGATACGACATCACACCTATCAAATTGGCTAACATGACAAAACAGGAAGATGATAAATGTTGGAGAAGCTGTGGGAAAGTTGGTACACTAATTCATAGTTTGTGGAGCTGTGAGCTGATCCAGTCATTCTGGAGAGTAATTCAGAACTATGTCTAAAGGGCTACAAAAATGTGCACACCCTTTGACTCAGCAATACCATGTCTGGGACTGTATCCCCAAGAGATCATAAAAATGAGAAAGGGTCCCACATGAACAAAAATATTTATACCAGCACTCTTTGTGGTGGCCCCAAACTGGAAATCAAGGGGATGCCCATCAACTGGGGAATGGCTGAATAAATTGTGGCATATGAATGTAATGGAATGTTATTGTACTATAAGAAACGATGAGCAGGAAGACTTTAGAGAGACCTAGAAAGACTTATATAGTGTGATGCTGAGGGAAAGGAGCAGAACCAGTAGAACTTTGTATACAGCAACAATGACAGTGTGTGAGGATTTTTTCTGGTAAACTTAGAACTTCATTGCAATGCAAGGACTTAAAAAATTCCCAGTGGTCTTTTAAGGCAAAATACCTTCCACATTCAGAGAAAGAACTACGGAATTCAATCACAGAATATAGCAGATTATTTTCTTTTTATTAAGTTTTGGTTTATTTTATGATTTCTCCTATTCATTTTAATTCTTCTATGTAACATTACTAAGGTGAAAATGTATTTGGTAGTCATGTATATGTAGAACCTATGTAGAATTGTACACCGCCTTGGGGAGGGAGGGCAGAGGGAGGGGGGAAGGAGGGGGAGGAAGGGGGGAAGGAAGGGGAGAGAGGGAAAAAAGTTTTGGATTATATGGAAGTGATTGTGAAGCATGAAAATAAATAAAATAATAGTAAAAAAAAAGAAGAAAAATAAAGTGCCTGGTTCTATCTGAGCTTTGATTTTCCTAAAAAAAAATCATATTTGCAGCCTTAGTTTTATTGCTTAACAGCTATGGAACCATGGATCAGTCATATGAACTCTCTGAGTCTCAGACCACAGAGGAGACTAGACAAAACTCTGACTGGGAGGATTTCAAGCTCGGCTTCTCAAATAGGTCCAGATACTGAACAAAGTTATTGTGGCCATTAGCTCACATTTTCCAGAACAGTTTCATATGAGAAGGAAATACTTTCCGGAAAGGGAAAGTATAATATGTCTTCTATGTGTATGTTTTTCCTTTAAAAATGTGTATCAATGCAGTGATGATTTAAGAAAGAGACAACGACAGTGAAAAGAACAGTGGATTTGGAGTGAAGCCCCCTACACTGTGGGTCAGCTAGCAAAGTCACTTAATTCCTGTGGTGCTTGGTCTCCCCATTTATAAAATGAGGGTGCTGGTCTCAATAGCTTTTATATTCCCTTTCAGTTCTAGGCGTAGGAGTCTATGTTCCTATGAAATCAAACTCCTTGGATCTCTGTTTCCTCAACTATAAAATGAGGATTGGCTCAGAAGCCTGTGAAGGGTATTCAAGGTAGGGTTTTTTTTTTCCATCATGCATTTTTGTCAAACAACAAATAATAAAATTACAACTAGTCTAGAAAAGGCTGTACCATACACAGACACATATATACTTATTGTATATATGTACATAAATATATCTGTGTCTCTCTATAATCTCTATCTATACATGTATGCATGCATATATATAAATATATATGTAGGTTTATATATACACATGTTAATATGTGTGTGTATTTAATACTGTTTGTATACAGAGTGCTCAAAGTTCTTAATGCAGGTTTTATCTATTAAAGCTATAAAACTTTATAAATATTTACCTATATAAATATACATATATATCTCTGGGGATCTATCTATAAATATAGACACATATACTCACACACATACAGACACATATCTCTCTCTATATCCATATATACATACATGATTCATAAGAAATACATACACATATGCATTTGTACAATACATATGTACCCATGCATAAATATAGATTTTCATATATATGTATGTGTGTGTGCGTGCGTGTGTGTGTGTGTGTGTGTGTGTGTGTGTGTGTGTGTAAGGCAGCTATATGGCACAGTGGATAGAGTATTGGGCCTGTAGTGAAGGAAGACTCATCTTCCTGAGTTCCAATCTGGCCTCATTCAGTTACTAACCGGACATGTCACTTAACTCTGTTTGCCTCCGTTTGCTCATCTATAAAATGTACTGGAGAAGGAAATGCCAAACCACTCTCGTACCTTTCCCCAGAAAACCCCAAATGGGGTCATGAAGAGTCAAACATAGTTAATCTTCATTTCAGCATTCGTGTGATCAACTCAAATGTCAGGAGCCCCTTGAAGACACATGCTTGCTAGAACACTGTTCTTTACAGAGTAGAATTTGGTTTCCTAGGGTTCTGGCTTCTTTGGGAAGGTTTATTTTAGTTCGGGGTTTTATGACTGACGTCCTAGAAAGGCCTCATCTCAAGTGGTTCATCTACACAAAGTCATGATGCCATAGTTGTAATAATAAGCACTTAAATGTACATAGCCATTTATATTTATTAAGTGTTTGACTTTTATTATAATAATAGTAGCTCATTTTTATGTGGTACTAGGTGGCTTTATGACTTATAAGGCATCCTCTTCCTAGCAATCTGATGAGGTAGCTAAAGATGATGATAGAACATGAGCATCTTGAATGCAGGAATTATTTACTATTTATCTTTGTCACCTATATGACCAGCACAGAGCCTGGCACATGGAAATATTTTATAAATTCTTGCTGATTGATGATGAGGAGGAGGATGAGGATGGTGTTAGCAATAATATGATGATGATGATGGCTGTCAAACATCAGGGACTTAAGGTTGGAAAAACCCTTTTTGCATAATCACCTTGTCAAGTAGGTCATATTTGCATTATTGTACTGAATTTACTCCGAAAGAAACTGAGACTCTGAAAGATGCATTTGTCCATGTGGGGTCAATATCATTTGCTAGCGTTAGCTCTGAAAACAGAATCCAGGGCTCCTGCCTCTTTCTACTGAGGTCCTTCTAGAAGAATGTTGAATTTAGCCTAGGAGGAACCAGGTTCAAACTCAGTTCTGCTCCTTACTGCTTGTACAATCTCCACTGACCTCTGTGGGCTCCAATTTTCTCCTCTTTGAAATGAAGGCATTGGACTAGATGCCTTTAAAGCCTGACATCTATGATCCTATGAGCTGATGAACCTGGTGACCATAGAGATCCCCCCTAAAAAAATGATCACACTACTTACCTTACTTGACTGGAGTGCATGGTAAATACTCCATAGAGGAAAACAAACAAGCCCACAAAGGCAGCAGGGATCAGCATTCCAGTGTACCAGCCTAACCAAGCAAAGTACAATCCAATCTTTTCACCAAAATAGCGCCTGCACAGAAGAGCAAACACAACTTGTCAAATAGTGCTGCAAATTTAATGGTGCCAGGTCTAGAATTTTAGGTGGTAAACTTGAAGCTAGTGGTCAGTCAGCAAACATTTTTTATGTGCCTGCTATGACAGGTACTCTAAATTGGGGGAAGAGGCCAAGAGACAAAAGTGAAGGAGTCTCTGTCCTCAAGACCTTTAGTCAGATCAACAGCCATGGACCCTGTAGATGGAGCTGATGATGACAGGTGGCATGGTAGATAGAACTAGACCTGAAGTCAGGAATACCTGAGTTCAAATCTGACTTAAGACATATATCTTTGGGCAAATTACTTAACCTCTCTCTGCCCATTTCCTCATCTATAAAATGGTGATAATCTCACTTGCCTCCCAGGGTTGCTGTAAAGCTCAAATGGCATAATATTTGTAAAAAAACTCAGCACAGTGACTGGTATACAATAGGTGTTTAATAAATGATAGATATGACTATTAAAAGAAAATCCTCTTCATTATCCTCATGTCATGTGAGGGTGGAATGAATTTTATTAAATTATTTTATTTTGTTTGATAGTCTGGTTTAATGGAAGGCACTGGACTTAGTGTTGACAAAAATCTACCTTTGCACACATTACTAGCTGTGTGTCCTGGAAGCAGACACTTCACAGGCACTCCATCCGCTAGAACAAGGAGAGGCTGAAATAGTTAATGATGCTTCACATTCATGTCACATTTGAGGTCTGCAAAAACACTGCATTTTGTCATCATTTCATCACATCCTTTATACATATTCTATCTTGATCCTCTGAACCTTGCAGCAAGCCTGTGAGGAAGATGCAGTGATCATTCCCATTTTTACACGTGTCAAAACTGAGGCAGGTCCAGTGGCCAGCTTTAGAGTCACGTAGCTAGTAAGTGTCTGAGAAGTGTCTTGAACTCAGCCTTGTTGAGTCCAAGTTCATCATTCTCACCAGGCGTGTGGCAAACAGCTTTCGCTGCTGTTCTGTTTCACTCAGTGATTATAAAGAAAAAGAATTGTTACCCTTAAAAATGCTTGGGGAGGGTAAACTGTTGTTTGAAGGCTGCACATTTCCCATCAGCATCCTTTATGTAGCTATGACTTAGCTCAGAGGAATTTAAAAAAAAAACTTCTCAATTCCCTCTTGTTCTCATTATGTGTAATTGTGGGGTAGGACACATCCGTTTCTCCTTGTTTGCTAACAAGCCCAAGGTCAATTGAATTCTTAAAAACAAACAAACCCAAACCCTAGGACAGGGTGTCAGGAGACCTAGGTCTTACTCCCAACTTTGATTACTGTTGACATCTATGTGAGCTCAAGAAAATGGCTTGCCCTCCCTGGGACTCTGCTTTCTCTCTTAAATGAGAAGGTTATACTAGGTAATGCTAAGGTTCCCTGAGTCTATGACTTTGGGTGGTAACTGGTGAGATCCCTTGGTTAGTGCTGTCAGTCAGAGAGGACCCAAGAGCCCATACAAATAAGGGGCCCAGAGGACTTCCTTCCCAGAATTCTCCCTGGTGTGACATCTTTTGTGGATGTGGTTGCTAGCACATGTATTTGATCCCTGCAGTTACCGATGCATTAGACCTTAAAGGACCTCCTGGGATCTGAGTTAGAAGGAAGGAAATTGTCTTAATGTTGCTTTTTATTGTCTCTCCTTTTTTAAATTTCTCCATCTGTCCCCAAGTTTTCCCTTTATGTGTTCTGTTCAGAGACCTCTCCCTCATTAATCCTATCATCAAGTTCATTGTCATTCAGTTTACTTTCACAGGATCCCAATCATTTTATAGGACAAGTGGAAGGAGCATTAGACACAATCTAATCTAAATCTATCATTTGAAGAAACTGAGATTAACTGACTTGTCCAAGGTCACTCAAGCAGTATGATGCCACAAAGCTGAGTTTTAAATTTAACCTCTCACACTTCAGTTTTTAACTAAACCATACAGTCTCTAATTTCTCTTAGGAAAGTGCTATCAGACAACTTAAGAGTCGAAGACTGGCTTTCCAAGCCCTTCAAATATCTGTCAGGCTTGTTAAACCTTAGGCCCTTTAAACTACTCCAATCCAGTGACACTGGCTTCCATAATGGTCCTCACATATAATGCTCCACCTTCTCACTCCAAGCATTTTGTCTGTCTGTCCTTCATGCCTAGAACACTCTCCCCTCCTTATTTCTGCTTCCCAGCTTCCTCCAGGTCTTACCCAATGTCCCATCTTTTGCAAAAGTCTTTCTTGTCCTCCTTGATCTTAGGATCTTCTCTCTGTTGATTATTTCTAATTTATCCTTTAAATATCTTGCTTGTATGTCAGTATTTTCATGTTGTCTCCCCTAATAGATTGTGAGCTCCTTGACAGCAGGGACTATCTTTTGCCTTTTTCTGTAGACCTTACATTTAGCTCAATGACAAGTACATTATAAATGTTAGTTGATTGACTGAAGGAGTATCAAAGACCACATAGTTCATAGGTAACCACCTGGAATGTATGTGGGTTGGGTGGGGGTGGCATAGAAGGAATTGCTGGATTTGAAGCCAGAATGCCTGAAGTTTGATCAAGTACAGTTCTACCACCTAATAATTGTTGACCTTGGAAAAATAATTTAACCTCTTTTAGCCTTATTTTTCTCATCTGTAAAATGAAAATATTTAGATTGGATGACCTCCAAAGTCCCTTCTAGGGCTATTTATATGGGTCCACTTTTGTCATACAATAAACATTTTCCTCTCAAGACTGAGGCTCAATGTTTTACTACGTGTTATAGCAGATCCCCTGTACCAAATCCATGTTTTTTGGAAATGTCTTATTTTGGGGTTCCATTTAGTATTAAGGGACGAGAGTAAGGAACCTTATATTAAAGGGAAAATATAAATACAAATTACGTTGTTATATCTGCAGTTTTTACCATAGATTATTGGAGGTTGTATTCTTTTTTGGGGGAGAGGGTACAAAAGGTTGCTATGGGAAAAAAAGTTGAGAAAAACCAGAACTGCCTTAGAGAGAAATGAATTGAAAAGTTTATCAGC
Organism: Potorous gilbertii; assembly: GCA_028658325.1. Lineage (NCBI taxonomy): Eukaryota > Metazoa > Chordata > Mammalia > Diprotodontia > Potoroidae > Potorous > Potorous gilbertii. The sequence continues at coordinate 248,385,863 of CM053772.1, read as the reverse complement.
AGACATGTGAATCTCCAGCTTTTATGTATAGCATAAAACAGGGAAAAAACTCTGATATAAGTAAATACTACCTTTTTCAAAGTAAGTTTGAAATTGTCTGATTTGATAAAAGTATGGTTTCCATATGTAAATTATTCCTGTGGTGGTAGTGGGTAATAAGATGAAGTTAAAGTGAAAATTGCTTATAAAATACATATACCCTTTCATAAAGAAAACAGAATGGAGCAATTAAAAAATGTATCAGTAGGATGTCCCCTATCTTCTTAATACTAAGAAGAGACTTTCAGGAACTAAGGAAGCACAAGCCAACCCCCTACCTCACTCTGAGCATGACTCGTCCTTTTTCCTACCCCCTTCTTACTACAACTGAGATGATCTATGCTCATACATGAGATGACAGGTTAAAAAAATAGGAGCCCTAAAACAACGTGGCTAGAAATGATGTTCTTCCTCTTCTTCCTCTTCTCCCTCTTTCCTTGTTACTTTCTCTTTCCTTCTTTTTACCTGTTATCCCTCCTCCTACTTCTCCACACACATACACACACATATATATTCACATACTTACATATACATTCATACACACACTTTTTGGGGGATCAAAAATTAGAATATTGTAGTGGAACAGAATCACAGGAATTGACTTTGGAAGGATCTCTGATACCTATCACTTATACAAAGTACCAGCTCAGAGCTTTAAAAGTCAAAAGTATCACAGGGGTCACTTAGCTCAATCCCTTCATTTTATGAATAAGAAAACAGCCTAGAGATTGCTCAGTGACTAGCCCCACATCATAAAGGTCAGTAGCAGAGTGAGGATAAAAAATAGGTCCTCTTATCCCTCATCCAGGGAGTTCCCTTCCTTCTCTTATATACTGCCATTCCTACATAAATTAAGATAATCCTTACATGAATAAGTTAGAATTTAAGAAAGAAATTAAAATTTTCATATCGAATTAGAATATTCTGCCATTACATCTACCTAAGTATGTAATTATGTCTGATTAAAATCTTTTAAAAAGTCATCTGAATATTCTTGAAATTTTGTTTAAAAAATGTAGAACATCCTTTTCCTTCATCTGTTAGTTTGCAGGGCATGACTTAAGAAAAATTGTCTCATTTGCAAAACATTTGAGTGAATATGTGAAAGAGCAAGGATTTCTGTGGTGGGAGGGAACTCTTCATCTGATAACTCCCTCTCCCAGCAGATTACTATCTATGACCTAGTAGGCAGTTCTTCGGGACACGCCTGAAGGTCAGAGGTAATAAAGTGATGAAACTGTTTCTAATAGCAAACCATGGTACTTGGAACCAAAAACAGTGAGGGCTCTTGTACTCCCTCTGACTCATCTCATATTTCATTACCTGTAAAAAAACATCCAGAGCACCTATCTCAGTGTGTGTGTGTGTGTGTGTGTGTGTGTGTGTGTGTGTATTTTGGGGAAGGGAGATGCAGCCTGGTGTATGATGAACTTGGAATCAGGACAATCTGGGATCAAATCCCATTTGTGACACTAACTCTATGACTGTAGCTAAGTCACTGAACTTCTCTGAGTCTCAGTTTTCTTATCAGCAAAATGGGGGAAAAATGCCTTAAGCACCCACCTCATGAGATTGTGCAGTTCAAATGAGATCATGCATAGAAAGCATTTTGAAAATTGTCAAGTGCCATAGCAATGCCAGCTATGGAATAGCTGTGTTTCTGGCCAAGCCCAATACTCCAACCATTAGCGCATCGAAGGCTATGGTTTAAAATCTTGCCCTTGAAGTTCATTTCCAATGTGACCTTAGTTACTGAATATCCCTGGGACTTCTCTATAATGTGAGGATGTCAGACTAGAGGTCCTCTGATGTCTCTTCCTGGTCTATATCTATGATCTATAAGCCACTAAGAATTCCACCAAAATAAGAATAATATTTGGAAAACATTCTTTTGTAGAAGGCAGTTAGGTGTCATAGTAGACTGAGTGGGATACTTCGAGTCAGGAAGACTTGGGTACAAATGTGGCCTCAGATATTTATTAGTCATATATTCCCAGACAAGTCACTTTAATTTCTGTCTGCCTCAGTTTCCTCAACTGTAAAATGGGGGTAGCAATAGCACTTGTCTTCCTGGATTTTTGTGAGGATAAAATAAAATACTTGAAAATGCTTTATAAACCTCTGAGTGCTATACAAATTCTATTATTATTAAAAAACTCAATAGAGAACCTTTTTGAGTATGAGTTTAAGGGTAAGGTTCATTCATTTGCAAAAATTGCTCAGATGTGGACACTAGATTTTTATCTGTCTGAGTTAGCAGTTCTCTCAAAAAATGTGTCAGTACCTGATTAAGTCGAGGGGCTGATACTTATACCACATTCCCCAGCAGGCCCAACGCTTATATAGCAGGTGTCTGTGGTTCTTGGCTCCATGAGTTTTAATCGGGTGTCTGCTTTGGTAGCTTCCCTAAAGAAAAAGAAAATGATGAATGGATAGCTACCACATGAGTGAAAGGAGAAACACAATGACATGACAACTGTATTTTTCTACTTTTAAAGGTCTCATTTGACATTTTAGTGACAATTTTATAAATGGCGCACATCTGAGGAAATGATCAGGAACCTATCTTTCCAGGCATCCCTTCACTGGTTTTTATATCTGAATTTAAGATCTTAAAAATTCTGTGAGACAGATCTACATCACTTAGAGTCAAATATTCAAGGTTTAGAGCACCTCAGACTTTTAAAATAAAGAAAATTACTCTTCTTTAATGTAGGAATAATTGTATGGAGGGAAAATATTGCAACCTTCCACCTAAAAGTTGGGCAGTTATACCAAAGCAGTGGATTTTCTAACCTTTGAAGACTAGAAGATTATTAGAGTTGATAAGGAGAGTGCAAAGGCATTGAGCCATCTAGGAGAATAACATATTTTATAGAATTATAGGATCTTTATAGTTTACTTTTGAGGAAACTATACACACACACATGTTTGTGTGTGTAACTATTCTTGCTTTCCAATCAGATAAAGCAGATAGGAAATCAAAGGGCTATGGATCTTGAGCTAGAAGGAACCTCAAAGGTCCTTGAATACAAACTCTTCTTTGTACAGATGAAGAAACTAAGGCATAGAGGGGTTAAACTACTTACACAGGTTGTAAACAGGAAAGTCAAGATGCAAACCCAAGTGTTCTGACCTCAACTCTCAAATAGTCTTTCTACTACATCATACTTCTCTGTAATGGGGGTATGGGGGTGAAAGCAAGTATAATTATTAGTTAGTGGTAAGGTCTCCTTCTTTATCAGAGTCTAGGAACTGGAGATAAGACAGATCACTGCCACTTCAAAGAATCTCTTTTGAGCATGTAGTCTCTTATTCAAGGGAAAATGTTAGCCTGCTTGTAAAGAGGACTGAATATGGTAAAACCTCAATTAACCGGAATGTTTTCATAACAGGGAATAATTCCAATTTCTATATGCTTGTCCTGGAAGTCCTTATAAACAGTGTATTTTCCTTTTCTGTTACTTCCAGAGATATGAGAAGATGATGGATTTGGAAATATTCCAGACATACAAATGGTCTTTGAATGCTTATTACTGAAGCATTCCAGGCATACTTTGGTGTATACCCTCATTAAAATTTTACTTCTCAATTCTAGCTCTAAGAACAATAGTCAAATCTACTCTACCATTCTTGGAATGGATATGTAAATCATGTGTTCCATGACCCCAGTCACCACTCCATCTGACCAAAACAATCCCTGGCCACCACTCCTCATCCATGTTATCTATTGGAGTGCAAGGACCTTGAGAGAAGGGATTTCATTGGTGGTTTGTATCCACAATACTTAGGGTAGTGCCTGGTACATAGTAAGCACTTAATCAATTTTTCATTCATTTCTCCATCCAGCCTGACAACACCTGTACTCTCCTGTCTACTGGCACACACTAGATACAGCTGTCCTTGACTAATAGCCGCTCCCCCTCAATGGGGACCAAGATATGACTACTTCATCTAACATCTATTCTCACTATATGATCTCTCTCTTTTTTTTGAACTCTCTTTTTTAAGAAGGATCGTGAATACATGTAACAAAACCATATATAGCATCATTTCTGTAAGTAAAGGAAAAGTGACATAATCAAACAATATGACATAATCAATCTTCTTCCCCAGTACTTTTCCTTTCCCATAATCTTTCACTTTTCTGTGGATCAATGAACTACATTTAAGACAATTGATGCAAGTATGTATATCCCTGTAAACTATCACTTCCTCTGCCCTTTAACTTATATCACACAAAATCAAAGAATGTTAAATTTGCAAGTGAACTTATTGTTGAGTTGTTCCAACCAAGTTCAACTCTCTGTGACCCCATTTGGAGTTTCCTTGGCAGAGACACTGGAATGTTTTGTGATTTCTTTCTCCAACTCATTTGACAAATGGGGAAGCTGAGGCAAATAGAGTTAAGCTGCTAGCCCAGGATCACACAGATAGTAAGTATCTGAGGCCAGATTTGAGGTCCTTTTGACTCCAGGTCCAGCACTTTATCCACTGTGTCACCTAGCAGTTTGGAATTGGACTTAGATACCCTCTATCACTTCTATCTCATTATACAGATGAAGAAAACGAAGTTCTAAAAATCATAATGGCTTATACAAGATTCCACATTCAATCAGTTGATGTGTGTGTGTGTGTGTGTGTGTGTGTGTGTGTGTGTGTGTGTGTGTGTGTGTGATATAGCACCAGGAATCAAACCCAAGGACTTTTCTCTAAGTCTGGTGTATAATAGATATATCTTGCTTGGTTACTCTGAGAAAATTTCTCTCTTTCCTTGTATTTTGGTTATAAGCTAAACAAAGCAAAAAAACCAAACCCTGAACTCACAAGAGTTCTAATCATAGCTGATGTACTTAAGTAGTGCTAGTTATAAACCTTGTGATGATGAAAAGTCATGTGTTTCAAGTGACATTTGAGAAATAAATTAGAGACCAGACATCAGGTTTTAAAGCTTTTCTAAGTACCCAGGAGAACTTCTTAGAAGTTCCACAAAATTCTCCATTTACCTCCTTATCCATCTCTCATTGAATGTGCTTTTGCTTGAGCACCAATACTTCAACGTCATGCTATCGTCCCTGTGGGTGCCCCATGTACCAATGTACATTGGAACCTTTCTGTGCCTTCCATTTTCAAAGTATCTTGGATTTATGTATTTATTTTGTGGGGGTGTAAATGTGTATGGATGCATATCTGCATGTATATCTATATACATGACTATCTATATATGTATTATATATGTTCTTGTGTGTATGTGTATATGCATGTGTATATTTGTATCAGTAAGCACTCCAACATAGAACGGGGTTGGAGAGGGAGAGGCTGCTATCATAGGTTCTTAGATCTGCATTCATAAAAGGAAAGCAAGGTTCCAGGGGTTACTTGTTTTTGTACTGCAGTCCTAGTAAAGCCTCTTGATTGATAAAGGCAAGATTCAATCAGGCACTTGATTATACTCAAACAAAATCATCAAAAGTTCCTAATTTTACTTGCCATTACAATATTGTATCCACATATACATATAAGGCACAAGCATTTAATAAGTAGCTCCTTACTAGGTGCCAGGTGATGTGCTAAGTGCTGGGCATACAAAGAAATGCAGAAGACTGTTCCCTTCCCTTGAGGAGCTCCCAATCTAAAGGTGAAGACAACATTAAAATAACTGTGTAAACTAGAAATGTCTAGGATAAATTGGTGGTTATCTCGGAGGGAAAATACTAAGATTAAGAAGGACCTGGGAAAAGCTTTTTGTAGAAGATGAGACTTAAGTCCAGACTTGGAAGGAAGCCAGGGAAGACAAAATGTAGAGATAATCATTAGAGTTCTAGATGTTATAAACAGGCAGTGAAAATGACCCCAGTAAGGAGGTAGAGAGTCTTATTTGAGTATTGGGCAAGGAGGCTGGTGGCACTGGACCACAGAGTACATGCCAAGGAGTAAGATGCAAGGAAACTGGAAAGGCGGAAGGCAGACTAGGTTATATCGGGCTTTAGAAGTCAAACAGATAATTTCATATTTGAACCTGGAAGTAATTGAGAGCCCTTGAAGTTAATTGTATAGGTGGGTGATATGGTCAGACCTGTGTTTTAGGATGGTTAATTTGAGAGCTAAGGGGAGCATAGAGTAAAGTGGGGAAAGACCTGAGGCAAGCCAGTGCCCCAGCAGGCTGCTACAACAGGCTAAGTATGGAAAGATGATTGCCTACATGAGGTTGCCATAGTATCAGAGAAGAGAAAGGGGTATATTTAGAAGATGTCACAAAGGTAGAAAGGATAGGACTTGAAAAAATGACTGGATAGTGAGGAAATGAGAGAGTAGGGAGTAAACTATGGCCCCTAGGGTGGGAGCCTGATAACTGGGAGCATGGTGGTAATCTGAAGAATGGAAGAGTTAGGAAGAGGAGAAGGTTTTGGGGAAAATATAACATGTTTGGAAGTGATGAGTTTAAGATATTTACATCTAGTTTATCTAGTTCAACAGGTACAGCAAAGTAGTTGGAGACATGACGCTAGAGGTCAGGCAAGAGGTCAGAGGTGAACTGGTAGATCTGAGAGGCCTCTGCATATAGATGATAATTAAAACCATGGGCAGTGATGATATCAGGGAGAGAAGATCGTCTAGGACAGAGCCTTGGGGGACCCCCATGCTTAATCTGTGATATGGACAAAGATCTAGTAAAGAAGCCTGAGAAGCAGTCATCAGATGGATGTGAGGAGAAGTAGTTGTTTCATGAGAAACTAGAGAGAAGATAAGATCAAGGAGAAGAGGGCGATAAACTGAATCAGAGCCTACAGGGAGGTCAAGTCAGAGGAGGACTGAGAAAAGGTCGTGGGATTTGGCAGTTAAGAAAACATCAGTAACATTGAACAGAGCAGTTTGAATTGAATAGTGAGGTTGGAAGTCAGATTGCAAGGAGTTAAGAAGAGAGGGAGATGACAGGAAGTAGTAGCATCTATTATAGATATACTTTTTAAAGTTGGCCAGAAAAAGGGAGAGGTAAAAGATGATAGATAGTGGGGACAGAGAGATCATGTGAGCTTTTTATCTTTTTGCATGGGGGAGACAAGGAATTGTTTACAAGGAGAAAGGAAGCAGGAGACAAGGACTTGAAACCAATCAGCCACATAACACTGGCAAATATGCATCAATCTCTGAACACTCACTCATTTAGGAACTGAAGTGGTTGGGCTACAAGGTTACGTAGCCCAAGAGTTGGATTAAAAAAATCCATGACATCAATTTCTTATTTTTTTCACAATTTGTCACAGTAGCTTAGCAATAGACTGGAAGATTGGAGGGCTTCACATCTCCTACTACCTTGCTGAACTGGAGGTGGAAAAAACCACAACCTCATCATTGATTGTAAGTCAGAGCCTACTTATACTCATGCTTCTTTCCACTGGGCTTTATGTCAGTCATTTTTGTGTTTCCTCAGAGACTGTGTTCCATGATTTATAAAAACATGATATGACTATGGGACTATTTATGTAAAAAGAAATAGGTTTGCCTGTTGGGTGTTAGTCTGTTACTTTCCAGCCAGGAAGGAAATTGTCTTAGAAGACTGTTGCCAGATTAATTCTTTAGGATGGAGCCTTGGGGCTCATTTCTCATCAAAGGCAGTTTTCTGAGTATCTGTAACTAACTCAGGTCCCGCTAGTCTATCCAACTCCCACAAGAGTCAAGTGTGATCATTCCCTGAAGTTCCAACACCTTAGTGAGAATCCATCATGGCATATACTGTTCATGCATAGGCTAGTAAGGGCAGAGAGTTTGGTACTGTTGTGAACTGTGTATGTCACTGTGTGTGTGGAGTAGAAACATTCCTACCCTTGTTATGCATTTTCTCTCTGCTACTGATACTGCTATTGAGAATGATGGCCCTGAGAATCTGTGTTGTGCAATGATCAAACAAAAAATTCATTTATTTTCATAATGGAAGGAAAATGGAATCAAGATTTTCAAAAGATTTTCAACAAAAAGTTTCTTGAATTTGATAGGAATCAAGATTCCTTATTCTGTTGAGTCTCATTTCATATGTGTTCTTTTTCTCTAATCCAAGAGCCTTTCCCTATGTCTGTCTTCTCCTTTGGTTGACCTCATTACAGCTTCTATAAATAAATGCTGCTGGGTGACTTTAGCTTCAAAGGGTTTATTATTAAGTGGTTCTTATTTGTACAATCATCCCTATTCTCCATAGCTGTCTTTTTTTCCTGTTCAAATGGCCATGTATTTATTTAACTGTGTCTACCCCTCCCCCAAGAGAATGTAAGTTCCTAGGCAACAGGGATTTGTATTTTTTTTGTTGTTTGTTTGTTTGCTCATTTTTTATTTTGTCATTTGTATCCTCAACATTGAGCACAGAGACTTTCATGTAAAAGAAATTTAGAAGTCTCTACTAACTTTGTAACTTTGTACATTCAGTCATTACCCTGGGGCCCCTTCCTAAAACAGTAATACCCCTTCCTGAACCTGATAATCAATCCATATTAGTTCAGTGAATATTTGAATTTCTTCCTGAAGGAATCACATGTGATTTAGCATTTGAATTGGCATATTTATGTATATGTACACAATATGTATATAAATAATGCATATATACATACCATATGCATACATATATAGTACACACATAATACATACTATATATACCATATATAGTACATGTGCTTTATGTTATGTATACTATCTTTTATATAATATTAATATATCTACTATGTAATATATGAGAAAGAAAGTCATACAGATAAATACTTCACCTCCCTGAATACAGCAATATTCTCTTGTCCATTTGGCCAGTCTCAAGTCTCTCTTTCCTCTAATCCATCCTCATTTTGCTGCTAGCTGCATCTTTATGCAAATATATGACCATGCTAAGTCTCAGCTGAAACACCTTCAATGACTCCCTACTGCCCACATCTTCCTTACTTATGAATGTCTTATCTCTTGAGGGCAAGATGTTTTTCTTTTTTCCACCTTTGCATCCCTAGCATTGAGTGCTCCACCCCTAAAAGACACTTAATGAACCTTTGTTGACTTCCCTTGATCAAAGATCAGAACAAATCAGATTTTATAGCTAAATAAACAAAAATCTCATGAGCCAAAGTACCAGGTTAACTAACTACTATGGCCACTTCTTTCAAAATATTTACTCTACGTCAAAGTTTTGCCATGGGATGGGAACATAAGCTGCCACATATTAATGCATATTTTACATTCTTGGATTTCTTTTTGTACTAAGTCATTTAGGTTTTAAAAATAATAACATGGAATTTGAAGTTACCTCATGAGGAGGAAAGGATGCCTCATATGTGCCATTGTTCAAGAGTTTATTGATACCTGGGCAGAGAAGAAAGTCAGTCAATGTACCAGCTCAAAGACTTCCTTAAGTTAATGAATATGCACATCTAAGCATGGAAAGGGGCAGCGGAGAGAGGGGGGGGGTTATTCTTAGGGCACAGCTCCATTAAAATCTTAAAATAATCCAAATAATTGTTGTTAAGATGATAAAAGATAATGGCAATGAAGGGGATTCAGTCTGGTCATGATAATGACATCATTAACAATGAGATATGAGGGGCTAATACATTTGATCACATTGAGTCAGGAAATATCCTGTCCGATATTTTTAATATCTAACTTACCTTTCTTAGTATCAGACCATGGTCTCATCCATCAAATACTCTGGGATGCCACTAAAGTTGATTTTCTCCTTGTATCGATTAGTCCTTTTTCATATTTTCCCATTTTCATGTCTTAGTTTTCATTGTGCTTTTTTAAAACTGAGAATACCCTCCTTTATCTTATGAATTAATTGCATCCTGGGCCATCTCCTGTCATCCTGATGAATATCAGGCCACTGGACCCAGATGGCTCAGGAGGAGAGAGTGAGGCTGGTAACCTTGCACAGCACTTCCTCACTCAAAACAAAGTCAAGTTCAAGTCATGTCATCATTTCTCTGATGTCATGGTCCTCTTTGAAAATGAAGGATGAACACAACAATAACAAATAACCTTAGAGTCCCAGCTCTGATGCTCCCTCTTCTGTGAAGCCTTCCCTGATTTCCTCTGGCTGGAAGGAGTTTTTTACATTTGATTTTATAACCCTTTACTCTCCCACCCCTAACCTTTCCTCTTCTACATTTATAAAAGTAATGAAGGAAGACCTCCAGTCTGTTAAAGGAATGAACGCCCAGTACTGAAATTATAGGAAGACAAAGGTCACACAGGATGGGGGTTAGATTGTGGCTTTCAAAACTGGAGAAAACTTCCAAATTGATGAGATCACAGATCCTCTACAATATTTGAGTTTCTAATTCCATTTTAATTTGCACTATATTTGTCTGTGCATACGTATTACAAACCAAACCCTAACCATTATTGACTCCTTGATATCAAAAGTCACATTACATTTACTTTATTGTGATCCCCAGTGACTGTCTTAGTGCTAAGAATAGTCTGGGCAGCATTCAGGATATGTTGGTTGAATGAATGCATGAATGCTCACTTCACTTTATTTTGCATAGGCCCACAATAGCTTATTGAACACCTAGTTTAATGTTGTAATATTCAATAAATAAGTTTCCTTCCAAAATATATTTTTATACGACCACTGGTGCTCACAGGTTGGTTATAAACAAGAACTGAATGAAAAACGAGAAAAAACACGATCTTCCTAGAGCCCGTCTCTTACAAAGATCACATAATTCAACAAAACAGATACTTTTTATTCCAAATTCCTAAAGACTATAGACTTCATTTTCTCTCACTGACTTCCCTGCTTTAAGCCTGGCACTCTATCCAAGCTCTCTGAATAAGAATCAATCAGTGGGAAGTCGCCTGGATTTACATTGCCCAGAAACTTATTTTTTAAGTTTGAAAATTACAAATAATAAATCAAATGAGATAACATATCTATGGCACTTTGCAAATGTTAAAGTGCTAATAAATCTATTAATATTATGTAAAAATATTATTATTGCAAATCATAATTACACAGCCAATCATTTAACTACAGAATATCCCTTACCATTGAAAAAAACAAAACAAAGAAGTTCCCCTGGGGGCAGGGACTATTTCATTTTTGTCACTGTAGTCCTACCACTTGGTATGTGCTTGGCACAGAGTGGCCAAAAGGCAGTTGAATTGAATGAAACTGAGCTAAACTGAGAAGAAAACTGAAATGTTGGCTCTGAAAAAGGAGTTGGTATGTATTCTGCTTTAATCCTATTAAATGAGAAACATCACAGGAAGAGCAGTCTCCTCCTAATACAAGTCTAGCTTTTTGTCAAAGACCAAGTCTTAGTTTGTTTTTTGCTTGTTTGTTTGAGATTTAGTGTCACAGTTACAGAAGGTTAGGTCTGAAGAGGTCCTTGGTACCCATAACTCGAAAAGACTTTAGAAACAACTCCTTCCTATTCTCTCAATTTTTAGGGGAGCAAACTGATACCCCGAAAGAAGCAGTAATGTGGCCAATGTTACAAGAACAATAACTTGTTAAGGTTGGACTGGAAACCCCAAATGATCACACCCCAATTTTCATGCTCATAGCATCATTGCAGTCTTGGATTAAGGTCTTACCCATTTTTGTTTTTCCATCTTCATATTTGGTGCGTTGGAGCACATGATGAACAATCCTGCTTCTTGTGGAATTGTTGAAGAAAGTGTCCTTATTTGTTATTGTAAAGCTGTGGAAATGATTGGAGCAGTTTTAAGACTCAGAGTCAAGCACAGGACGCAGCAAGGGTGTAGAAATGCCACACCATCTAAAAGACTTTCTCTTGAGAATGACAGCCAACACGATTTCTTTTCATGATCCTCATATCTCGACAGACAAGAGCCTGACATTTCACTTTCCATTACTTTGAATGTTAATTCATGACAAAAATATACCCATAAAAGCAATCACCTATCAAATGTCATTTTGAATGCCTCCCTTCAGTACTTATCCTTGGCATGGAAAGAGAGGAGGAGAAGAGCAGCCTGTACATTTGCTTCCACTGAATTATTTACAATTTTGAAGCAATGCTGACAATGTGGCTTGCAGCAGGGTTTCTTCTAAATAGAGATGATTAAAAATTCAGCCACCATTTCCTAGATTACTTCTCAGGGTTTCAGTTCTTTCTCAGCAAAGAAATGAATACATTTCCTCTCTGTAATCTCTCTGTCCCTCCTTATTTCAATCAATGCAGTTTGATTCCAGTTTGGGGTATGAGAACTTCCAACAACTAATTACTCTTCCTTTGTTTTGGACCATCCACATCCTGCTTTCCTCCTAAAGCTCTGGTCCAGATGAAGACTGTGCTCTATAATGTACCGTAAGAACATTTGATTGTCTGGAAGTCTATTACTGGGCACACGCATGCACATGTCTTACAATCCAGTGATGAATGGTATTCATAGTGATGAGCCTGAAGGCTGGAAAGTGTTGTATTGCTTTCTGAAGCATTAAGACTTCACAGGATTGTATATCCAGCCCAATTCACTCCCCAGATGGCCCTATTTTCTCAGTAGCCTTTCTCCCTTTGGTAGAACTCTCCCCTGAAGCCCGTTCTCCTGAAGGGCCTCATGTCTACTCACTTTACTCCTAGAACAATTCACTCTCCAGACTGCTCCCTTCCTCAGCAGTCAGCCTCCTTGAAAATAGGAGCTGTCTAGTTTTCATGCTTTGTCTGTCCATCTATCATCTATCTATTTATCTATCTATCTATCTATCCATCCATCCATCCATCTATATATCTCTTGTCATCACTGTCATTGTGGGTTCTCCTTTTGCTCACATAGATCATATTAAGTTACTACTAACAAAAAATATTATATCCCCTACTGGCCAACCTTCCAAAGAACTTCCAGAAGTCATTCCTTAGGCATCATTCTTTGTTAGGCACATAAGAACATTGATTGAGAGTTAGATGGCACCTAAGAATACTTGAATGTTTTATTGATGAGAAAAATAAGGGAGAGAAACGTTTACAATGTATTATAGATTTTGTTTGAAGGGACCTTAGAGGACATCTAGTTCATCTCCCTTATTTAATAAATGAGGAAACTAAGACTGACAGAGGTTAAGGACCTTATTTAGGGTCACAAAGCTAGTAAATATCAGAGTCAGAATTTGAATGCAGATCTTCTTGACTCTAAGTGCATTTTACTTATTACACCACGCTGGAATTCCAGGAAGTGGTGTTTATATCTTAGTGGAAATTGTCATTTCTTTTGTTCTGTGGCCAGTCCTTCAAGAATTCATGGTCACCGCAATGCTATGATTCAGTTGTAATCTATACTTTTAAGGAACTAAGTATGTTTTATTGTGATTTCATTCCTTACTAACTATATACCTTCTAACTTTAAAAAAAATCTATGTAGATATTCTTTAATTAGTGAATTTGAGGAAGGAAAGGTACTCCACCCTTTAAAGAGCATCTCAGGTTGACCAGTTACCTCATTTGCCCCCAAGGAGAGATGGTTACAATAGTAGTATGGCCTGGTGGGCATGTTGGTATTTAAAGGATAAGTCTCTGTTTCCAGGAGAAACCCAAGGTTATTAAAGAAACTTCAAGGTTTTCTAAAGCCATTTTCCAATTACTGAACTATAAGTCTGACATTTTTTGTCTGTGGATCCCAAATTTACATAGTGGTAAACAAACTCTACAGGTTATCTACTCAAACAAATGTCATAAAAGGTGTAATAGAATTACTTATCTACTTGATCATTCTTGTGTGGATGGTGAAGGATTTCTTTTGGGAGATTCTTCAGTGATGTAGAGAAATCTAAGTAATTTCACTTGCTAATATGAGAATCCTGAAGATCTTACCATTCTCAAGAAATCCCTCTGAAACTTGAAATCTCGGATCTTTTAAATACAAATATTCACCCATTGCTATTTTATGACTATGCAGCATTAAACGTAACACTGTCTGAAGAAATGAGAATGGCTATCACATAGAGGTCAGTGTTGAGACTCAGTAGTAAGTACAGTGCCTGGCACATAGGAGGCGTTTAATAAGTGTTGATTGATTGATTGATTGATGGTGGGTGTGAACTGGTCACAACAGATGACTTAAGAAGATATTCAAAGAACAAAAAGGGCAATGAATTGCATCATGTAAATGTAAGATAGGAAATGAAGTAGAGCTGATCACATGGCAAGGGCAAGAGATGATAGGTGGACAGTTCAAAGTTTCCACTGGTATCTTTTTGATGTCAGGACAAACTAAAGATGGCTTCCAGCACATTGCATAGATAATCTGCAGCAAACTAATGGAAGAATATGGACAAGAATCATAAATGAAGTATGGTCTGCATTTTTGGAAGGAACATCTAAATTGTCAAGACCACAGATCCATTTGAATATCTGCAAGTATTGTGGATAGAGAACTCTCCTCAAAGTCAGGTGACTTGGGCTCAGGACTTCTGACTCATATTGGCTGATTCATTGGCAAATCATACCCTACCCCACCTTGCCTGCCCCCAAGTCCATTAATGCTCTAAGGTTTTCAGTCTTAGAACAATAGAAAATAGGTGTGGATACAGGGAGTATTCTCACAAAAAGAGCCACAATGGGTATTCCTTTAGCCCTTTGAGGTCTATAAAGAGTTTCTTCTTCCTCATCTTATCTGAGCCTTGTAATGGACCTGTAAAATCAATACCACTGTTACAAATAAAAGGAATTGACACATATAGGTCCTATTACTATACTTATTTCACTAAGGAAAAATATTTAGAGAAATGAAATGACTTACCCAGGGTATTACAGCTAGTCAGTGTCAGAGGCAGGATTTGAACTCAGTTCATCCTGACTCTAGATCTGGTATTCTATCTACTACCTGACCTAGCTGCCTACTATAGGCTTTAGTATTTCCATTTTACAGATGAAGAAACTGGAGCTAACAGAGTTTAAGTGACTGCCTGGGCTAATGTAGCTAGTGAAGTATTTGCAGTGGGAGTAGAGCCCAGGGATTCCTGGCTCACAGTTTATCACTCTCTGTTCAGTACCTAGGCCAGTTCATGGTAGATGCTCAGCAAATATCTGTTGAATTGAATTTACTGTAGTAGTAGTAGTAGTATTATCCTTCTCTGGCTGCCTACTAGAACAGCAATCATTAAGAAGGCATAACAGGCTGGCTATTAGATGAGCAGTCCATAAACACTGCAATATTTATGATTTGAATTTATATGACTCATAAAAGAAAGAATTCATAATGTTCACTGAGTGTTGTTCAGAAATTAAGTGTTAAATATTAATAAGGAAATAAAGACTGCCTAAATTGACAAGCTACAGAGATACTGCTCTTCCTGCTTTATATTGTTGGCTGCTCTAGTTTCACAGCAGAATGAGCACATGAGGCCATGGGAGGCTGGTGGGGGATGGGAATACTTACTGGTGCATGCGAGCCCTGCTGAATGGAGCTGTATAGCAGTCTGTCTCCTCCAAGTCGGGCAGAGCCTCCTTGTCGAGTTGCATTGGATTTTTGGGAAGCCAGCTCCTCAGCTGGATGGTTTTTCTATACAAACTGGGACAAAGGAACAAATTAGATTGGATTGGATGAGAAGGTTATCCAGTGCCACCTTTGTTATTAAGTGCTGGAGGAAATAGAATTACAGACTTCATCCTATGGGTGGGTGGTTGAACTGCATAAAACACCCTCTGCCTTTAAATGAAGAGCTTATGTGATCTGTCCTGAATCACTTTTTTAATAAGTGTACTTACTCCAGTACTTAGGGCATGCACTTCATTCACTATTTTCATTTATTTCAAACTTGATAACAAGGCCCAAAATATTGTTATAATAGGATGTACTGTAATAGAATCCATAGCACAGGGGTTGTATATAATAAATATTTAATAAATGCTTTATCTGCCTGTATTATTATAGTGGAGATTCCTTTCCTATATAGGTTGGTCTAGATGGTCTTTAAGTTTCTTTTTCACTCTCAGATTCAGTGATTTAGGTGAAAAATAGTCTCGATATTCAGAAATTCTAATCCCTCAGTGATATCCTATGTTCCACAGTGGAGTCATCTATTAGTGACTCCGCTGATGCCCTTTGAAGTCAGGAAGTGGAAATGCACATGCTGTCAAATACTAGACACCATCATTTTCTTACTGTTCCCCCTCTAACCCCCAACTTTTGCAAAAACAGATACAATGGCATCATGGGAAAACTTTAGAGCTTTTATTTAAGCCTTCAGTCAATTCAGTGCAATTGCAGCTTGATTTGTATTATTTTTATAGCAAGGTTTACATTTTTCAGACCCACTCTACTAGTTCTGAAAAACATGTCCACCATAGAATTGGATACTCTTAGAACTTTAAAGGACCTTAGGACTATCTAATACTTTCCTTCTAATCCTTGCCATTTGATAGGTGAGGGTCCTAAGATACAGAGAGATTTTGTGACTTTGCCAAGGTCATGAAACTAGTTTATTGCAGAGTTCACTCTACAACTCATAATGGATAAGGTTGAGGGCAAAGATTCTCTCTTTCAACAAATTTTGGCTTTAAAAAACCAGACCCATGCTGTCCAGGCTCATTTCAGAAGATACGGCATCAAAGGAAACTGGGATTGAAACCACTGGATTGTATACATACGTGTATGTGTATAGATAGATAGTCAGATATAGTTAGATGTGTATATAGATGTAGATAGATGTGTATATATATATATATATATATATATATATATGTAGTTAAATGTGAATATAGATATAGATAGATAGAGAGAGATAGACAGGTAGACAAATAGATAGATAACCACCACATGTGCTTAGGAACAATTTTTAGACCACAAATAGTGGAAAGGACACTGAAACTGGAGCCAGAAAGACCTGACTTCAAATTCTACTTTATCTATTTGCTAGCTGTGTGACTTTGGGCAAACACTTAACCTTTCTGCATCTATTAATAATTAGTTTTAATCCTAAAACATAGAGTAAAAAATTGCATTTCCATTTTTCTATTTCACTAGAGTCACATTGTGTTTGTATATGTATGTGTGTGCATGCACAATCTATCTGTCTGTCTATCTACCTGAGGCAGTACTTAAATTTGGTTATATGTTTTATATAATACTTCTTTCTTTCCTATTCCATTCCTCTGTGTGCTTCTATGGTGACTTCTAATTTCAATCACAGAGAATCAGAATTTGATAGGACCTTAAAAATCATCTAAACTCAAAACCATCTATTCACCATCCCACCACCCATTTTTCTTGATTTTCACACTGGGACTCAGGCAAGATCTACCATTTGTTCAAAGTCATATGAAAAGTCAAGGGCAGACTGATTATTAGTAGATACCAGGACGGAGTCCCTTTTATCAAGAAAATGAAGAAACTGTGAGATAGGTTTTGTCCTAAAATAAGGATATATTAGGTTAATTTGATCTAGTGGCATTTGATTAAAACTTAGAGTGGAAAGTCTAAAATTCTTCATTGCATATTTGTTCTGTTTTTGATTCATGACTTACAAAATATTAACATTTTAAACTCTAATTATTCCCTCCAGTTTCCCAGACTTAGAAAAATATTAAATCTGAAATTTACTGTAGAATTATTTAATATTTCTGGAGACATGGTATTCTTTACTACTTACATTTATCTAAAATGATTGGTTTAGACTGTATACATTCTAAAGTCTCAACCACCTTTGACATGCTACAGGTCAGATTCTTAGGTGGCTCTTTTCTCTGATGTTCTATGTTCTGGGTTCTAAGGTTCTTTCTAGTTTATATGTATTCTATATTTTGAGGTTATTTTTCAATATTCAGGGTTCAAAAATTGCTTGCAGGTAACTTTTAGCTCTGATATACCATGCTCTACAAACTGAAGTCTAAACATTCTTCCAATTCTGACATTCTCTATTCAAAAATTCTCTTCCATTCCTAACTTTCTACAACACTGTGGTTCTAGTTATCACTCTGACCTTTAAATTGATTTTACCTTTAATATTATCAATGACATTTTATTCAGTATACTTTTTCACCTCCACATTTCTCTTCTGTTTCTGCACCTCCATCCCCTACTTTTTTGATCATAACTAACGATATGGCAACATTCCAGAAGAATTTTGTTTGAAACTCCATAAAAAGGAAGATCACTTCCTGCAGGGAATGCATATCACAGTAATCCAAGGATATTCTCATAGATTTCAGGCAGCTTGGTTCCACTGATTTATCTTCACTGAATCTACCATGACTGCCAAGTGAAAGCACTTTTCAAAAATATATGTTTAAATATACTCAAAATATTATATGTATATATGTTTAAAATTCAGTTCCAGCATTACCAAGTGGGAGTCAAGATTGTCAACTCTGAAATTAGTTCAAGTTCTGTCATTCTCATTAACTACCTAATAAAATGCATATTCTCCCCTTTGGGGCCCCATTTCGTCATCTTACAGGTGAAGATGCTAGCCTGAATAATCTCTAAGCTTCCTGCCCTTTCTTTTGTTTTCTACGTCTATTGTAACAACAGCAATTGATCATTTCTGTATTGGGTAATGCTCTGTTTTTCAAGAACTAAAATTTTATTCAGGTAAAACCTCCTTTCCACATCATTAAATTGTGTAAGATTTCTGTCCATGTCTAATTGAGTAAAAAGGAACAATTCAACTGTCTGGGCAATTTTAAACATTGCATTATTTGGTATAATGGCATTTTGGGAACCTTCTTGAACACAATCCAACTCATTATTTTTCCTTGAATTTGTAGCTGGCTTGTAAGGTAGAATTGAATTGGGGATTTTTGTTTGCTTGAGAATAATAAGCTGGCATCAGAGTAGCTTTATCATCCACCAACCTATTCAGTGTTCTGTTCTTCCAGTCAGTATAATAGCATTTCTTCCTGGAACAAAAAAAATGGAGACAAGAAATAAGCTGAATATAGTTGTGAGAAATTATAATGAAAGTTAACTATCATTTTCAAAAATATCAAGCATGAATATTTGAACACAGAAGAAATACGTGTGAATAGCAAAATATTGCCTTATTCTCAACCAATGACATTAACTGATCCCACAGAAAAATGAAACAATATTTCAGGGGACATGTAATGCCATAGCAATGTGATTTTTTTTAACAAATAAGAAAACTAAAATTATATTATCAGCTAACAAAGAAGACCAACATCACTCAAAATTAAGGCTTAGAGAGATCTGATACTGTGGTAGGACCAGGAGAAGTGGAACTGTTTGGCCCTAAAATCATGTGTTATCACAAGCAACCCTGAAGTCCACAAATAACAACTTGGCGACTAAAGATGGAAGATAGATGGCTGGTTCAAGGATAAGATGTAAAATAATTCAGAGACATTCTTAAAAAGAGGAAGGAAAAGAGGGACTACTTTACCTCTGTACATTTATTTTAAAATCATTCTAAAGATTAAAATAATGAAATGAATTTGAATATTGCTTCTTTCAACCAACAGAGATAATCAATCCATAATCTGTAGTTGGATGGGCATAGTCTATGTTGTCATAAGAATAAAGAAATGGAAAGTATATAGTATATATAAAGATGTTTACTAAAACTTGGATTCTGGACACCATTTTCCCAAGACAGTCCAATTTCCCAAGAGAATGATGGAAAAGTGCAATAAATGATGCAGTACTTTGAATTTCCACAAGTCATATAAAAATAAACAAAAAACTTTAAAAACCTCTTTTTCCTATTCCAGTACCAACTTGATAGAATAATTAATCTGATAATTCTTTGTAACAAGTAGGAATATTGCTCTTTTATACAAGAAACTGTCTATATAAAGAACATAACAGCTCTGTAAGATAAGAATTAAGACAAATTAAGCACCAGACCTTCATGAGGCAGAATTTAGTGCAATGGATGATGGAGTTTCACTCAAAATTTCAGGTGATGCTTCTTTATAATGTATGAGATAACATGTACATACTTTTTCAAACCTTACAGTGCTACATAAAGACTCTTACTGTTATTAATACTGTTACGCTATGCCACCAATGTGACTATTTTTATGTGTGCTACTTAAAAAATATATAGAATACACTACTTGCAGAACATGTTTCAAATTTACCTTGGAGAATCTAGATAACTCTTGGAAAACATCATGCGATTGGAACAAAAATCAGTGCCTATCAGGTAACGGATTTTTCCATTCAACTTGTTGACGTTCTACTGTTTCACAGTAGATGTATGGTGCTGGTATTTGCATAAGCAATTAGAGAGTCACAGAAAATAAAACACACACATAAACATGCAAATGACATCTGCCCCTTTTTATTCCTTTTCACCTTCAATGGTAGGAAAGACTTATGGTAGGAAAGGTCATATCACTACTTAGGAAAAGTTGGTAAAGGATAAAGTTCTGTTCATGAAATGCAACAGAAAAGAAAGAGACAAATTTAAGACTAATTTTCAACATCAATAGAAAACTCCAGGAATGTATTTAAAAGATGGTAAAGGTCACATGTACATTTAGCTACAGCAGACATAGTTGGGATAATTATATGTCTACAGGGAAAAGAACACTTGGACTGAATAGCAATCTAAATCCATAACCTGGGAGCATTTATTAGAAACTATTATTATTCCTGAGGATTAATCATTCTCAATTATGATATGACTCCATAGAACAAAAAACTCCCAGTATGGCTGCCATGACCTGACTGCACGTTTTCAGACAGTGTTCAACATTACAAAGTGGAAATGCAGCTGGTAAGATGATTGGAATAGTTAAGGGGAGTCTTACTGCACAGAGGGTAGACATCAGAGTCCTAATACATGGCCATCATTGTTTCTCATTAAATACTCATTGTTCTCCTATGAAAAGGGATGCAGGGTAGGGATGCTTTCATTTTTTGTATCTCTAGATGACACTGAGTATAGAGTTCTGGACTGGGGGAGAGGAAACTATGTTCCAATCCAGCCTTGGACACAAACTTTCTGTATGATCCTAGACAAGTCACTTCACACAGGTCTGACTCAGTTTCCTCATATGTAAAATGAGGATAACAGCATCCATCTCCCGGAGTTGTTGTGAGCATCAAATGAGATATTTGCACTTTGGAAACCCTAAAGTACTATATAAATGCTATTATTGTAGCATATTGTAATATTGTATGATATATTGTATATAATAAAGTGTTAGCTTGTAACATTCTAACACATTGAATAATATTTTATATATAAAATATAATAATAATTATCTTTATTATCAACCATCCAGTGTCTGGAACATAGAAAATACTTAACTGAAGTATAGCAAAGTACTTGAAGAGAGCCTTCCCAATAATTTCACAGCATTATCGCTGTTGTTCAGTTGTGTCCAGCTCTTTGTGGCCACATTCGGGGTCTTCTAGGCAAGGATACTAAAGTGGTTTGCCATTTCCTTCTCCCTTCATTTAATAGATAAGGAAACTCAGGCAAACAAGGCTAAGTGACTTGCCCAGGACCACATAGCTAATGAGATTTGAACTTAGGAAGATGAGTCTTTTATCCTTAGTATTGAAAGAAAAAACTAACAGTATTTTACAAATATATGTACATCATATTACATTTGTATAGTACATATTGTATATGTATATAAATGTATGCATATACACATAATAAATTCATAAAGGAGGAAGTTGATTTCCTTAACGTAAGGGTCTTAATATTTATTTTGTATTATGGTTGCTTTTGCCAATCTGGTAAAGCCAAAGGATGTTTTCTCAACCATATTTTTAAATGAATTAAATAAAATACAAAGAAGTTCACCGCCCCCCATTATACTGCAAAAGTTATCAAAGTATTTAAAAAGTAAAATAAATTAATGGATACCAGGTTAAGAACCTTTACTGTGTAGGTAATAAGGATGGGACTTTGTGGGGATTAAAGATGGGACAAGGCAATTCTATCAAAAGGGTTATAAAACAAATCTTTCATTCAGGGTAAAGGAAATGAAAGTAAAAAAAAAAAAGGAAGGAGAGGGAGAGAACTTGCCTAGAAGAACAGAAGATTATAGGGAATAGATAAGATCCTTCCTGATGGAAGAAAGCTGTCAAAGACATAAGAAGAGGACAGATGATGTCATAAGGTTTTCATAATCTCAGGTTTACAGCAGCTTAATATTAAAATAGATGATTCTACTTTAAAAGAATTCATTAGTTTAAACGAGGGGTGAATAGTCTAGGTGAATGATGAATGGTTATTTCAATGAATGGACTATAAGTTGCTTAAGTACATGAACCATCTCTAATTCAATTTAACATCTCCAGCTGTTTACCAGGATGCTCTTCATGTCACAGACCCTCAAATATTTGTTAAGAGGGCATCAACTGAATTTGACTTGACTCTTGAAGGTCATCTCTAGAGTGTTTTGACACTAAATGTGGTATTCCTGAGATAATCAGAAGAGATAACATCTGGGGATGGGTCATGCTACGCAAAAGGTTAGGACTGCAGACTGAATTTAGGATCATTTTAGGATTCCCAAATGAAGAAATTATCTTTATCAAAGTAATTCAGCACCCTCTCTGCCAATCACCATCTTGACTAATCATACAGCCAAGACATATCAGAGAGAACTTGAAATCAGATCTCCCAGTCTTCAAGTCTTAGCTTTCTATTCACTAAGATACTGTCACTTGGGAACAAAGAGGACACAGGTTCACAAATTAAATTTTATAAAGCAAAAGTCTTATTAGGTGCTTTGTTGTATTTTAATGAATCAAAGGCATAGAGAGGAAGAGGAAAGCATAACCCTTGCTAAAACAAATGATCATCCCCAAAACTGTATTTGGGGATTCAACATTTATCAAGGACATAATTATTTGCAAATTTCTAAGCTAGGCTGATAAAAATGAAAGCATCCCTTTTCTACATTCTCCTTAGGGCAGAGACATAAGTCTTACTTAAGTACATCTAATAAAAATAAAACTGAGGAGAGCAAACACTAAAGAGGGAAGGGTGTTAGGAAAGTCTTTAGGAAGAAGGAGAAATCTGGGATGAACCTCAATGGAAGGCAAGGAATCTGGGAGGCAAGAAGAGGGCTTGTGAGACTCACAGACACCAGATTTGGAAAGCTGAGTTTAAGGAAGAGTGAGTAGTCTAACTTGGCTGGACAGTTCATGAAGAAGACATAGGAAAACATGTGGGAGCCAGATTGTGGAAAGCCTTAAATGCAAATTAAGGAGTTTGTATGCAATAGTAAAGCTGAATATTCTTAGTTGTTCTTTGGTTATCAGTGCCATCACAAACATGATGCCACACATCTTTTCAGAGAGCTCTCAAATTTACTTTATGGTTTTTCCATCTGCAAATGTTTTGATCACTCATGGAATTCCAGTGGATAATGTCCTTTGTGGGGTAGAGAATACTATAGCCATTATTGCCTGTCTTATGTAGCAAAAGATGTGATATTATTCTTTGATGACATACCACTATTTTAAGATGCCATTTTGCAGCTTCATTCACTTTGATTTCTGGTTATCTGATCACCATTTGTATTTTAGCCAATGAGATAAAAATCATGTGAAGGAATGACATCATTTATCTTTTTTTAGTTCTTTTGCTGGTTTGCAGACACATCTGAGAAAGTGAAGGTATCACTTTGCAGATACATAATTAGTAATTTAAACCCAGAACGTCTCTAACTCATTGCTGCCTTTAGATGAAAGCTCATTTTCATAGCTGACAAGGTCAAGGCTCTACTTGGCTAAATTCAGCAAAGATAATGGAAACATAGGGACAAAAATCACAGTATATTAGACACTTCCTTCTGTTATGACAACATGGTTTTTAGAAGCAACACAATTTGTCCCTGACAACAACTGTAAGTCAGTGATGTAGAAAATCTTCCACAGAAATAGCTAAATGACAGAGACCTTTAAGAATGTGCATTCAAAGTATTTTGAGCGACAAAAATGCTCATCACCAGAGATGGTGTTTAAATTGACTTTGTGACCAAGAGCAGAAATAGCAGCTTGAGGATATGTCTTCCACCATCAAATATGGGATGACAAGTGAGAAATGCACTCAATTACAAGGAAGTTTTAAAAAATCTAGTAAGTTTGTACCATATAGACACAATATATTTAAGATTTGTTTCCCTAAACATTTTTGTACTTGGCGATAATCAATCAATAATCCTTCATTAAGCTCCTATCATACACCAGGAACATATACTAGGTATTGGGAGTAAAAATATAAAAATGAGATTGTCCCTGTCCTCAATGAGCTTCTAATCTCTCAGAGGACTGGGCATGCACACATGAGTATACACACAATAAACACAAGGTAATTACAAGGAGAAAGTACCGTTTATGTTCTGCACATTCAACAGTAAGGTGGAATATTCTTAGACTTTCTTTGTTTTTTAACACCATCACAATCATGATGCCACACATCTTGTCTCTCAAGTTTTCCTAATGGTTTTTATATTTACAAATTATTTGATTCATCCAAGAATCCCAGAGGATGATGTCCTTTGTGAAGTAGACAGCAGCATGGCTAGCACTGTCCACCTTGTGTAGCAAAAGGTGGGCAAGCAGAGGCTTGTGCTATTTTTTGGTGACGTTACTATTTTTAAGATGACATTTTTGAGCTTCATCCACTTGGATTTCTGGTCATCAGATCACAGTTTTCTCACTATGGCTAGAGGCTTAAAAATATCAAATCTAGCCCATTTATGAAATATAACTAGGATATTTAATGATCAAAAGTCAAATAACAATCGTTTAATGACTTCAATGAGATGGAACTCATTACCTCCCAAGGCAAATTGTTTTTTCTTAAACTCCATTAGATTCCTATTATTTCCCAGATTAAATATAAAATTCTTTTTGTTCTATCACAACCTTCCATAACCTGGTCCTTGCCTGCCTTTTAAATCTTTTTATTCTTTACTCCTTTCCATGTATTCTAGGATTTAGCAATATTGGCTCCCTTGCTGTTCCTTGAAGACATTCCATCATCCAAGTGATCAGTGTATTTTCAGTGCTTTTATACTGGCTGTCTCATAACCTTGGAATACTCTCTCTCTTCATCTCCATTTCCTGTTTTCCCTCAAGTCTCAGTTAAAGTGCCCCCTTCTAAAAGAAGCCTTTTTTTTCTTTAATCTTAATGACTTCCTTCAAGATGATATCCAATTCATATTTCTAATGTCTTTTTGAACACAAATTTTGGCATGTTGTCTCTTCTATTAGACTACGAACTTGTTGAGAAAAGAGGCTTCTTTTTTCAACCTGTGTATTCCTTGCATATGGCCCAGTGCCTAGCACATAGTAGGCTCTTAATAATGCTTTTAGACTTGCAAATTAACATTTCAGTCTACTCATCTGACTGCATGTCATAAATATCGACAATAAGTAGGTTTAATTCATTTGATTTTCCACATGTGGCTACTGAAGCCAATTCTTATGATTAACTGTCAATTTCCTCAGGGAAGTCCTCTGGCATTCCCTGGCTTAATGTATTTAGAACAATGTCATCCATGGATGAAGTACCTGCATGTCATCTCCTTTAAGAAGAAAGTCATTTTTGTCTTTGGCATCTTGGACAACTTTGGCAAGCACATGACTTTATGTGTTATGCTTCATACAGTTTTGAAAAGCAGAGAGTAACTGGGTAAAGTTTTCTTTGCTGCCATATATATCAAAGGCATTTTGTAGTAGTTTTATCAACTTTCCTGGTTTCCAGGTTATAATTATGACTTGCACTGATTTCACAGTTGATGAAAACCAAGACGACTTTCTAATACGTACTGTTGTGCAGCTATACCTTTCCATAGTATACCATAAGTGGGTTCCCTCCTCCTCACCCCAACAGAAATACAGCACATTTATTTTAACCTTGTAACATTCTATTTTTCTAGATTCAATCCACTATTCTTCTAAACCACTATCTTTTAGGCTCCTTAATTTTTAGTCCAACACATGAGGTCTTGCTCAAAGCATCATGTTGCATAAAAATGCATAAGCATGTGCCATGGATTCCTCTTTCCAAACTCAATAAAAACTAAAAAATGGGGCAACGTGCCTTTCCTCTTGCCTTAGCTTAGCTTTTCTCTGGCACCGCTTCTTGCCCAATTCTTAGTGTGACATTCCAGCCCTGCTCTGATCCTGTTATCAGAGTCACACAGTTACCAACATGACAATATGATGATAATTCAGTTTCATGACTCAGTTTCATCTACTTGTCTACCATTATGACCACTGGAATCATTCATAGGCAATCCATGCTTCTCAGGACCCTGGGGAAGATTACAGGCAATGTTTAGGTTGGCTTATGATAGGATCCTTAATGGGGATCTTCCAAGTCAGGGGAACACTCCACTCCTGATGTTCAGTTTCTCTTTTCTGGTGTTGAAGGGAATGATGTAATCATAAGCAATTCTATGGCCAGTCCATTCAGTGACTCTCAAGTCATAGAATTTCAGAAATAGAAGACAGTTCAGAGGTCATCCAGCCCAACTTATACCTCAGTGAGAGAATTCCCTTTGCAGTCTCCCGGATAAGCAATCATGTACCTCCCTTTGAAAGACTTACATGGATTTCCTTGCTAAATTTTCTGCCAGGACAGAGACATTCAAGCTTATATCAAAAACCTATCCAGCTGGCATGTACTATGCTCTCATGACATTAGAGGTTCTATATATTTGTAAGATCTTCCATTCCTCTTTTTGCCTGTTGAATTCCAACCACTTAAAGTAAGATACACATATCACCTTCTCCACAAAAACTCCACTAACCTTCTACTCTCTTCAAGTTGGCAATGTTCTTCTCCACTGGATTTCAAATACATCTTTCTTTTACATCATCATAATATTTTGATGATGTCCTATCATATATTTCATTATGTGCATATCCATTGTTTCTCCATGCTAGACTAAAAGATGTATTAGGGCAAAGACATCATCTTTTCTGAACTATGTCTCTTCCCCAGTACCTAGTGAAGGGTCCAATATACAGCAGGATATTTCATAAATATTTGTTGTATTTGATCAATGGAAACTGTTGATGATAAACCAGGGTAAACTTCAACAAAAGCACATAGTGTCTTTCTCTTTCTATTAGCAACAATCACAGCTAACATTTGTACCAAGCTTTAAGTTTGCAATGCACCTTATATGCCATTTTTTTTTTGAAAATGATGGAAAAAGGGGTGGAAGTTGTGATGTGGTCTCACAATGTTTTTCAGTTTGTTAGAGGTATTAAGCAAAGTAGAAGAGATACACACATATGTACTGAAAGACTGGAAAAAACAGAAATAAGCTAAATTATATTTCAAGAATTATCATGCATGTGGGTGACTACTTCAAGATTCTTTTTAGATGTTCTGAAAATGTTAACATGGAAAAAAATCACACAAAATCATAGTGATCATCTAACACATATTTGCAAGGTCCCCTTTGGATCCTCAAGCCTACTTTAGGAAAATGATGTAAATTAATTTCAGTCACTCATTGACTTTAACCTATCCAGTCAAATCACTTTGTAATGTCATTCAGATCTTTACAAACATATTTGGTGATGAAGCTCATTAAAAATCTTTCTGTGTAACCCAGGTTTCCAGATGGCTTCAATTACCTTGATTAAAAATCTTGAACAATTATGTAGTGCTGGTGGGGCACAGTGGTGGAGGTATATATTTTCTGCTTATTTTTCAAATACTATGTAGTATAGTAGAACTACCACTAGGTTTTTAGATTCTAGGTTCCAGGTCTGACACTGCAATTTACTATCTGAGCTTAGAAAAATTACTTAACTACAATGGGAGAAGTTGAATGGAAGGGGTCAGATAATGAAGTGAGTATCTGGAATTGAAAGAGCTGGGTTTGAATCCTAACTCAGTTACTTACTATCTGTAAATCTTTGAAGAAGCCTTTTAACTCCTAGTAGACTCATCTTCCTCATTCATAAAATAAAGTTTGATTAGGTGGTCTCTAAGATTATGTTTAGGCATCTAGGTAGTGTAGTAGATAGTGATCTGGGCTTGGAGTTAGGAACTCATTTTCATGAGTTCAAATCTGGCCTCAGATGCTTAATAGCTGTGTGACCCTGGATAAGTCACTTCACCCTATTTGACTCAGTATCCTCATTTGTAAAATGAAGTAGGGAAGGAAATGGCAAACCACTCTAGAATCTTTGTCAAAAAAAACCCAAATGGCATCATGAAGATTTGTTCATGACTGAAAAAATAACCAAATAACAAAGACTCCTCTTAATTTGGAATCTGAGGTCCTATGACTACTAGTCCTTAGTTTTTTCATGTACAAAATAACACTGTTGGACTAAATGATCTGTACGGTTATCAACGGCTTAATATTCTATGATCTCAGGGACAAGGGACATATATATATATATATATATATATATATATATATATTCAAGAAGTATACTTATATATCTATATATCTTAATTATATATATATATGTATATATCTCAATGAGATATATAACTTGACCTTTGAAGTGGATAGTGTTTTTATATTGCTTTATTTGAAAACAGTTTAAGAAATGACCAGAACTTCATAAGATTAATACTAATACAATGTGAGAAGGATAAAAATACTTTACTGTACCTGAAGGGCATCCTGATATTCATCCTCTCTGCATATTTGCACAGTGTATCCCATGGGCAGTGGATTTTGACAAACATGATATCACTATTCGTAACAGATTGCTGTAAAGGAGAGCAAGACAGGTACCATAAATGAGCTATGCAGCTGAAGTTAAACTACCTAATCTCATTTCCCAGGGAAACCTTCTATCTTAGAATAAAAGAGAACATATCTGACAAGTTGGAGAACATCCAGCAGAGGGTAATTAGGATGGCAAGGGATCTCAGGACTCTGCCATATCAGGAACAATTAAAGGGCCTGGAGGATGTTTAGTCTAAAGAAAAAAATTCCTAGGAAGGGTATGAAAACTGTCTTCAAGTATATGAAGGGCTGGCACTTTGCATAATATAACATTGCTAGGACTGGCACTAGTAGTTTACCACTGCCTTCTTGGGCAGCTAGGTGGCATAATAGATACAGCACCAGGCCTGGAGTTGGGCTCGTCTTTCTGTATTCAAATCTAGCCTTAGACCCCTCTGTCTTACTAGTTTAGTTACTCTAGGAACCCACAAATTCCTAACCCCATGGCTCCCTCAGAACTCTCTCTCAGAGGAAGAAAGCATAATGACTATGAGGACAGAAGAGAGAACAACGAAAGAAGAGAGGTTCTAATTTTGGAGGCTTCGGTATCTTTGAAGGTTGATCTAAGAGGCACACTTTTTTTTTGGCTCCAGTTCAATAGATGATGCTTTGAAATGCAGAGCAAAGAATGTACTAATTTCCATTTCAAAGACAGAAAAGGATGTCCAAATTCTACAATGAATGCCCCAGTCTGGGGAAAAATTACACACACATTTATTTAACTGCTCCATCAAGTAAATAGTTCATGTCAGTGGCCAAGTCCAGCCATGGGCCATGGTTCTCACTAAACTGACTGGTTTTTCAAACATTTTGACATCTAATTAGTTCAAGAGAAACTACCTCAGGAGGTAACTACTGATACTTACATGAAACAACAACTTCATCCTTTCTTGTGGCAAAACAAGTTGGCATTAAGAAAAGATATTGTAAAGAAGTCTTTTTGGAAAGAGTGCTATAACTGGAATTAATGACCTGGCTTGAATTTGGGGTGTGACAGGGGATTCACTAAAACGGTCCAGCCATTCTGGAAAGCAATTTGGAATTATGATTACAAAGGAAGTGAATTGTTCACGCCCTTGGACTTGGCAATTACAATACTTTGTAGTGGTGTTGGCCTATATTCCAAGGAAATCAAAGAAAGAGGAAGAAACCCTATTTGCAAAATAATATTTACAGCATATATTTTTGTATTGGCAAAGTATAGTGAATAATACTAAGCGTGCCCATAAATTGGAGAATGACCAAACAAATTATGGTACATAAATGTCATGGAATACTATTGTGCTATGAGCAATTAACAAAGAGATGGTTTAAGCAAGACCTGAGAAGACTTGTATGAATGTTGCAGAATGAAGTGAGGAGAATCAGGAGAACTTTGCTATATGGGGGTATTGGAGGTGTTGGTAAATAACATTTCAAGTACTGGCCATCAGATTTGAAAGTTTGCCATTGCCTGCTTGGGCATCTAGGTGGCACAGAGGATAGAGCACCAGACCTGGAGTCGGGATGACTCCTCTTCCTGAGTTCAAATCTGGTCTCAGACACTCATTAGCTATGTGACCCTGGGCAAATCATTTAACTCTATTGGCCTCAGTTTACTCATCAGTAAAATGAGTTGGAGAAGGAAATGGCAAACCATTCCATTATCTTTGATAAGAAAACTCTAAATGAGGTCGCAAAGAAATGGATACAACTGAAATGACTGAACAACACTGCCATCTATGGCATCAGAAATTGTTTATGTCAAATTCTATTTGTAGGAGGCCTTTCCTTATAATACTTTTAAATTACTTTCATCAACTTTTTATATATCTTGTATGTATGTATGTATGTATGTTTCATCTATTAGATTTTATCTATTAGAACACAGGTTGTGGTTAGAATTTTTTCCCTCCTTGCTTTGTAACTCCAGTGCTTAGCACAAAGTCTAGTACATAGAAAGTGATAAATTGACTCAAATGATTTGGCAAAGGTTATGGTCTCCATATGACAGTAGATATGTAACATCTTCTGTGTGCCTGAGTTGCCTTTCTGGGAAATGCCCATGTATATTTGACCATTAAGGACTGAAGCAAATTGAGGTCTAGACAGTCTAGTTGACCCATCAAGGGTATACCAATGGTCTAGGATGAGAATTATCATTTAGGCCAGGCTTTCTCCAAGGCTTTGTTAGAGTTCTAACATTCTAAAACTCCATCCTTATCTATGTGTAGAGGGAAGAAAACAGAGGAGAGATGTAAGCTGTCACAGTCCACTTCTTGGGAAAGAATTATTTCACATTGTATTTCATTTCTCTAAATAGCAAAATCCCAATATACTGGATATAAATGATTCATATCTTTTGAAGTTGTCTCACTTCAATGGCTCCCACCTTTTCCCCGAATATTCTAAGAACAAATTGAATTTCTTCTTCCCCACCTCTCTACTTAAAAAAAAGTCATCTATCCAATTTCAGGCCTCTGGAGATTATAAGAATATATCATCAAAGTTATTCTAATTCAACTAACTTTCACATCCATCATCTCACTTTGGGCATCACAATATTATTCCAGAATGGTTATCCTTCCATTATAAACTGAAGAAACTGAAGCAGAAGAGATTAAGAGGCCTTCAGTAGGTGGCTGGAATGCTGGACTTAGAATCAGGAAAACCTGAGACATATCTTTAGAAACTTATGAGCTGATGTTGGGCAGTGCATTTCCCCCTGCTCTGCCTAGGTTCTTTTTTTTGCAAAATGAGGGGTCTGGACATGATGCCCCCCTCCAGGTCCCTTTCCGTTAGAAATGAAATGATCCTATGAGGTCTCATGGTGGTCAGTCTACTACTGGATATCACTCCACCCCTTGACCAGTATTATTTCCAGCATATTCCTCCCCACTCCTGCTACCATGTTCCTTCCTCTCTCACTCTCTCCTTCCTCCTTTCCTCAGCGTGTTCTACCATAGAAAAATTCCTTAAGTTTCTTCTACTCTCTAAATAATATCTTCCCACTTTCTCAGATTTAATGCTCTGATTTATATATAGTAGTATGTCTAGGAGGGGTTATCATCCAAGTTAGATAAGAGACTTCTTTCAATCACATCACAAACTTTCCTAGGGTCACATAGGTCTTATGTAGCAGAGCTGGGAGTCAAATGCAATATTTCTTGATTCTATATGCAGCATGTTTCATTACCTCTTTTAAAAAATATCATTTATTTCTTTTCAGTTTTCTACAATTACTTCCATAAGCCTTAAATTTTCTACCCCACCCTTCATAAGATTGCGTGCAATCTTATATGGGTTCTCCACATGCATTCTTATTGAACACACTTTCCCATAAGTCAAGTTGCATAGAAGAATTTTAAAAAATGGGAGAAACCATGAGAAAAACCCAAACAAACAAAACATAACACAAGAGAAAACATTCTGCTTCATTCTGCATTTCAATTCCATTGTTCTTTCTCTGGAAGTGGATGGCATTTTGCATCACAAGTCCTGTGGAAATCTTTTAGGTCCCTGTACTGCTGTGAAGGGTTGTCTCCTAACCAAGTCAGTGGTTTTTTGTGGGGAAAGGGATAGGGAGTGAATGAAGATAGGAATGATATGTCATGAATTATGCTGAGTGCCTTACAAAATATTATGTCATTTGATCTCCATAACAACTTTACAGTAACCCTTAAACCAAAAACTCCCTTTTCAGCTTCCTTTTATGGGTTGTCTTCTCTTTTAAACTATACATTCCTTGAAGGCAGGGATTGTCTCTTTTTTGCTTGTATTTATATTTTCAGTTATCCCACTACATCTGGGACCATCTCCAGTCGTCTTGATTTACATCTGGCCACTGGACCCAGATGGCTCAGAAGGAGAAAATGAGGCTGATGACTTTGCATAGGCCTGCCTCACTTAAATCCAATTCACTTACAAGCCATGGCAACACCTTCCTTGACATCATGATACCCTTTAAGAATAAAGGACAAACAACAAGATAATGGAAATCCACTTTGGGAAGTATGGCCTTCGACTTTATTCCATGGAAGAACTGAGATTTCTGGAGAAAGATTGTAGAGCTCCAGGTCACCAGAAGACTGCAGGACTAGTCTGGAAACATAACTTTCTCTTAAGAGATCACCGCAGGAAGTTTCTGTGATGTGATCTGGTCTCATGTCCTATGAGCTAACATATATCCGAAATCTTCTTTCCAAGCATTCTCCTACTTTATAAGCATAAAAGACTGTCAGAGAAGTGACAAAATCCTTTCAAGACAAGATAACAATTTTGCAATTAAAAAAAATGGAGGGAGGTGGAGCCAAGATGTCTGAGCAGAAGCATATATCTGCTCAAGCTCTCCCTTCAAAGCCCTTAAAATACCCTTAAAAATGACTCTAAATAAATTCTAGAGCAGTAGAAGTCACAAAATGACAGAGTGAAACAGACTTCTAGCCCAAGGCAACCTGGAAGGCTGACAGGAAGTGTCTATCACACTAGGTTTGGAGTGGAGCATAGCCCAAAGTGGGCTGACTTGCACAGACAGGACTGTGCAAGCTTCAGGGCACAGAATCATAGGCAGCTGCTGTGGTTTCTAGATTTCTCAACCCACAAATGCCAAACACAGCTTCAAAGGTCAGTGAGAAAGCTCTCTCATCTGCGTGAGAGGGAACCACTGTCTGCCCCAGCCCCAGAGTGGCTGTAGCCAATGGTGCAGCAGTAGCCACTTCTGGAGCACTCAGACCACAGATCCTGGGGAAATTGAGGAGCTGATCTGTGTCTCAGTCCTGAATGGAGGTCCTGGGGTGAGGAAGAAGGCTGGTGGGTCAGAACTAGTGGTGGTTGAGGAGAGGGGACCCTATTTACAATTTCAGGGTAGAAAGGGTGCTTTGGATTGCTCACACACCAGAGCACAGGCCAGGAGAAGAGGAATCTCCTCTCCCTTGACTATGCCACTTTGGAGGAACCAAAAACTTAAAAGTTCCTAGAAATATCTCAGAGAACAGCTGCACAAAACCTCTGAAGCCTAGGGTATTATACCCTCCACTTGACAAAGGACTCAAAAGTTAAGGAATTGGCTGGGAAAATGTCCAAAAAAGGGAAAAATAAGAAAGGTACATTCTTGGTGAAAAGGTAATTTCTTCCATTCTTTCAGATGAGGAATAGCAAAGCATAGAACCAGAGGAAGACAGCAAGGTCAAGGCTCCTACATCCAAAACCTCAAAAAAAACATGCAATGGTCTAACACCATGGAAGAGCTCAAGAAGGATTTTGAAAATCAAGTAAGATGGGTGAAGGGAAAATTGGGAAGAGAAATGAGTGATGCAAGAAAATCATGAAAAACAAGTCAACAGCTTGATTAAAAAGACCCTCCCAAAATGCTGGAGAAAATTATAATAATAAAATATTAATATATAAATATTACATATAATAATATATAAATATATAATTATTTATTTATTTAATATTTAAAAATATTTAATTTAATAATATAATTTATAATACATAATAATATAATAAATATTATATTTATATAATATATAATTATAATATATATTATATCATTATATTATATATAATTATACATAATATAATATTAATTATACTATTATAAAAATAATATAATTAATATAATATATTATATTATTATATTAGATATAATTTATATATAAAATAATTATAATAAATAAAAATATAATTTATAATAATAATAAATATAAATATATAAAATAATAATAATAAAATAATAAAAAATATTAAAAAATAATAAAATCTTTAAAAATACACTAACCTAAATGGAAAAAGAGGTATAAAAAGCCAACAAGAAGAATGCCTTAAAAAGAAAAATTGGTCAAATTGGTCCAAGCTCACTGAAGAAAATAGTTCTTTAAAAATTAGAATTTAGCAGATGGAAACTCATGACTTTATGAGAAATCTGTAAATTATAAAACAAAACTAAAAGAATTACAAAATAGAATACAAGGTGAAATATCTCATTGGAAAAACAAATGACCTGGAAACAGATCCAGGAGAGACAATTTTAAAATTAGGGGGCTACCTGAAAACCATGATCAATAAAAGGTCCTAGACCTCATGTTCCAAGAAATTATCAAGGAAAATTTCCAGGATATTCTAGAACCAGAGGGTAAGATAGAAATGAATGACCTTCTGAAAGAGACTCCAAAAGGAAAACTCCTAGGAATATTGTAGCTAATTCCAGAGTTCCTAGGTCAAGGAGAAAATATTGCAAGCAGTTATAAAGAAACAATTCAAGTATTGTGGAAATACAATCAGGATAACACAAGATCTAGCAGCTTCTACATTAAGAGATCGAAGGTTGTGAAATAGGATATTCCAGAAGTCAAAGGAACTAGGACTAAAACCAAGAATCACCTACCCAGCAAAACGGAGTACAATACTTGAGGGGAAAAAATGGTCATTCAATGAAACAGAGGACTTTCAAGCATTCTTGATGAAAAGACCAGAGCCGAATAGAAAATTTGACTTTCAAACACAAGGATCAAAGAAGCATGAAAAGTACAGGATAAGTTGAATAGGAAGGGATGATGTCTAAAAAATAAAATTATGGGATGAGAGAGGTCTATATTGGGAGGAAAAGGAAGAAATGTAAGGGGGCATATTGTCTGTAATAAAAGGGACAAGAAAAAACTTTTTCAATGGAGGGGACAAGGCAAGAGGTAAGAGGGAAAAATTGAAGCTTACTTTAATCACATTGACTTAAGGAGAGAATAACATGCACACGTAATTTGGTATGAAAATCTATTTTATACTACAGGAAAGTAAGAGAGAAGAGGGTAATGGGGTGTGGGGATGATAGAAGGGAGGGCAAATGAGAGGAGGGAGAAATTAGAAGTAAACACTTTTGGGAAGGGACAAGGTCAAAAGAGAGAATAGAATAAATTGGGGGCAGGATAGGATGGAGGGAAATATAGTTAGTCTCATACAACATGACTTTTATGGAAGTTGTTTGCAAAACAACACATATATATTCCATATTGAATTACTTTCCCCTTCAATGGGGATGGGTGGGGAGGGAGGAAGGGAGAGAAGTTGGAACTCTAAGTTTTAGGAACAAATGTTGAGAATTGTTTTTGCATACAACTGGGAAATAAGAAATACAGGTAATGGAATATTAATAATAGAAACTTATCTTGCTCTACAGGACAAAAGAGAGGATGGAGATAAGGAAAGGGAGGGGTATGAATGAAGGGCGGGCAGATTGGGGGAAGGGGTAATCAGAATGCATGGCATTTTGGGGGGAGGGAAGAGATGGGGAGAGAATTTGGAGCTCAAAATTTTGTGGAAATGAATGTTGCAAACTAAAAATAAATAAATAAATATTTAAAAAGTTTTGCAAATCCTTGTTGTATGCTGAATAAAAGGGTTTTAGGAGAGGAGAAATAGAAAGGCAGGTAGAAGAACTCAGTCATGTTGCTCCTGGTCCAGTTCTCATTGTATGCTAAGTCATAACTCATTCTTCAGTGGTTTCCTGCTAAGATGGAGGCAGGAGAGAGTTCATTGACAAAGATGTTCAGAAATAAGGCTCAGTGGCAGAAATTCTCCCATTTTCCAGGAAACAGTGTTCATGGCACCCCTGCTTTACTTTAAGGCTAACATGTTCTTATAAATGTGCTTCAGAACAGGATCTCTGCATGACAGCATCTCTGCCATCAGCTACTGAAATGTCAAGCCAAGTGCAAACCGAGCTAGAAGGTTTCTCCTTTTGTACTTTCCCCCCTGGGATGTAAGATGTGTCTCCTTCTGTGCCTCCTCCACTTAATCTCCCTTTTCTTATTTTTCCTCTTTTAGAGAGGAATAATTGTGCTTGTAGCAGCAGGAAAACTGAGTACCTTTGCTTCAGAAAAGAAAGCTTGGCATCTGGCACTCCTCGATTTGGTGGAGGCATGCTTTTCAACATGAACAGGACGCCCACTGCCTTCACCCTTCACATCTTGATTAAAGTATTCCACCCAACATTCCCAAGAGGTAGAGGCTTTATGTTTCACAGATGCTAAGCCAGAAGCCCCTAAAAGCTTGGCGACTCACACTGATCACACTGTAAGCCTAGAGTTACTGCTCTAAAGGTGAGGGATAGTGACAAAAATCTTGCTCTGGAAAGACGGCAGGACTCTAATCCTGACTATTCACTAAGAAGTTATTCACTAAGTGAGGCTGGGAAAATCACTCTAGGACTGTTTATTCACCTACAAATGAAGGGTCCAGGTTAGGTGCTTGCTTCAAAGTCCCTTCTTGCTTTAAAATTCTGTGAGAATATTCTATGTTTTGGCCAACCTGATGAATTATTAAATGTTTGGATACTAGTTGGCATAGGTTCAATTTAATTGAAGCAGGAAAAAAATAACAGCCATTAGGGTCCAACTATGAGCAAGGAACAAAGGCAGAACTGGGAGATACGAAGACAAAGGAGGGAGAGGGAGGGTGACATAAACCATGTAAATAAGAAGTACATATGGTGTATCAACCAAATAATACCCAACAATTGAGAGAGAGTCAAGAGAGAGAGACAGAGAGAGAGAGATGGAGGGAGACACACACATACAGAGAGTGAGAGAGAGAGAGAGAGAGAGAAACACTAGAAAAGATAGAAAGGTGATGGATTGTTGTATATAACAAATAGCTAGCAAGTACCACTAGTGCAAAACATGGCACATAACAAGTGCTTCATACATGCTCTCAATTGAATTGAATGTTTGAGCATCTTTTCTTTTCCGATCAACTGCAATCTTTTTGAGCTCAGGAGCATAGGGATGAGAATGGATTAATTATTGAATGAATGCTTAATGATTCATCATCAATAAAACATGTATGCAGATTGTGAGGAATAATTACAGCTGTTAAAATAGTGGAAGGCATTCCAAATTCCACTAGCCCTATGACTATTGCCAAGTCCCTCCTTCTCCTCACTGATGCTTTCCAGCTCTGAATTTCAATGGTATACCACTAGAGAATAATTCTATTATTTAAATACACACACATACACACACACACACACATACACACACACACACACATATATATATATATACTATATATATATAATAGCATATACTTCAAGTATATTATGCTAGTGTACTAGAACTACATTTATACACACACACACTATGCATTCCAGCACAGTATACAGCATATATATTATATATAGTACATATGTACACATACATGTATATAAAAGTACATATCCTATGTATATTCTGCTGATGTAATATTATATGATACATATATATTTACATATACATATTCATCCATGCATCTATGCATCCATCCATCTATGTATCTCCTAGTGTAGAGAAGGGGCAGCTGGGTGGTTCAGTGGACAGGCCTAGAGTCAGAAACACTCATCTTCTTGAGTTCAAATTTGTACTTAGACATTTACTAGCTTGATGACCCTAGATGTCACTTAACTCTGTTTGTCTCAGTTTCCTCATCTGTAAAATGGATGGATGAAGGAAATGGCAAACTACTTCTAAAGAGTCAGACACAATTGAAATCATTCAACAACAACAAAGTAGAGAACACTCCTAGGTGAGGAAACTCCTTCCACTAATACAAGTCAACACTTTCTCTGTAATGCATGCTTTTAGTTGCCTGCAGCTTATGGGAGACTGTCTAGTTCATTGTTAAACAGTGAGCATGTGTCAGAGGTGGGAGGGTAACTCAAGTCACCCTGACTTCAGGTTGACTCTTTCAACGATGCCATCTTTACAGGCAACATTACTACCAAAGGCCCAAATGAGAAGTCTAAATGAAATATTTCTCTGTTCCAGATATCTGCATGCTTTCCCTAACTAGAGCACTAGGTAAATGTGTTATTATTTTACAAAAACATCTTCAAGCTAACAGAAGCATTAAAGTCATCCAATTCTTTATGATCCTGGATTTGAAATAGCCAAATAGACTAGTTCATGTAACTTCTGCCTCCTCTTTGCACTATCTCCCTTTCCTAAAATGCTCTCCCTTCTTACCTCATTACCTTGAAAGCCCTTGGTTTTTTTCTCAGAAGTCAAGTTTGACTTTCTTTGTTTTTGTTATGCAGTCACTCAGTCATGTCTGATGACTCCATGGATCATAGCAAGGCAGTCCCTTCCTTCTTCCATTAACTTTCAAAGTCTGTCCAAGTTCATGTTTATTGTTTCCAAGACATCATTCATCCATCTTATTGTCTGCTGTCCCCTTTTCCTTTTCCTTCCAATATTTACCAACATCAGAGTCTTTTCCAATATATTCCATCTTATCAGTGTTTGACCTTCCAGTGAATAGCCTGAATTAATTTCCCTAGACATTGATTGATTAAATTTCTTTTTCTGTCCAAGGGACTCTTCAGCACCACAATTCAAAGTGTTGATGAGGGCTCTCAGCTTGACTTTCTATCTGTAGCTTTTTCTGACCCATCAGTTGCTGGTCCCTTCTCCAACTTAAATTTATCTTATATTTATTTTGTATCTACCTTTTTATGACTTATCCCACTAAGAATAACTCCATCCCTTGTTTTCTCAATGAGAGTGGCTAGGGAGGGAGGAAAGGAGAGAAAGTTGACCTCAAAGCTTTAAAAATGAAAGTCAAAATTTGTTTTTGCATGCAACTGGGAAACAAGATATACATTCATTAGGGTATAGAAATCTATCTTGCCCTACAGGAAAATAGAGGGGAGGAAGATGAGACAAGGGTGGGTTGATAGAAGGGAGGGCAGATTGGGGGAAGGCGTGGTTGGGGTGCATACTGTCCTGGGGTGAGGGGAGGGGAGAGATGGGGAGAAAATTTGGAATTCAAAATCTTGTGGAAGTGAATGTTGAAAACTGAAAATAAATAAATTATATAATGGGAAGACTAACTCCATCTTGAGACCTAATTGCTAATTGGTAGTTAGGCGCCTATATGGCATTTACATAATTTGAGGAACTCCCTTTCCAGTCTTCTCTTTTGGAATTAGGGTTCTTGTTCTCTCTCCAGTCTATTGCATATCCCTGCCAGCTGCTTTACTCCTACTTTTTTTTTTCTAGTTCCCTGTTAAGTTTTGTCTTCCCTTCCTGGAATGTAAGATTCTTGAGAAGAGGGCCATCTTCTTTATT
The DNA here is from genome assembly GCA_028658325.1 of Potorous gilbertii. Classification (NCBI taxonomy): domain Eukaryota; kingdom Metazoa; phylum Chordata; class Mammalia; order Diprotodontia; family Potoroidae; genus Potorous; species Potorous gilbertii. The sequence goes on along the minus strand of CM053772.1, from coordinate 248,346,103 downwards.
GTAATCCCAGGCCTTAGCACAGTACGTAGCACATAAGTAAGTGTTTAAGAAATGCTTGCTCCATTCATTTGTCTATCCATGTACCTATCTTGTTTTCCTTAATGAACTTAAATTCCACAGGGTCAGAGAGATTTTCATTTCTGTCTTTTTATTATTATACCTAGTAATGCCTGGCACACAGTAAAGAGTTAATATATGCTTAGTAGATTAATTGACTACTATGCCATAAGAAATGATGAACATGAGGAGTTCAGAGAAGCAGGAAGATGCATATGAACTGATGCAGGGTTAAATAAGCAGTGTCCTAAGAACAATATCTACAATACCTCTAATAGTGTAAATGAAAAGAAGACTGAAAGGAGGTTGAATGCTTGAGTGAGGGAAAGAGGAATGCTAAGTTCAGAGAAAAGAAAATGAAATAAAACTCCCTCCTTTTGGCAGAGTTAGGGAACTTCTATAGGCACATTGTTGCACATATTATCAGTTATTGGTAATGTTTGTTTAGCAATTTTTCTTTCTTCTAAGGAAGGGATTAATTCCAGAAGTAGGATCTAGAAATCATAGAGGTATAAAAACAGGAGTCGTTGATAAGACTTAAAAAAATCTCTGTTATTAAAATAGTGTGCAAGAAGAATTTATTTATGAGTTGAGCATATTTTTTAGCATGCATTTTTTCACCAGGAAATGAATACAGTCAAGATTCATACCTCTCTTTCCAGCATCAAGCCTTCTTCTCTGAGGTTCCTTTCAAATGTGCTCCTTTTCTCTACCTGAAGACTGGACTTTTTGTACACCAAGATGTAATCGATACGCTTTTTTCCATCTTTGAAAAAGAGACTCGATGTTGCTGCGACTTTCTTCTCCTTCTGCAAAGACAGGAACCCAAAAAGGACAGGATAGTGACCAATCCAGTCCAACATAAACATCCAAGCCAGTATTGAGGGGTTTCAGCTTTTTCTCTTTTGTCACAAGTCCTGATTGCCAAAGCTGTCTTCCAGTGACCAGATTCAATATTCTTACTGAGCACAACTGTCATGTGAGGATACAGGTAACTGATGGCTTTATAACCTTTTAAGAGTTATCTAGCACTTGACATAGATTATCTCATTTGACCATTACAATGGTAATGGCACAGTATTTTCTAAAGATTTACAATGTGTCAGGTTCATGTGCAATGTGAATAGAAATTTAAGAAATCAAGATGGTCCTTGGAGAACCACTTGTTTAGTAAGGAATGAGAAACTTTCTTCCTATGTACTGTGAAAAGGTATTAGTTTGTTTCTGAGTAAATTTTGCTGAGTTATCAGTTAAGTGATAAGTATTTATTAACCACTTGGTATGTGTGAAGCATGGGACTCACATTGGTATATAAGGATAAAAGCAAAGCAGTCTCTGCCTTGAAGGAGCTTATATTCTATCATCCACCAGTTTCTTATTAGTTCTGGGTGTGCCTTATAGCTTCAATTCATTGTGCGATGTATTAAAGGGGCTATATTTACTAGTCATATATCCTCCAACCTCTAGCACAATACAACATATTTTTATAATAAATTATTCATATTACCCGGAAAATAGACTATATTCCTATCTGAGGCTTGGGCTTAGAACAGTGTCACAGGGAATTAAGTGGTACAGTGGAACTGG
>CM053772.1:248254459-248339459 GCA_028658325.1 Potorous gilbertii | reverse complement strand
AGGCAGACTTCAGATGTGGACCCTGGTGCTTTCACTTTAAACCCTGAGTTCTTTCTCCTGTATTGCAGTTTCCATATAGAGGCTCACCAGAAGAAGCCAAAGAAACAATCCATTCCTCCCTGCTTCCATCTTTCCATTCATCCTTCCATTCATTTATCCCTCCTTCCTTCCTCTCTCTATCTGCTCTTCTTTCTCCTTCCTTCCTTCCTCCCTTCCTCCCTCCCTCCCTTCCTTCCTTCCCCAAAAACTCATTTAGACCATTTACTAAGATACTGGCAGGATTTTGATCTCCCTCAGTAGAATCACAGATGTTTTGAGGCATAGAAATAGAATAGCGCATTGCAAAATTCACAAAATAGCTGACATTTGTATGGTCTTTGAGAAATGCTTTACATGTAATCCAAATTCAATCTCACAAAGCTTTGAAAAGTAGGTGCTACTATTATCTGCTATTTATTACAGATAAGAATACCATAGCTCAGAGAGTTGATGGACTTGCTCAGGGGCACAGAGCAAGTGCCAGAACAGGATTCTGAACCTCGAATCTACCACCCTTTCCACTGCACAACACTTACTTGACTGTAAGTCCGTTTTGGGGAATTAACATTTTTGGGTGTTTTAAAAACATGGAACCATGTTTAAGGATATTAGGTATATTTCAAAGAACTGCTCACATAATTTAGATAAAACTCTCTGTATAAATCTCCAAGCTCAAACATTTCCAGAATAAATAGGCATTTGGCAATTTCCAATGATTTATATAACCCTGGCAATGAAATGTACTAATTAAAGTGATCCTAAATAATGTTTCTTTCCTTCAGGGAAGGTGTTAGGTTTTATATCCTCTATTTGAGAGCCTATTATTTGGTATTGTCAAGGGAACAGTGAGTCTTGGGTCCCACATCATCTTGCGGAAGTCTTTCCTATCACCAGTCAAATCACTATGTTCTGATGAATCAGAGCCATTTATTCTAGCAGACCCCTTATCAGAATTTATTATTTGATTAAATGATCACAATCAGGTTTCAATATAATAATAATTAAATACAAAACAACAATAGCAATGAAATATTATGGAAAATTAAGTGAATAAACTCTACTGCAAATGGGTCATTACCACAGACCAGACTGTTGCCCACAATTAGCAAAAGTTAACATTGATCCTTCAACAATTAAGAACATTTAAAAATAGGTCACCTTAGCAAATGTGCATTATCTATACGGCTCATAGAACAAAATACTTTCAAAATATTGCATCCAATCCATCTGAGGACATGATACAATGCATGCCATCTCTTCTATCCTGTCTATTGTTAGCATTGTATCTAAGCTCCCTTTGGAGAGCCCATGAAGGAGAAGCTTACACCCTAATGTAGGGTGTCCCAAGTCTTGATGTAGTTTTAAGCTATTAAAGTTTATGACAGTATCAAGATTTTTGCAACATCCTGTACTTTTATTCTACAACAACAACAGTTTTTTTATCTACCTGTTCAGTAGGCCATAATCTATCATACATATACATAATATAATACATATGTATATATACATACATATGCATATATATATGTATATGAGAGTGATTTAGCTAAACCCCAAGCCTGAGAGTGAATTGATTATAACAAAAATGTTTCACATTTATATAGTACCTAAAGGTACTATGTAAAATAGTGTATACATACGCTATCTAATTTGGTCCTTATAATTCTGTGAGAGAAGTACTTTACTATCTCCATTTCACACACTAGGAAATTGAAGTTTAGAAAGATCAAACGCTTTGTTTAGTCCCTTTGTGGTTGTGTCCAACACTTCATGACCCCAAAAGGGGTTTTCTCGACAGAGACTCTGAAGTGCTTTGCCATTTCCTTCTCCAATTCATTTTACAGATGAGGAAACTGAGGCAAACAAGTTTAAGTGACTTGTGCAGGGTCACACAGCTATTGAGTGTCTGAGGCTAGATTTGAAGTCAGAAAAATAAGTCTCCCTAACACCAGGCCCAGCTTTCATCAGAGTGCCTAATGTTACATATCTATTAAATTTCTGAGTTAAGATTCTAAGCCAGGCCTTTCTGATCCAAAGTCTTGCTTTCTATCTACTCCCATTGAATCAATAAGCTATAGGCTATAGGAACAAGTGATTTATTTAGGCCATACATACACATTCAGAGAAAAAATAAACTATTTTGGCAAATTTAGTGAACAGATCCATTATCATTGTGCACCTAGTATGGTACAGTAGACAAAGCACCACGTCTCGAGTCAGGAAGCATCACTTTCTTGAATTCAAATCCAGCCTCAGACACTCACTAGCTGTGTGACCCTGGGCAAGTCACTTAACCCTGTTTGCCTCAGTTTCCTCATTTGCAAAATGAGCTGGAGACAAAAAAGGCAACCCACTGCAGTGTCTTTGCCAAATGGAGTCACAAAGAACTAAAACAAAATCCAGTCATTCCCCACCACATAGATTTGGAACTGGAGAGAAATCTGGAGGTCCTGAGTTCAACCCCTTCATTTTACCAATGAGGAAACTGAGATACAGGGGAAGAGATTTCCTAGGGTTACCCATTCAGTATCCGAGGTAGGATATGAAATAAGGTCCTCTTGACTCCAAACCCAGTGCTGTCTCCACTCTCCTATGTTGCCTACCGCATCCAAGAGAAAGCAATTATAGTGGAGATTAAAATCGATGTCAGGGTTGGTAGGGAAGGAGGCATTTCATCCATTTTATCTGGGAGAGTTATGACCAAGAGTGGTGGCTGAGAGCAAGTCTAAGAAGCAAGGCTCCAATCAACTCATACCCTCTCGTGATTCACTCGCATATGAATCAGTGTCAAACTCGACTCAACAAACATTTACCCACCTACTGTGTACAGCTCTATTATACAAATCATTCACTCTGTAACATGATTGATAAAATGATATTTAACTTGGGCTCTGGGAAGCTGAAGCAGAGCCAAATGAGAAGGAACATATTATAACATTAACAGATGCAACTTTCTATGAAGAAATAATAGACAAATTAGCACCTAACAGAGATGAATAGGGAATATGTAAAGCCAAGAGGCACAAGCTCGACTCTCGCTTCCTGTCTTTAATGGTCTGGAAATGAACCCACATAAAAGATAATAACAAGTAACCTCAAGAGACTGGTGAATATCATTCTCTCTATTCTCCTGTGCAAAAGGAAATGAAAATGCCAAACCAAAGGAAAATGATTCAATATCAGTTAGCTCCCCTCCCACCCCTCCCCACCACCCAGGCATGGTCTAAGGTGAGGCAGCAGTATAAAAGATAGGGATCCTGCTTAACTTAATCTAACTCAGCTGGGGATCTCATCCTCTATAATCCTTTGACACTAGATGCACCATACTAGACATGTTGATCACTCAATGGATCTTCACACATCACATTTGGGTAACTGCAGACTTTCCAAAGTCTTCAAGGTGTTCCCTGTCTCCCATGGCCAACATTTTTACACAGTCTCCTATGGGAGATTCTGTAAGTATGTACCATTAAAAATCATAAATATTTAACAAAGTGCTTAACAACCAGTTAACATGTGCCAGGCACCATGCTATGGACAAGGATCAAACAGTCTCTGTGATCAGAGAGCCTAAATTCTAATGAAGGAGACAGTTTAATGAAGATATGCTTATATAGAGATAGCCCTACCCTCACCAATATTAAATTATGTGGGAAGACAATCTAAAAGTAGATAAATTAAATATATGAGCTTATTAATTAATTAAAACAAATATAAATAGATAATCTGAACCTCAAGGTGGTATTTAAGAAGAAGATATGTCAACAACCTGCCCTAAAGATGCTTATATTCAAATAGAGGTACACATAAATACATACTGGATATATGCAAAGTAAATATAAGGTATTTTTTTTCCTAAGCAGGGGAGGCATTGGTAGATGGTGTGATTAGGACAAGTCTCATGTTGGATGTGGCATATGAGCTGAGATTTAAAGGAGGGCTGAATTCTAGAAGGTAGAGTTAAGAAATACTTTTTAGAAATGGGCTAAAAGCCTGGCAAGGTAAAATATCACAGGAATCACATTTGTTTATATCCAAAGAGCAATGGAAAAACAGATGGTGGGTACTATTACCGTAAGTTGTAGCAAATGATCTCAAAAATAGCAGGTATATATCTGGCAAGAGGTCAACAGATCAGGGGGCAGAAAGGAGGGATAAAAGATGAAGAGGCCCTCTGTTATATGGCATCCATAAAATATTAAAAGAATGAGAGAAAAGTCTCTAGCATAGAAGTCTGATTTTTTCTTTTTCTTTTATGGGCTATTTACAATTTATTATTGTAAAAATTGGTTTAAGTACTTAGTCACAGGCTCTGTGTCTACAGCTGACCTTCAAATTTTGTCTTCAGCTTCTGTGAAACTCCCCCCAAATTCCCATTTAACTTTTACGCTGACCTGCAATATGGTGAACCTCTGATGGTCAAAGTCATGATGTGGAAAGGATAACTGTTGATAACATTTCATTTCCCACCTCCACAATTTTTCATTGCTCTTTTTCTTTCTCAGGATGATTTCCCTCCTTACCTCCCCCTCATAGAATTCCTAGTTCTTTTACAGTATTTGCTGCTGCTGAGTCAGATGGCTCTGGAGGAGAAAGTAAGGCTGATGACTGCACAGCCTTCCCTTCCCTTCACTCAAATCAAAGTCAATTGTAAATCATGTCATTATCTCCCTGATGTCATGGTCCTCTGCAAAAATGAAAGACAAACCACACAACCTATTGTCATTTCAGTCATGTCCAACTGTAAGGGGTCTGGAACTTTTGAGTTATCAGGGTCATGATGCCCTCGGGAGAAATTTCTTTGAGACGTCTTGTCCTTGCATGATTTACGTGATGGACCTCCCTTATGCAATAACCAACCTTCACAATTATCTTGAACAAGAATAACAACAGCCAAGCATGTAAGCTCAGCACACAGTGTTTACAAACCTCTTGCATGTATGAAAGTAGAATGCCTATCTATATACATACTCTGAGCTAGCTGAGAATAAACAGAGCGCATACCATCCTTGCTCCCGCCTCATTCATTCATGCCTGGAAGAAAGATCTCATGCAGACATGAGATCTTTGGGAACTTAACATCCAACTCTACATTTGGGGATTTCTTGGCAAAGATAATGAAGGGGTTTGCCATTTCCTTCTCCAGCTCATTTTACAGATGGGGAACTAAGACAAACAGGGTTAAGTGACTCACCCAAGGTCATACAGCTAGAAAGTATCTGAGACCGGATTTGAACTCAGGAAGATGAGTCTTCCTGATCCCCAGCTCACTGCTCTACCCACTGTACCACCTAAATGCATTATTCATGTCTTTTTCTATAAGAGGTCCTTTAGGATTTCCAGAGTTCTCAGGTGTATTTTTAAAAGGCATTTTGTATTTATTTAGCTGAGTATATGCTGTTTCTTCAAACTAGCACGCAAGTTCCTTGAGGTGAAATTCTGTTTCATGTTTGTTCATAGTGATGGTACCCAGTGCATACACAATAGGTGCTTGATAAACGCTTATCCAATTTTAAAAAAAAAGGAATATTGAATTATTTCATGCAGAGATTGCCTTGATTGAGGCTACTAACATATATTTCTATCTGTGATCTTTATAATAAAATGCACTAATTCTAATAGATCCAAAATACCCTGGGCTATATACTTTGTACTTACAGAAAACTGGATTTTATTGTTCAACAGGCTACTGGTCTCCAGATTTATGACACTGAGAAAGGGACTCTCCATAGGTATCCCTTGAAACAAAAAAAAAATGGCCACCTACCAGGATGGGAAAATTTGTTGCATAATAACATTGCTTTGGTAGAGATGGAGTGGGAAAGGGTAAAGAAGGAAAAGGCTATCTCCGTGCCATAATTTCATGATGCTATAAAGGAAGTTATGTCACATCATGGCTGAAAAAAAAGAAAAGCTTTCTGGTAACAAAAAACCTCATTTTTAGGTGACTCTCATTATCCCTGATATGGGAAAAGTTCTCAGGAAGAGCAGTTGGCTTTTTAGTGAACCATCTCTCCTTTGGGTTACTAGGGTATCATATAGTGAAGTATTAGGTTCCTACTCAGTCGACTAGAATTTATAAAATACCTACTATATGCTAAGTGTTGACATAGCTGGAAAAAAGCTAAGAGAAAGTCTTTTTCAAGGGCATCATTTTGCAGAGAGAGAAAGTGGATTTGTGCACCACTAGGTCAGTCATTACAGTGTGGCAGATGATGTAGTTATATTAATTTCACTATGAAGCTTCATTCATGGCATGTAGAAGGGACCCAACTCATAGTATGGTGTCTGCTCTTTTCCAATGGATCACCATTGAGTCAGCTGGGGTGCATCCAGAGATGAGGCATCATTGGGCTAGGTTGGGCTTCCTTGATCATTGTTGATCATCCCTTGGACATATGGACATGGAAAGATCTTAGAAGTGTTCTGGTTCAATCCCCTCATCTTACAATGACTCCCAAGGAGGTTAAATTATTTTCCTGGGATCATACAGGCCTTTAACTAAAATTTATCATGTTCTACTTTCTATTATAGTTATAAATAAGTGTTGTACCTCCCCAGACTAGAAGAAAAACTCCATGGGATCGTCATCTTTGCATTTCTCCTTACCATACCCCCACACTCCTCACTGAGATGAAGTGATGCCTTGGAAATCAGGGCAAAAGGTGCTTTTCTCTTATCTTGTGTATGTCTAGTCATCTTGACAAAAGGTCATGTGGAAATAAATACTGAGAATTTCTCTGAAACAAAAAAAATTTAGAAAAACAGCAGCTAAAGCTCATATCTTTTAAAAACAGTTCTTTAGGGCAGTGATGTAAAACTCAGATAGAAATAGATCTTATGAGCAGCATATTGACTGAGAAAACCATAAATTGGCATAAGCTATGTTGTATTTTTATTTCTTCTTAAACTTTGCCCAATTTCATTTTTAATTTGCTTCAATTGGGAATTTTACTGGATTCATGGAGCCTGACACCTCTGTAGTCCATAGTATGTTCAGGTTCATGCATTCTCCCTCTCGGTGGTTCTGAATTGGCACTTTTGATGGTGGGTGTGTTTTTAAGATCAAAATCATCATTCAGTTGACTCATGATAGAGGAAGCTATTACATACATGGTATATCATGGCAGGGGAAATGAGGAAAATTAGTGATGAAAGTTTACTTCAACTAATACCATCTTCCCCTCAGCCTCCTGAATCTTGAGGACACTATCTGTTTTTGTCTCTGGATCTCTAGATCCTTTAAGATAATCATTTAAAGCATGTTTGTTGAACTGATTATCTTTTCAGCCTTCCATTCTTTCAATGAATATTTTTAAATGTCTACTATTGTCAAGGCTGGTGGCATAATTAAGATCAATCTTCATAACAAATGGAACTCTCCAAAAAGAGACATGGATTGTCTTGGGAGAGTGCCTCATCATCGTAGGTGTTCAAATAGAGCCCAGAAGATCACTCATCAGGGATGTTGTAGAGGAAAGTTAGTCATCAGTCCCTTCTGACTATATCTGACAAATGTTACTCCAATTATATATACCACAAACTTAAAAAATAGAGAGAGAAATAGAAGACTATAATGAGACTTTCCGTTATGTGAAGGACAGAGAAATGGACCTAGAATCAAGATCTGAATTGACATTCTACCTTTGAAATATACTAGTTGTGTGATCTTGGTCAAGTCACTCAATCTGTAGCCCAGTTACTTATCTCTATTTACAGAGGAAGTTTCTTCAGTAGGCAGCTTCTCTATCAAACCCAGTTCCAGTTCAAGCACATAAATAAAAACAATTTTAAATTTAAGAAAATCAACAATAGAATTTTTTTAAAAAACTTAATACTATGAAGAGGATTTTATGTTAAAATTCATTTGCAAAGAAGGGTTTCATCCTCTGCAATCTCTGTATCAGGTGTCTATATTCTTTATTCTATTATCACCACTAGATTGCAAACCACTATTGCTTATCAGGAATAAATAACTATAATGTATAAATGAGTCTCTCCAATTTAAATCCCTCAAGCAATCTGTAACAGGTAAAATAAGTCAAATCAACAAATCTTTGTTAAGTACCTACTATGTGGCAGGCACCATGCTAAGTTCCAGGTTGAGCCTTATCCTCAGGGACAACTGAGTTCCTTTTGAGTTGGTTAGCAGGATCCATTTACATTTTATATTTTCTATTCTAACTTATATTTCTCAGATTTTTGAAAAAATTATAGTATAGCTCCCTGTCAAATAAGGAGTATGAAAAAACTATTCTCTAAGGTATCTTTAAGCCCTAACCTTCTCTAGGTCTATAATTTTACCCAAGATGAATTTTATTTCTCCTTCCTCTGTCAAGTGAAGAAAAATTGCACTTCATAAAACAATACTTTGATTTCAATTGCCTAATTCTGCCATGAACAAAAATCTCATGTGCTTTGATGGCCTTACAGGAACCACATGCCCTATTGGTTTCACAAAAATTCATCTCACCTGTCCAACCTTTTCCTCCAAATCTGAAGAGATCGAGTGGGTCTGCATACAATATAGCACTTGACATAGGTTTGACAAGCACCTGTGATGTAGGTTCTATTAAGACCCCATTTTAGACATGAGGAAATCAAGGATGAAAGAGTTTAAGTGGTCAAGGGTCACACATTTAATAAGTATCTGGTTTGATTTGAACTCATTTTCTTAACCCCAAGGCCAGTAATCTATCCACTGGACTACCTACCTGCTCAAATGCCTAGCATGTCCATTCTTCCTCCTCTTTCTTAGCAGTTGAAAGTACTTAGTCTTTCAAATCCCACATCTTTCATGACAGCTAGGATTTATCCTTAAAGTTCACAAATTGCTTTACAAATATTATCTCATTTGATCTTAGAGACTACAAAATAGGTGCTATGCTATCCTTGATTTTACAGATGAGGAAACTAAAGCAGGCAGCAGTTAAGTGTGTACTGGTTGTACACAGTACAAGTACTCCTAAGTATTTGAAGCCCATTTTGAACTTGTGCAAGTGGTTCCATCTAGACTGTAAATTCCTTGAGAAGAAGAAAACAACATTTAATTAAAAAAAAGAATATTAAAATATCTATATATTTGAAGTAGTGTGTTTTGTAGGTTAGTCTTCTATTGCTGATGGACTCACACATGTAACTAATACTTCAGCACCAATGTTATCGTTCTTCAGTTTGAATCAAGACTTAAAACAATTGAAAGGCTATGAAAATTGGATCAAAAGAGCCTAGATTTAGAATTGGAGAGTACCTTGTTATCTCTCTATTCCAAAACCCTGCCTTACTTAAAAGATGAGGAAACTGAGGAAGAGACCTTGAGTAAGGTCACTTAGATTATAAGTAACGTACAATATCTGAACCTAAGTTCTCTGATTACAAGTATACAAGTTCAAACCCAGCTTCAGACACTTACTAGTACTTGCACTGTGGACAACTAGGACATACGTACTGGTTGTGCTATCCTTGACAAGTCACATAACTGCTGCTGCCTTAGTTTCCTCATCTGTAAAATCAAGGGGAGCATAGCTCCTATTTTGTAGGGTGGTCACTAAGATCAATTGAAATAATATTTGTAAAGTAATTTGTAAACTTTATACCATCAAAAGTTTCCTCAAAGCAGTTTTTTCTTTTATTATTTTGATTAGCAATCAGTCAATATTTATATGTACCATTTCAGTGACTCTGCATTCTCATCATTGTAGGTTACATTGTACTCTACTTTTGTAGACAAGAGTTAGTCCCTCACTTCTAATTCTGTGTGATTCTCATCCAGGTTCTTCATTCACTCAAACCTTATTATTGCCTGTGAACTGTAATATTATATTTTCCGCATAGAAACTCCTGATAGGATTTACCCCAAGTATTGAAAGACTTTCCTGATACCAGGGAGTTATTAGGCTGTCCATCTCTTATCCCCTATTCTCTTCACCTTTTTTTTTCTGAGGGAGAGCCAAGAGGTAGCACGTGCCAGCAGAATCAAAACTCTACCACTGCCTTAATCACTACTCTATCCCTAGATTTTAGTGGAGACAGTCCATCAACCTGTACCCAAAAGCCCGGGAAAGACTGTGACACAGACCGTCATTTATATTTCCAGACCTGTTCTCAGAGCCATCATTCAAGGGAACAGCCCTTTTGGAGATGCAGCATGGCATACCATGTTGCCAATCAACTGCTACCTAAGGGCTCTGGGTATGGCAGCACTTCCAAGATCAATTGCTTCTAAATTGAAGCAATTTCCACAGGTGCTGAAGATCTTATCTCTTTCACATCCTGGGTTATTTAAGAACCAAGAAACAGAATTCTTACTGCCAATGTGCTGGGCACCAAATGATTCAAGGGCTATGACTGAGTGATGAAAGTGATATAAAGAAGATACATTATAATGCACTTTCACTGTAACCTAAAGGCAATTGGGGCTTTTCTATTTGACAAAGATAAAAAAAGTCGAGGTGATGTGTTCTACTGTGAGATGTAAGTTCCTTGGGATCAGAGGCTCTTAGGCCTCTAATTTATGTCTCCAGGACTTTACATAGAGAAAAATCACCTAGGTGGGGAAATGGATTGAGTCAGATTTGGAATCAGGAATACCTGAGTTCAAGTTCTGCCTGAGATGCTTCTGTATCTGTGTGATCCCAGGAAAGTCACAATTCAGACTGTTTCCTCATCTGTAAAAAGGGAATAATACCACCTATGTTCACAGGGTTCTTGTAGGATTAAATGAAATGGCATATATAAAGTGCCTTAAGGCAGTATATAAACTCTATTATTATGTTTATTATTAATTTATTTTTTGTGGTTCAGTAAAGACAGCATTGGGTTTAGAGTCAGAAAGACAGAATTCAAATCCTACCTCAGATATATCACAAACTCTCTTGGTCTTCATTTTTAAAATGAGAGGGACTCTCAGGTCCCTTTCAGTTCTAAACTGAAGACTTGATGACCTTTCCTTGATGACCTCTTTATTGGAAAATGGAAATAGAAATCATTCTTCATGGGAAATGAAATTTAGACTACCATGGTTCTCCCTCGTTTCCCTCGTGGGTCTACCCACAACTTGATTCATGGGAGACCATGGAGTTCCATAATTAACTGTATAGAACTAGGAAAACATGCACATTGAAAAGATGGATTTTTGCATCCAGGGTAGCTTGGTATTTTAACAATCTCAGGAATTAGACAGTAGGTTTTTAAAAAGTAATTCTTTGAATACAAAACTATTTTTCATTGGTGGATGAAAGCAGATCTCAGTTCACCTAAAATCTAGCACAGTTCAGGGAAAATTGAATGACTATTCTTCTCTATAGACCATGAAAAAGAACAAATACCTATGGATCAGTCATACAATTTTGTGTTTGAGAAGGATTCATCTTACTAAGTCCTCATTTCATATCTCTTGGGCTGAATTCACCATTTTTCACATTTGTGGGTTTTTGGTTTTGGTTTTGTTTTTATAAATAAGGATTTCAACAATTCTGGTTCATTAGGGAAGCCACATATGATAGGACTTGACCAAGGACACAAAATGAGTCACCAAAGACAAGAAAGATCCAGCAGCCAGAACTTCTAATTCTTTCTTATTCTAGGATTGGAGCAACTAACTCTCATGTATGGTACTGTATCATATAACAAGGGCTGGAGCTAGTGTCAGAAGTTCTGAGTTTGAGCCCTGCCACCACCACTCACTGGCTATATGACCATATTCAATGAAACCTCACTGAGTCTTACCTACATCATGTATGCACATTTTTTGTTCTTGCCTACCTCGTTCAAGACATAGATTACTATTATTTTAAATCAGTAGCTCCCATCTCACTTCATAATTACATGAGAGGTCTGCCCCTGGACATACAGCTAGCATATGTCACAGGATGGATTTGAATTCAGATCTTCCTCCAGGGCTGGCCCCCTCCCTACCATACCATGCTGCCTCTCTCCTCACCGATAAGAACAGAATAGTGATTCTCCTCTGATGGAACTGAGTGGAAACCAGTAAGAAAATGGAGTTGGTTTGATGCGGAGATCAGAAGAACTATTGAGATTCTATCTTATGAACACTGATTCCATCTTGTGCCACCATATGCATTATCTTTTATCTTGTCATTTATCTGTAAATTATCTATGAGAAACTCAATTATATAAGCCGCCTATTATTTATTTCATAAATGCAGGTGGATGCAATTAATCAGCATCTCTTAATTCTAGGAAAAAAGAATCCAGAAACCTATTCATTCCCTTCCCAATTTGACTGAAACTCACTCTTCCCCTTTCCAACTTAGAAAGTCCCTAATCTTTCCTCCAATTAGAAATCAGATTACATAATTTTGTATCCTGCTAATTACTTTTAAAAATTAATTGCCTTTAGTAGATTGCTTTTAATATATAAAAATCTGTCTCACTCTATATTCGGGGTCTTCGGGCTGACTGGGAAATTCATTGACCTGTCTTCATAATAAATCATATAGCTTGGATTGTTTCTTCAGTTATTGTTAATCACTGACCTCATCTCAAAGGATCATTTTGATGATCTATCATTGAAATGTTCTAACCACAGAGAAATCACTGTCATCTTAGAGTAACAGTCTAAATCTCAAACTCTGATCCGATAGAGATTGTGGAGTTTAAGACACAAAACAGTTGCAGGTATTTTTACCATTTTTATTTTTTGTTTTTTAAAGTTTCCAAAGTAACTGTAAACTTTCCTCCATTTTTCTGGTCTCCAATTGGTAGTTTCCTTGGGTATTCTAGTGAAAACAGAAGGTCAAGCCTTTGAAAGAGATTTGTTTATTATGATCTAAATAGATCTACTGGTATAACAGATGTGCAGTTTTCCTTACCTTCTACTTGTCCTGAGTCACAGAAATATTTTTAAGGGGCAAGTTATGACTATCAACTTAATGGAAATCATTAGAAGCCTCCTTTTTTAAAAACATTGTAGCAAAGTAATTTTAACAATAGGAAATCTATAATCATTCTTCATAGATTTTGTTAACAGGAATCACCCAATAGAATGTAAACTACTTCAAGGTGGGAACCAATTTTCATTTGTCTCTGCCATCACGAATATCTAGTACAGCAGAAGAGCTTAATAAATTCTCATAGAATTTCTTGAGAAATATTGTATCTTAATTTCCATTTTTGAAGAGGCACATCTTTTTACATCTCAGAAAAGTCATGTTTTTAAGTGCTGTCTATCCAAAGAGACAAGGAACCATAAAGATGGTTTTCTCAATAGGATTATTGAGGCCATTGAGTAGTTTCAGCCATGTCCAACTCTTTGTGATCCCACTTGGCATTTTTTTGGGAAAAGATACTGGAGAGTATGCCATTTTTTCCAGCTTATTTTACAGATAAGGAATTTGAGGTAAACAGAGTTAAGTGACTTGCCCAGGGTCACCCAGTTACTAAATGTCTGAAACCAAATTGGAACTCAGGAAGATGAATCTTCCTGACTCCAGAGCCCTTCGTTCTATTCACTCTGCCACCTACCTACCCTCAATAGGAGCATTAACACTTATAAGTAAGTTAATGAATGTATTCTTTCATGAATGCTTTTCCTTTCAGAAATCCTCCCTAGAGAACCTACTGGAATTTTTTTCCCTTAGGTTTCTCAACATTACACAGATACCACCAACAGAGCATACAGATCATTCGTTGGTTATTCTTTGTTTTCATGAGTTGGGGTCCACCTTTTTCACTAGTAAAAGTGAAAGGAAAGAGCTATGAATCTGGAGTGCAGAAAAACTGGGTTCTAATTCTGTCTCTGTGTGACCTTGGGCACATCCCAAGACCTGTTCAGGCCTCACTTTTCTAATTTGTAAAATCAAGGAGTTATATTTTAAGATCTCCTTCACCTTAACATCTAGGATTCTGTTATTCTTTATAAACTATAATATTTTTGCATATTCTAGGTTCTATCTTCTATTGTGTTCTAATGATATATTTTATCTATCAATTAATAACTTATTATGGGATATCTAGGTGGCATAGTGGATAGAGAACTGGGATTAGAGTCAGGAAGATGAGTCATCCAAAATTTGAATCAGAACTCAGACACTTACTAGCTGCGTGATGCTGGACAAGTCACTTCACCCTGTTTGCTTTATTTCCTTATCTGTAAAATGGACTGGAGGAGGAAAGGGCAAACCACTTGCCAAGAAAATTACAAATAGGGTCACAAAGAATCGGACACAGCAGAAATGACAACAATGACAAAACAGTTCTTATAGGGATTTATGTTTTAAAAAGTGGCCAAAAAAAGTCCTTCATTAACTTTTTGGAGTTGTGGGATATTCTTTTTCCTTTGTACTTCTATATGAATTCTATCTCAGAATATTTACTAACTCTGTAATAGGCTACTGCTATTTTTGTTCATACTGCATAACGCTTACAAATTAATTTTAGCGTTATGATATTGCTATTACAATAATTTGATCTAACCATGAGCAAGAAATAGCCTCCTAGTTGGCGGTTCTTCTTTCATTTGCCAAATTCTTTTACAATTGTATTTCTACAGGTTTCATGTGCCACTGCGCATCAATGCCCAAATGCATGATGCATTTTATTACTGATGTAAATTTTGTTTTCTTTCTCCCCGACCCCGATTTTGTTAGTAACATATAGACATGCAGATGATATCACTGAGTGCATTTTATATTCTCATACCGGCTAAAATGTTTATCTCAATTTTTTTTGTTTAGTCTAGTGCATTTTCTCACTACACATTCCTACCATCCCCACCATTTCCCCAGTTGAATATAAGATCCTTTTGAGGACAGAGGTTGTTTATTTGTTTTAACTTTGGGTCCCCAGCATTTAAGACAGTTATTAGTACAGACAGCTACATGGCAGAAGAGACAGCATGCTAGGCCTGGACTCAAGGAGACCTGAGTTCAAATCTGGACTTTAACTCACAGAATGACAACCTCTGCCTGTCTCAATTCCTTCAATTGTAAAATGGGGATAGTACTAGCACATACCTTCCAGAGTTGTTGAAAGGATGAAAGCAGTTAATATTTGTAGTACAGTGCCTGGCATGTAATAGATACTTAGTGATTCCTCCCTCCCTCCCTTTGTCCTTCTTTCTTCTGTCTCTCTATACTCCTTATTGATAATATGGCAGGGCATGGCCATGAAACAAAACATGGCAGCCTTATAATACCAGTGGCTCCCTGTTAGTCTCCAGGCACCCTGTGTATTTTATGAACCAGCCACACCAATCTTGCTGTTTCTAACAGAAAACACAGTATCTATTATCTCTGTGTGTTTAAACCTGCTGTCATCTATTCATGCCTAGAATATTCACTTCTCTCCTGCCTATTTTACTTGGTTTTATTCAAGACTCATCTCAAATCCTGCCTTCAGTAGAGGGGTCTCTCATGATTCTCCCCGCCCAAATCACTCCAGTATATATAGATTGTACTCAGAGAGTTATTAGCATGTTGTCTTTGTCATTTGGATAGGAGCTCTTTGAAGATGGGTATTTTCTCAGGCTATCCCCATACTTAAAATTCTCTCTCTCCTCTATTCTGGCTACTGATCTGCCCTAGTTCCAGTTGAGTCCCAACTAAAACCTTTCTACAGGAAGCCTTTCCCAACTCCTCTTAATTCCAGTGCCTTGCTTCTCGTAATTATTTCCTATTTATCCTGCCTGCCTTGTAGTATCTCTCTCCCCTTGAGGACAAGGACAGAAACTATCTTTTGCCTCTTTTTGTAGCCCCAGTTCTTAGTTCAGCATCTGTTGCCTAGCAAGCACTTGATAAATATTTATTGCTTGACTGTTTAATTTGCACTGATCCAATGGTATAATGGAATAGTCAGAAAGTCATTGGAGTGGGGAAGTCCTGGATCTACACTCTGGTGTATATGCGTCCATACTATGTGACCATGGGAAAATCTCTATGAACTCACACTTCTCTCCAAGAGTAAATTACAAATAAACAGTTGACATGTAGTCACAGGTAGGATTTTCATGTTGGGGTCACAATTCTGGTTGAAAATACACATACAACATCGAAGTATTTCTGCAGTAGCTGTGGTATCACATTTTAGGTCTCAATACTCAGTTGCAATATTCAACTAGGCGGTAAAGTAGATAGAGTCCTAGACTGGAGCCAAAAAGACCTAAATTCAAATCCAGCCTCAGACACTTAAGACTATGTCACCCTGGGCAAGTCATTCAATATCTCATCCTCAGTTTCTTCATCTGTAAAATGGGGATGATAAGAGAAACTCTTCCTTATGGTTTTTGTGAGGATAATACTTATAAAGCACTTGCAAACCCCAAAACTATATGTGTTAATATTATTAACAATATTATATTAGTTTATCTTAAATATATATGTATATACATATACATATATACACACATATAGATGTATATAAACATTTCAATGGAAATATGTTAGACATTTCGGGTAACTACATTAGTAATGCTAATCTACCCCAAAAAGTCATTAATTAAATGCATGTCATTTTTTCTTTTTGCAAAACTAGATTTATTATTTATGTATTTCCATTGCATGTCAAGGGAACTCATTTATCTTTTATTTTACAGAGTCAATAAAATCTCATGATTTCTGAAAAGATTCAAAGTCATTATAACCTACCTTCGCAACGTTCTAAGAAAATCCCCGAGAAAACCTTCAGGTGCAATGAGAATATGAATTATTTAATGTTACTATCATGGACCCAAGTTTAAGACAATTTACCAGACACAACATAAGACTAAATATTTTTATCCGATGAACATCATCACCTTTCCAATCCTCTTCCCCCAAAGATTTAATTTCTTTCCTTTCATACTTTGGCACCTAGAGATTTTTATTAGCTCTAAGGTTATAGTGATATAAATGACAACACGGTCCAGAGGACTAATATGTAGCTATGCATTTGGGGTTCCCAAAGCAACCAACATAAACTGTGCCCTTGAGTAAAGAAATGTGATATGCAATGTTTGTTTCTCTGGTGCTGTTCAATCTTCTCAGCTGGGTTCGATTCTACAAGACTCCATTTGGGGCTGTCTTGGCTCAGATACTGGAGTGGTTTCCATTTCCTTCTCCAGTTCATTTTATAGATGAAGAATTGGGGCAGACAGGGGTAAATGACTTGCCCACAGTCATATAGCTAGTGAGTGTCTGAGACAAGATTTAAACTGAGGAAGACACAGGACATATCACAGGACACACAAACAATCAAGGTTAGTAGACATGCGATGGATGAATGCCTAGCAAAGGAAACTGAGAAAAAAGAGCCAGACACATAGAAGAAGGACTAAGAAAAATAAGTGTCATGAAAACCTAGAGAGGAGAGAGGTGAAGGGGGTGGTTAATAGCAGAAGTCAAGAAGGATGGGCACTGACCAAAAGACTATTTAATTGATAACTGATAGAATATTGGAACTTTAACAAGAGCAGTTTCAGTTAAATGATAAGGTTGGAAGTCAGACTTTAGAGGTTTAAAATAGAGTGACTTTGAAGGACTTTAACAAAAAGTTACATAATTATAGTGGGAATGCTTAAAGTGAGGTTTTGTTGATTTTTATTTGAAGATTGTGGAGACACAGATGTGTTTGTAAGGCAGCAGGAAATGTCAGTAGGCAGGGTAGCACTGGAGATTAGTGAGAAAGTGATGATAGAGAGGAAAATCTGCTGGCAAAGACAGGATGGGATGCCATCAAATGTATATACAAAGGAGTTTGAGAAGGGCTTCATGTACAATAGGGGTGAAGGAGAAGTAGTTGGGGAACACTTTGGAGTGAAATGAAGAAGAGAGGAGAAAAGGGAACCTTCAGTGAATGACTGCATGAGACAAAGTCTTCAGATGAGAGAGGGAGAGAAGGAAGTGCCTTGTAAGGCTCGAGGGTAGAGAATGAATAAGTTTGGAAATGTCACTGGATTTGACAGCAAATCAATTTGAAAGGAATAGAAGGATTGCCTTGCAGTGGGTAGGTCCTGTGTATAATATGTGTGTGTGTGTGTTCGTCCTTCATTGCTGAAGAAGACCAGGCCATCAGAGAAATGATGACATAACTTGCACTTGACTTTGTTTTGAATGAGGGAGGGCTGTGCAGGTCACCAGCCTCACTTCTCCTCCAGAGCCATCTGAATCCAGTGACCAGATATTCATCAGGATGACTGGAGATGACCCAGAATGAAGCAATTGGGGTTAAGTGACTTGCCCAAGGTCACACAGCTAGTGAGTGTCAAGTGTCTGAGGTGAGATTTGAACCCAGGTCCTCCTGACTCCTGCACTGGTGCTCTACCCACTGCATCACCTAACTGCCCAATTATGTAACTTAAATTTGTAATGGAATCAGTCCATACAGTTTTATGAATTTCTTCAGCCCGATCCAGGAGCAAGTGGATCACAGAAAATGTAGTAGATGGTCGGGGAAATTCAAGGTTAGGGTTTGGCAAGGTATGATAGGAGATAGGATAAGTGGGCAAGAGACTAGATAACAAAGAACAGTGCAGAGCTGAAATGGTTCAAAATGAAGTCAAAATAGGGAAAGGAGAAGGCTGAGACCAAGAGTGGGGATGACTTAAGAATTGAGGGAACTGAGGATTGGAGGTTTTGATGAAAAGGAAGTTAAGAAGAGGAGTTCAGGTTCCTTAGAGGGAAAGATGGAACTGTAAAACATTATGATTGGATAAAGGAATTTCAGAGGTCATGACTCAGAAGAAGAACCTCTATGGGTGATGGCAAGAGCTACAGTATCAACGTCTCTGTAGGCAGGTTAGGTGGGAATGAAGACATAGTTCATGAGAAATGAAGATTGAAAAACAAGGAAATTACAGTATTTGGGAACATTGATGGGTATACTGAAGGCACATAGTAGGAGCTTCATAAATATGTGTTAATTAACTAATCTGTCCCCTTAGTGATTCTGATAGCTTTTGTCATAAGGCTCTAAATCTTCCTCCAAAGAAAGGATTCTTAACCTGGGGTTAAGGAACTAAAAATACATGAGTGTGTGTGTGTGTGTGTGTGTGTGTATGTGTGTGTGTGTGTGTGTGTGTGTGTGTGTGTGTGTGTGTCTGTGTGTGTACCAAATGATATGATTTGGGCTGCAGATCTTTTATAGTCATGCATTAATTAACTCATTTTTTTTCTCCTTTGCTTCTTTAGATATTGTTGAGGTTCTTTCCTAGAAAATGAAACAATTGATCAATGACAAATTACCTCACTAGACTCCTCACTAGACAATTATTTGCCAATAATTCTGTGACTTTTTAGCAGATCACTGAGAAATACATGCCTCATTTTCCTCATCTGAAAGGTGAGGGTCTTGAACTAATCTCTAAAGTCTCTTCTAGTACTCAAGCTCTGCAACTTAACTGCAGGAGGTAAACCATATGTGAATGAATCTACTCAATCACTGTCTGCCATAGTCATACTTAAAAGAACTCACCTGGCAGAAGAGAGAACAGCTCTTGGCCTAGTGCACTGCTTCTGCCCCTAATAATGAATGAGTGTTTCTAGGGCACTGACACAATTTTCCTTTATGAGTCAGGGAGGAAAGGAAAGGCCTCCTGCATTACTGCTAAGAAGGAATCCTGCTCTCTCATTTCATGGATCCACAGAGAGCCTTCCTCAGCATACTTCTCAGGCATTATGTTAAAGATCAGAGAGAAGCGGACCCTTTAGCAGTTACAATAGCTTCAATCAATAAATAGGATCTTCACTTGCTATGGAGCTAAGAAGAGGGGTAGAATTCTTGTGTCTGAAAACTGTGCAATGACTTAGTCTCTTAGTCTTCTAGACTAGTGGTATTGAATTAAAAAAGGGGCCCATTCAATTGTACATAAGGATGGCTATGGGCCACATATTGACCTGGAAAATAACGTTTTTCTATATTTCTTTTTTTATTAATACATCAGCACATTCAAATCTGACAGGAATTACATTTTAATCTGGTTAGATAGCACTCTTGAATGTTGGGGGCTGCATGTGGCCTTCCGGTGCTGATGTTCGACACCTCAAATTCTAGCTGATTCTCCGAGACTATAGATTGCAGAAATAGCACTTTGTTATCTTTCTAGGAAAATCAAGAACATAAAAATCATGAATCCTCTCCTGGACCTCTAACAACATGTGCCCTCCCTCTTAAATCTTCCCTGTGTTTATTTTCTATCCACAATCTATTCATATTGTTTCTTCCTAGTTCACTTTCATCTCTGTAGCTCCATTGCTTAGCACAATGTTTGACACACATTAAGTACTTAATAAATGTGTGCTGAGTGACTGATACATCTGGAGGCAGTGGTGAGACCTTTCCCTTGCCCTATCAGAAGACTTATCTTCCTTCAAAGCACAGATTGGATGCCACCTGCTACAAAAAGCCTTTCATGATCCCACCAGTTATTAGGTCTCTACTTCCCTTCACATTACTTAACACTATATTTACTTTGCATTCAATTACCTGTATATTTGACACCCATGTGATCAAATTCCTCATTTTAAACACCTATATGGGGTGCTAGGTGGTCTCTTAATATATTCAGAGCTATGAAGCAGGGGGAAAGTCATCTTCATCAAAGACTCAGTTTACTCAACAATAGAGGAGTAATACTCTTCTATTCTAGACTATAAAATGGATTATGTTCAGAAAACTGATACTTGGATCCAGGCAAGTGAAAGGGTAAATCCATCCCATAATCACTTTATCTTTCCATACAACCACTCCTTCTCATTTTTTCTCCACCAGCTTCTCCATTTTTATTTTAAGCACTACAATCCTACTCACCCAAGTTCTCCAACTGGGCAGTCATCCTTTCCTCTTTCCTCTCCTCATCCAACGTATTTATTCATGCACAAGTTCTTGTCATCTTTCAAACAGATCTCCTTTTTATTCGTTGGATCATTAATCTGTGTTCTCTAGACTATGGAAAAAGCTTCCCAGTTGGTCTCCATTCCTCCATCTGTTTGCTTTCCCAATCTATCTCCCACACAACCAAAAACTGACTTTGGTGTGGATGGTCTACCGAGAAGGGGGAAATCTGTGATTCGCAGAGATGGAAAATAAAATGTTGAGTTATTTCATTTTATTTTACCTGTAGCATGAATCCCCCTCACAAGTGGTTATCCAGCCTCCCTTGGACAACAAGATACTACCAGTGATATATGTCACTACCCTCAACAGAGTTTAATTCTATAATTGAACTCTATATTAATGCTAAGCTATTCCAAACTGTTATAATTCCATTGAATTCAACAAACCTAGCATGGGCAAGATGAGAGGAAGTTTGGTGGGGAGGATAGAGAGCTAGACTTAGTGTCAGGAAAATCTGGGTTCAAACTCTACTTGTAGGCAAATTGGCTTCATAATCATTGCTAAGTCTCTCAATTTTTCAAAGCATTAGTTACACTCACTAAGATAGCTAATTACAAATATTTGGCACATACGGACGACATAACACTTTCTGACTGGTTCATAAGTTGTGAATCTACCTCTTTAAAGAGTCTGCACACAGGGAATTCCCTAACTTGATAAAAATCTTAAGTTTGCAATGCACCTACTCCACCCCCACATAATATATTAGACACTGAGATATAAAACAACAGCAACCACAACCACACAGAATTCCTGATCACAGGTAACTTACCATTCATCACAAGTTACTATTCAAGACTATTACCAGAGTTTTTGACATTTGCCCAGTTCCCTTAGAAATTATTCCTCAAGATCATAGCCCCAGAAGGAATACTGACTATGAAGAATTCCAGGTAATAGGTAATGTTGAGTGAAGCAAAGAGAGACAAGGAAAAGAATGCACAAAATGATTGCAATTTAAATGAAGCCTATACATGGAAATAACAAAAGTGGACTTAATCACAGAGGTCAGGATTCGCACCAAATTGTTCAAGTTAAAGGCCATCTCCTTTCTTTCACTCAATAACTGAAATAAGGAACACACTCTGCAGGGCAGGGGCATTTAGCTGGGCATTGAGAAGAGTATAGTGTATCAAAACAAAAAAAAAATCTAATTAATAATTAAGAAAACTACGTTTTTTCAATGGAAGAAAAAAAGAAAAGGGAAAATAGAAATTCTTATCCTTCTTCATTTTCCATTTGCTTACTGCTTGATATCAGCCAGAAGGCTGCTTTCAGGTCTTCAACAGTTTTTTTTTTCCACAGTGAATTTGGGATGAGGATGTTTGCCCTTCACTCTTAAAGAGGACCAACGGCCTCACAAGGATGACGTCTTGAGTTCTGTCCAAAGTGGATTTAAATGAGGCAGAGCTGTGCAAAGTCATGAGCTCACTCTGTCCTTCAGAAACATTGGAGTCTAGCAGTGACCCAAAAATCAAGATGGTGGGCAATGGCCCAGTAGGGGCAAGGAACTGTTCTGGGGAAGGATTTGGCTTTCTATGTATCTTTGCCCATGTTGTTTCCACAGAGTTGCTCCTTGTCAAAATGCAGAGAATAAGTCAACTCTGTTTCTCATTAAAAAATGAAGAATTTAAGAGAATATAACAAATGCTCTCACTGACTGCTGGCTGGTTTTATATTTGAATAAAGGTTGTTATCTGGTACTTGAGCCTTGAGAAAGTAGAATTCTAAAGGGAAAACATTTGCAAATCTATGGGACAAGCAGGATAAACAATTCAAGGAATACTAGGCTTGATTCTTAAGTGTCCTGTGAGAAATTCAGATACCAACAAAACCAACTTAGGTTTTTAATTCACAAAC
The DNA here is from genome assembly GCA_028658325.1 of Potorous gilbertii. NCBI lineage: Eukaryota > Metazoa > Chordata > Mammalia > Diprotodontia > Potoroidae > Potorous > Potorous gilbertii. The sequence continues at coordinate 248,316,728 of CM053772.1, read as the reverse complement.
TGAATACGTCATCAATGTCTCTGGAACAAATAAGAGCCTAATTTCAACTAATTTTCTAATTACAGAATATCATGGATAGCACAGTTCAGACATATTTTTTATTTTAGAAGCAGTAAAATGGAGAAAGAGGATGCAGAACCTGGAGTCTGAAACACAGGTTCAAATCCTGTCCCTGACAACAACCAGCTATATGATCATGGATGATCAAATAAGCGCCGAGCCTCAGTTTCCTCATCTACAAAAATGTCAAATTAATATCTATAATCCTACCTCACAGGAATGTTACAAAGATAAAATGACACAATCAATTGTACATATTTACATGCTTCCTATTTACTGAGTCAATGCGTAAGGTACTTGAAAGTACCATTTAAATGATTATGCTTATCACCATGTTAAACCCACCTGAGGCTAATATCATACAATAGGTTTTTAACTATGGAAAGGATTTGAGAACTCAACTTACCCAACCTGCATTTGAAGGATGGATCCCATTAATAACATCTATGAACAAGTGTTCCTAGATTCTCTGGACAAGTAGGGAAGGAGTTTGTTCTCAGTGGAAGAGTTCAAACAGCCTCTGCAAGCTTTGGACAGCTCTCATTCTAAGTCAATCCCTCCCTAAAATTTCTCATTGCTCTTGGTGATGAACCCCACCCCCTCCCATGCAATAAAACCCTAATTTCTCTTTCATTTGATAATCCTTCAAATATCTGAAGATGCTGTTTATCTAGACCAGGGGTCAACAAATTACAGGTCAAATCTGACTCCCCACTAATTTTGTATTGCCTGTGAGCTAGAATGGTTTTTACATTTTTTAATACAGTTATATAACCGCTTGAGGAACAAAGACAAAAGAACCTCAAGTGTGGTTGCATAACTAGTTCACACTTGTAAGGGGCTCAGTACTCAGTCAGCTACTGAGAGCTTGTTTTCTACTGTGTGACAGGCACTGGGCTACATGCTAGCATTTCAAAGAAAGGCAAAAAACATCCCTACACTCAAGATAGTCACATTTTCCTTGGGAAGACAACATGTAAATAATGTAATATGTACAAGACATATACAGAGCAGTTGGAAAGATATATGGGGACAAGAGCACTCAGGTAAGGTGAGAAAATTGGACTGGAGCTGAGTCTTGAAGGGAAGAGCAAAGAAGTGGAGATGAGATGGTGGAGCATGTCAGCATGTCAGGTACATAGGACAGCCAGCACAATGACACAAAGTGATATGCCATAGGTGGCAAACAGCAACTGGTTCTCCCTACCAGCCTCTCAAAGTATATAGAGGAAAATAACATGGATGAAGCATGGAAAGCTGGAGGAGGGAACACAGGTTGTGAAAAGCATTACATGGCTAACGGAGGACTTTATATGATCCTGTGGGTAATGGGGAATCCCTGGCACAATCTGAATTTGACCTTTAGAAATAATATTTTGGAAGTTGAGGGGAGGATGGATTAGAGTGAGGAGTGCCCGGTTAGGGGCACCAATGAGAAAGCAAGAGGCAACACAATTTAGCAGATAGGATGTCAGACTTGCAGTCTACAAGGCTAGAGTTTGAATCTCTCCTCACAGAATAGATAATCTAGTAAGCAGATGGCTGCTCCCTCTCTCGTGCTATTCCCCCACTGTCTGCACCCAAGAGCCATGCTATTATGTATATAAGCGATTTGAGAAGTGCAAGGGAAAAAATATTCTTTGCAATTTAAGGGAATTCTATACTTCTAATAATGTAACCTATGTTTTGATGACCACATAGATTCTTTCATATAATCTGAAAAATTAATAAATGCCTAAACAAATTTTATATTAAACTGACTTGACCCTTCCCTTTGTTGTACATATGACCATGGGTATCATTTCAAGTCATTTACAATCTTCTGTGCTAAGACTTGCTGCCAAAATCTGAAAAGCAACATTTATGACTCAGACCACATCCATCATTTCTTATGGCTGAACATGCTTTCTGGGATCAGTACAGTGTCCTTGAGCTAGGCAGGCATTTCTTCCAGAGGGTTTGCTACAGTCTTAACCCTGTCACTTTATTAATCTTTATTAAATCATTAATGAAACTGCATCACTTCTCAATTACATGGGGGACTTGGAAATAAATACAATTAACCCAAGTTAATAATATCTCCAGGTGGGTGAATCACTGGAAAGTTCAAAGGAAAAGAGAAAAACAAAACAGTGCAGAAGTATTAAAAAATTGCTATTGTCACTCAGTTGTTTTCACCACAAAGATGAATCTTCCTTACTCCTGGCCCAGAACTCGATCCAATTTGCCATTTATACAATTTGGCTGAACTCTTAGAAATAAGGCAGATAATATGGAAGAAAAGCAGAAGATCTAGCTCAGGCCCTCAGATTTCAGATTAGGCAAGACTCTGGCTGGCAGACAGATAATTTCTCTTTGTAAGAGACATCTCTCAGGCTGCAGAGCCAGTCTCCCTAAAGGAAACCCCACTGTCTATAGTCAGGATTATCAGAGTAGAAGGATTATGACAGGATTTTGAGATTGAGGGGTGCTGGGACCCCAAAACACATGGATCCTGACCAAATTAATTTGACCCAAGGCTTCTTTGAGCCGAAGGAAAACAAGGTTTATTAAAACATCAATGTGTGGGTGTGATTCTAAAAATCCCCCATATTGGCCAGATTCTTAAGGAATCTCAGCATTTATAAGCAGGCTGGACAGAATCTGAGCACTTTCATTGAAACAAGATGGAGCTGATGTACAGAAAGACAGTGAGAGGGATCTAGGGTTGGCCAAGTAGTCTGGGGTGATTGGAGGAGGGGTCTAGGGAGGGTCTTGATGGGCGTAGTCAGTAGGCTGGGAGGTCAGGAACCTAGAGAATGAGGTTGAGAAAGGATCAAGGGTGGGAAGCAGCCAGAGGCAACAAACAATGAAGGCCTGGGCTAGGTTAAGGGTAACAGAATTGGGTGCAGGGATAATGAAAGGCCAGTTGAAGGAATTGCAGCCTCAGGAGAATGCCAGATCAAGTGGGAAGATTCAAGGAGAATTCAAGGGGGTTTTCAGGGCCTGTGCCCCAACAAGGATAGCAAACATCCAAGGATCTATCTTGTAAATTTTGAGGAAACCACTGAGTTTACCAGGAAAAGAGGCCTCAATTGGCACCAAGGGGATATATCAGTGCAGCTACGGAGTGGTCCGGCCAACGGAAAGACTAATAGGATGTAACACCTTAAAGAGACCCTTGAGACCATCTAGTCCAAGGCCTGGTCTGAAGAATAACGCTCTTCTAGTCTAACATAATGAAGAGCTATCCAGATTCTACTTAAAGTTCCCTAAAACTCATATGTGAGTATCTGAAAGGGTCAGTATCTGTCTCCTCTCCCTGTATTGGCTCTGCCTTTTGCGACCAAAGAGAATAAGTTCATTCTGTTTTTGTTTTTGCCTTTTTTACACGGTAACTCCTCATATAATAATATTAACATTATGAATAACATTTAGCTAGAACTTTGAGGTTTGCAAAGAGCTTCCCATGTTATCTCATTGAATTCTAACAAGAATTTTTATTTCAGAGATTAAAGTGATTTATAGTTCAGAGGTTTAGAGAGTTAGGTGATCTGATAAAAATAGTAAGAGCATTGAGAGGCCACTTGTAAGACACATTCCAAATATTATATCATTTAACCCTCTTAGCCATCCAGTGGGTTGCTGCTATTTTATCTGCATTTTACAGAGGAGGAAACTGAGGCAAACAGACGTTAAGTAACATGATTGGAGTCATATTGCTAGCAAGAGTCTGAGATGGAATATGACATCAGGTATTGATGACTTGGGTCCCAGAGCCTTTTATCCATGGTGCTACTTACCTGCACCTTTATGCCTTCATATATCTCATGAAAACGTTTTCTTGGCTAACCTTAGTGGCTTTTACAATGTGGTTTGGTCTCCTCATCATCTTAAGGAACACTCCTCTGGAATGCCATTTCGGGCATTTGGGCATTGGGTGTACTCATATATATGCTACTCTCATCATGGATCAGGGATTGAGCACTTAGAAGAGATCAAGGTAGCAGTCATCTCATCCACTTAATTTTGCTGACTTATCAAAAGCCATCTTACATAGTCAATGTCAGGGCCAGGAAGCAAAACCAAGTCCTTTAACTAGAAATACAATATACCTTCCATTGTACTAGAATAATATGGCATTTAGACAGTGTTTTAAGACTTGCCAATTTCTTTACATACTTTACTCATTAGTTCCTAGCAATTCTGTGAGGTAGGGGCTATATTACACACCTTTTGCAGATGAGAATAGTGGTTAAGTCACTTGCACATCATCAGGAAGCCTGCAATTAATTCAGGCAGAATTTGAACTCAAGTCTACCTGACTCCAAGTTTAGTACTCTCTCACTGTGCCACTTCTGATAGATCCTATAGCTTATTTTCCAACATGAAAGATGCCAGGGAGTCAGGCATAGCTCTTTTCTTTCCCTTTTTCGCTCTCTCTCCTTTAATCCTGATCTCAAAGCATCCAGATTCTGGTCATCCAGAACTAATACCCACTGACAAACTGATTTCAAGGGAAGGGCTAGAACACTGTGTACAAACTAACAGCAACACTCATAGTCACCACAAGACACAATTCCCAAAGCACTGGGCTCATGTCATTCTTGAAGGGGTAAACAGCTTGAATCACCTCCTGAAGGCATCCTTGCCTCACAGTCCAGGAAAATCAAGGATACTCTCAAAAAGAGAGTTGAGTCATCAATGAAATGCTAAACTGCAAATCAGCAGGCCCTGTTCAATTGGGTATTGTTGGAAGAAATTCAAGGTCAAAACCAAACAAGTATCAGTTCCCGCCATTGCCTCTCATCCCCCCACTTCCCATGAAACATCTCTCCTTGGCCTTAGGGATCTTTTGGGCTCAAACAAAGGCCTGGATTTATAGATCTAGAAAGTAGCTATCATGTATTATAGCTTAGAGCTTAGATCCTAACGTCTGACATATATATGTGACTGACAAATGATAAATAGCAGAGAGTCAGGAGGTGTACATGACCAATGGCCCTGGATCTCCCAAAACATTTTAACTAGTACTGAGATGCGGAGCAGACCTGACCTACAAGGACTGAACAATTCCTCACCACAAGCTCTAGAGAATATACATAGAATATTTATTCCCCAGACTTTTCTGCCTGTCTGCTAAGAAGATAAAGCTGGACAGAGTTATGATACAGTGTTTCAAGACTTGCAAAATCCCACTCATATTCACAAAGACAGAATGTATCAGAAACAGCCCAGAGTTTCAAAATGAATTGTTCAAGTACTTTTATTGATGATCTCTTATGAATCCTAACCTTCTAGTTCTGAAACTTAAGAGTCAATGTATGACCTTTATGCATCTATCTCATTACTGAGATTCAATCAATCATCCAACAAGGATTTAGTAAGTGCCAACTATGTGCCAGGTGCTACGTCAAGTGTCATAGGTACATAAAAGTAAATCAGTCCATGTTCTCAAGTAATTTACTTTGAAGTGGGGAAGATGACACATGACACAGACATGTGTAGATATACAATTGATATGAATTAATTTGGGAGTCCCCTAGCAGCCTAGGGGATTGAGAATGGCTTGTAGAAGGCATCATTTAATTGAATCTATGAAGGTGACTGGGGTTTAAAGACATGGAGGTGAGGAGCGACAGGAGACCACCTCTATACAAAGGCACAGAGATTAATAAGGATTGACACATGATCAACAGGAGGGTCAGTTTTACTGGTGCCTAAGGCGGGGGCATGTGTATGTTGAATTAGGCTGAAAAGAGATACTTTGGAATCAGGTAGCGAAGGACTTGAAGTACCAAACTGAAGAGTGTATATTTGATACAAAAGGTGATAGGGCACCACTGGAATTTGTTGAGGAAGTGAAGGGATTAGACTTCCACATTAGGAAAATCATTTTGCTATGTAAAGGTGCCAAACCTCCAGCCTATGACCTAGTGCTGCCTGAGCTGGAAACAAAAAAATACAAATGATTTTAAGAAATATTTATATGTAGCTTTCTAAGTAAAAAAATACCAGCAGTGATCCTTAGGTTTGAAAACCTAAGGTAGGAAAGTTTGACACCATTGAACTAGACAATGGATTTGAGCAGGGGGAAATCAACTAGACATTAAGTGACCCAAAGATGAGGGGAAAAAATGTGATTTCTCTTTGATCCTGTGCAAAGCAATAGCAGACACATACTAAGTCCTCAGTAAATACTTGACTTACTGAGCCAAGAAACAGAGCCATAGGCAGACATGTGCTAGAGTGGCCTCTGCTTTTCCCAGGCAGGTTTGGGGACAATGAATGAGTCTGAAGCTAATGGTCGGCTCCTCACACTCAAACTCAATGAGGAGAGAGCAGGGATAATGCTATTTCCTAGATCTTCCCTACATGCAAGATGTATGACTAATAAAAAGAATAAAGAAAAGCAGAATTATTTATATTTGAGAAGATGATCTTTGATATTCAGGGAGAATTAGAAACTTAGTTATTAGCATTGCTCATTTGCTCTCTGGGTACAAATTGTTTGGGAAACAAAGGCTCAACCAATAAGCTTTTATAAAATGTCTACTATGTGGCAGGCATTGTTCTAAGTGCTGTAGTCGCAAAGAAAGGCCAAGGAGCTTACTAATCTACTGAATAGATATCCACATATGACATGATAGCAAGGACTGGACTGTACTCTTTTTGTACATCACAATTAGACATGGAATTTTATAGAAGTTGGAAGGGCCTTTAGAGAAAAGCTAGTACAATACCTTCCTCAACAAGGATCCTTTCTACATCACCTCTGACATGTGTAGAGACTGTATTTTATTTGTTTTGTTTTCTCAGGGTCTGGCAAAATCTTTGGCACAAAGAATGTACTTAATAAACAAGTGCTTGTTTGCCTGATTGCAGTATGCATTCTATAAAGATACAAACTATTTCTCCAAATATTTAGTGTCAGAAACCAGTAGAGAGAATAGACTATCACCACAAAAGTTTAAATCAAGAATATCAAAAAGAGGTTGTCTTCCCACACATATGGCAACTAGGCAGCACAGCGAATAGGCAGCACTGGGCCTAGAGTCAGGAAGACCCAAGTTCAAATCTGGTCTGAGACACTTACTAGCTGTGAGATCTTGGGCAAGTCACTTAATCCTGTTTGTCTCAGTTTCCTCATCTGTAAAATGAACTGGAGAAGGAAATTGCAAACCATGACCTTATCTTTGCCAAGAAAACCCCAAATGGGGAGGGACATGAACAGTTAGACACAACTAAAATGACTTAACAGCTATAGAAATCATTCTCTCAGAACTCCTTTAATGATTTTAAAATTCCCTTTCCATCTTCCTCTACCATTTTCAAACCAATTGTCTTCGGTGATTTAAATGCTTCACCTCAAAACTGCCCCAGGTGCTCTCAGAAAGAACTGAAAAGTGATGACCCAGTAGATATTGGCTTAACCATCTGCCACGTGACTCTACTTGCCATTCACACATTACCTTAGTCATGGTTTCTGGTTTTCTTATGGTGACTTTGGCTTTGATGAGCTGAGCTTCATCAGTACCATGTTCAGAGTCTTCTACATAACTATCTTTCCCAACATCTGGAATAAAAGAAGATCAGAGTAACTTTTCTGCTGTTAGAGTACCTAACAATGTGGGACAGGTAGAGTCTAGTTGCAGGGGAGGGGGTTGTTTAGTACCTAAGAAAGTTTTGAAATTTTGCCCCAAATATCCTCTTTTCATTAGTATCATTTTCAATGGTAATTGTCATACTCAGAGGCAGAGTCAAAATGATGAAGTATAGACGATAACCAACCTGAATTTCCCTAACATTTCCCTCCAAGAAACTTTAAAATAAACTCCTCAAATCAAATTTTGAAATGGCAAAAACAACAAAAAGTTCAGGGTGAGATATTTTTTCCAGTATAAGAAAACTTGGAAAGTCAGTAGGAAATGTCTGTGACAGCAGGATTAGGGCTAGCCCAGAGTCCATGTTGAAGTAGCATCAGTGGTGGACCTCAGAGACAGCTGTGACAGTGGTGGTAGCAGCAGTAACCTAGGCAACTTTTGGAGCTCTCAACCTAAAACTGTTCCTCAACCAACAGGAATCTATTTTTGTTTCCACTTCTTTTGTATTAAGGAAAATACTGCTATAAACATTTTCATGCCCATGAAGTCATGTTTTTCTTCTCATTGACCTTCTTGGGCATATTCTTGGCAGTGAGGTCTATGAATCAAAGGATATGACCATTATTCACTTCATATATTTCTAAGATGATTTCCAAAATGGTAGGACCAATTTATAGCTTCAGGTAAAATTTATTAGAGTGCTATTCTTTCATAAGCCTTCTAGATACTGAATGTCTCTCTATCTTTGTTCATCTTTGTCTTTTTGTAAGGTTTAGAGGTGAAACCTTAGGGTTATTTTGATTTACGTGGCTATTATTGATGACTTGGTAGGTTCTTTTATGTGCTCAATATTAGTTTACATATCTTTTCTGATGATATACCTGGACCAGTTATCTCTTGGGAATGGCTTAATTAATATCACCAAAAATTATGTATCTATTAGAAATTAGACTTCTGACATTCTATATTTCTTTATATACTTCTGTAAAGTGTCTCTTTTATCTTGGAAATCAGAAAAATTAAACATAAATATTTCCACAATCAAATACTTTCCTTTTACTGAAGCTGCATCAATTTTGTTAATGTAAAAACTTCTCCATTTCCTGTAACACTCTGAGAAATACAAAGGAATGAGAAAAAGGAATAAATAAGGATATAAATCTAAAAAGATAATATATCTTTTCAGGTTAGATAGGAAGAAACAAACAAGTCTGACAAACATGGTAGAAAGTCTGTGGGAATGGGGTTACTCTAAAGTACTTTGCAAACTGATTACAAGGTCAAAGAAATGATTTCAGAGAGGAAAAGGACAAAATAACCTTTAAGGTAATCAAGAATTTAAAATACGATTAACTTAAAACAAATGAACAAAATTTTAAAAGAGGAAAATCTCCCACATACCTATGATAATCTCTCTCTCTCTCTCTCTCTCTCTCTCTCTCTCTATATATATATATATATATATATATATATATATATATATATATATATAGGAAAAACATACAGAATCAAAACTTGCTCTAGCTCAGGTGAATTAAAATGAAAGCAAAAGGGAAATGATTCTATCAGTCAAAGGAAAATAAAACCACAGGATCAATAAAGATAAGCAAGTTGATTTCATTATACTTAAAGGAACCATAGACAACAAAACTGTGTCAATATTAAAGATCCATGCACCAAATATCATAGCATCTACATTAATAGAAGAAATATTTCTTGATTTGGAAAAAAACATACACAGTAATTGGAGGCATTAATGTTTCTTTTTCAGAACTAGACAAATCTTACGCATAAACAAAAGAGAAAAATATAGAACAGAAGAAATTATTGGAGCATTTAGAACCAAACTATTTTTTGATACCTTCTGAATGGAACCACTAAAAAATGTAATATATATCCTTAAAACACACATTAGCTAAATACTAAAAGGACTAATGAACTCAATATGCAACTAAAACTTGGAAAACTAAGAGATCGTTAAATCCAAAATTAACTGTAAAGAGAAAGTCTTGAAAATCTATGGGAAATAGATCAACTGAAAATAAGAAAAGTACTATGAAATTGATTTTTAAAAATGCATAACCTAGTTAATACATTGATAGACTTTTAGCTTCCTTAACTAAAAATGCTGAGGGAAATTAATCAAATTAACCAAATTAAAAACAAATTAAGACAAAAATCACAACAGAAAATAATTACCAGAATCTATTATAGTTATATGCCAACAAAACCAAAATTTTAAGATATAGATAATTTTGTTAGAAACATGTAAAATATCCCAATTAATAAGAATACCAAATGGAAATTTTAAAGAATTGAGTCTCAGAAAAGGAAATTAAAGTAGCAGTAAATGAATTACCAAGGACAGTGGGGAACCTGGGAGAAGACAATAGTAAAATATCCTCATCTTTCTAGATGGATTTATAGGAGAATTCCATCAGTCTTTTTGGGGAATAATATTTTGCTTTTCCCCAATTACATGTAAAAACAATTTTAACTTTCATTTAAAAAAAATTTGTGTTTCAAATTCTCTCATCTCCAGACTTCCTATGTTCTTCCCCTTCTCCCTTCTGCCCCTTTCCCCTCCAAGATGGTAAACAATTTCTCCAACAAACTTTTGAAGCAAACTTTTAAAGTTGCATTTTATTTCCAATATTATACACATTCTATTTTTAAAGATAAAGATGAAAAATAATGCACTCCTAAGCTATTTCTGAGGAAAAATATATTTATAATGCCTACTTAAGAATTTGTAATTTATAAAAATGTCTCTTTTCTTGTTTATAGAAAGGATTTCAGTTATTAGCTGATGGTGAATTTTGGTAAGTCCTATTGGGCAATTTTCCAATACAAACAAGAGCAAAGTTCGCAAAATGTTGTTTATTAAAATGAATTTATTCATATTTATCTAGGAATTTAGAATTTTATTTTTGCTTTGCCCTCAAAGTTTGAAATTGTTAGAGAACTCCACATTGTACATTAAAAAGCTCCAAACAATCCCATTCAATCCAATCTGATAAACATTTATAAGCACTTATTGGTTACAAGGCATTATTCTGGGAGAGCAGGTAGGTAGTGTAGTGTTTAGAGCACTGGACTTAGAATCAAGAAGACTCATCTTGTTGAGTTCAAATTTGACCTCAAGCACTTAAGAGTTATGTGACCTGGGCAAATGAATTAATCCTGTTTTCCTCAATTTCCTCTCTAGAATTTTTGACAAGAAAACTCCAAATGGGATTATGGTGAGTTGGACATGAACAAAAAACAACTTAACAATATACCAGAAACTGGGCATACAAAGACAAAATGAAAATCAACTTATATCCTCCAGATGATGTATCCTCCTGAAAGATGTATCTGTCTAGCAGTAAGAACCCTGACTCACATCCAAGATGGCTTGCTGGCACAGGTTCTTAGATCTGCTTTTATAAAAGGAAAGCAACTTTTGAGGAGTCAACAATCTTCTTTAATCACATAAACCAACAGAGAAAATGCAAACAAAGAAATAAAGACCAACAGACAGGGCTTCCAACTGTCTGACCATAAGCAATATATATATCTATATATATATCTATATCTATATCTATCTATCTATCTATCTATCTATCTATCTATATATATATATATATATATATATATCACAGATCAACAGACAGAATGGTCTGACTACTATATACATACACAGTTACCAGAGAGAGAAATACAAACATCTGGGATTTTAAAGCCTAGGGAAGAGGCTCCTTAATGGCTACTCAGTGTCTCTTCTGCAACATGGACCTTCTTCCAAAGAGTAAGCCCCCCTAAAGCAAAACCACACCTCTGAGTATATATACACTCTCCAGAGATAGAAAGCATCTCCGTAGTGACCCAATGCCTCATTAGCAATTAACAAAATGTGTGGGTCTTCCTACAAAACAAGGCTCCCCTAATCAAAATTCCCTTAATGGGTTTCATTTGAAGCCTAGAAACGGACAATCTCAGACATGAGAATGAGAGACAATGGTCTCTCATTCACCATACAATATATGGCACATAGTCCATAGTGTTTTTTAGCGAAAGGCATCAGATGCACAAATACATTGACCCAATGATTACTTTCTATTCCTGGAATTTTCCTTACTCCAATTATTTTCAGAGCATTTTAAACATATTCCTTTATCCTTGTCCTTAATAAAGATAATCAATGTTTGAGAGCAAGATTAATGATTCCTGATCTTAAAATCAAAGATCTAGGATTGAAAGAGATCTGAGGACAATTCTGCCAACCTCTCCATTGTAAAGATGAGGTGACTGTGAGATAACTGATTTTATTTCTCCCATTTTCTATATGAGGAAAATAATTGCGAAAGATTAAATGATTTTCCCAGAGTCCCACAGATATTAAATATCTGAGGAAGGATTCCAAGGATTTCCAGCTAGTAAGTTTCCAAGGACCTGGAATTCCAAACTTTAACTTTACTAACTCTGAAACTGAAAATTTTACCTAGTAATAGTAAATTCCACTGCCAAATCAGTCATTAATGCAACCAAGATTTCAAAGATAAGGAACCCAACCTCCATTGTTGTAGCAGGTGTATGATTAGGAGGCATCAAGTCACAAACTATTAAATTCAAAGTTTCATATCATATCATTTCATATCATATCACCTAATTTTGTCATATTTATTCCCAGTTCAAATCTTTTTCTACTTGACCTACTACTGAAAATGACAGTCAATTTTGAGAGTTAGGAGATTTAGGTCCTAGGCAAGCTTTATCACTTCTAAGGGGTGACCTGGGGTGAGTCACATAACTACTCTGAGCTATACTTTCCTTATATGTTTAATTTTCTTACTGTTACTTGCATTATATCTCACACAGTTTCTGAGAGTCTTATGAGATAAAGCACTGAAAATGTTCTGCAAGTCTAAAACAATTTATAAGTAGCAGCTATTATCCTGCTAATAATACCCTCTCTAAAATATACATCCTATCTGATTTATCTTTGAATTTCCCATAATGCTTAGCACACAGCTCAGCACCTAATTGGTTCTAAATAACCGTCTGACGAATGGATGGATGAATGTGTCAAAAGGCTTATGTTTGTGACCTGAACAACAAAACATAGTGAATAAATCATAAGCCATTCTGGGACTAAAAGTGAATATCTCTATAAAAATGATCTTAAAATTTAAACACTAAATGCACTGAGAAGCTATGATAAAATGTGGGTGTACGCCAAATTGAGCATTTCACATTCAACCCAGAGAGGTTCTTCATACTCACCATAACATAATTTATGGCAAAAATTATTTTTTGCTGCTGGTGCTGTTCAGTTGTGTCTGACTGCAACCCCATTGGGGTTTGCTTGGCATAGATACTGGAGAGCTTTGCCATTTCCTTCTCCAGTTCACTTTATAGATCAAGAAACTGAGGCCAACAGGGTTAAGTGATTTGCCTAGGGTCACACAGCTAGTAAGTGTCTGAGACCAGATTTGAACTCAGGGAGAGAAGTCTTCCTTACTCTAGGACCAGCACTCATTATCTTAGCATCACACATGTAAAGCTTGAAGGGACATGAGAAATTACCAAATCCAACTCCTTCATTTTACAGATGAGAAAAGTAAGATGGAGAGAAATTAAGTGACTTTCCCAGGGTGATATAGCTAGTAAGCATCTGAGATCAGGTTTGAACACTGGCCTTCTAGATTCCAAGTTCAATACCTCATCCTTAAGAATAAAGAAGGGGGAAACTTATTCAGATGATCTTTCCACATCTCCTCGAATTTGGTCATTAAGTTATGTTGCCTGAGCTATATTCTTTTCAGGTGATTTGAGGCAATACTATTGTGTCTTAAAAAGTCAAGAATTGCTGGTAAAATTTTTTTCTCCCATCTGCAGTTGCTTTTCTTAGTTAACTGCTCTTGATAACTGACTACTGAGAATTGCTACCGACCTGAGTTTGAAGTCTGTGATCTCTGTTCAGAATCTCAAGTCTAGACTGTGACTAGAAGAACTGGTCCAATCATTTTGTAAATTTTGGTCATAAAGGTGGTTAGACGAGTACACATTCAATCTCACTACCAATAAGCCAACCATGGAATAAGCTATTTTGTTTGGTAAGATGGAAACTTCTTGAACATGAAGATTTTTCATTTTTGTCATATCTTGAATGAGTCCATCTTAAAGATTTCTCTTCAGTTCACTCAAAGCAAGAGTCTTGCATTCTTCTTGGTTCATATGCTAAAAAACAACCAGTCTGCATTCTTGTTACTGAGCTGACAAAACAGATAAAATTTGGCATCAAGGCTAAAAACACAGAGAAACCCATCAATAAAGATAGTAAAAATAGAATCTAGTTACTTATGGTTTAAAAGATCTTTTCAGGCTTGGTAAGAGTAGGGAGGTACAGATTTCTTGAGTCTCCTCACAGTTACAGATGTTTCATGTACCTGAGTTCCTAATTTGTTGAGTCAAAATAGCAGGGGTGCCATTTTGTCACAACAATTTCAAATCTTTAAATGTTTGCTAAATGAAATGTAATTGAATTGACTCAAGAACCTCACTTTAATGCCCAGAAACACTATAGAATGCTTTTGTGAACAATATTATTATGTAGACAAAAGGTCAGTAGACTACATATTGAGTTTTCTTTCCAGTTCTGTGGTACATCAATGAGTTTTCTTTGTACTTCTATTTATTTGCATTAACATCTCACATTCTCTTATGATTTGTGATGGAATAGAGTGATATAGTTACAAGATATGAGTTTGTGCCTTACATTCAAGAGTACTGTATTTGTAATCCAAAAATGTAAATTAAAATTTTCATCATACCACTTATTACCAGGGATTCTGTTCTTTGTAAAATGAATGGAATAGAATAGACTACTGCTAAGGTCCTTTCTACCTGCAAATCTGTGATCTAATACTTAGAGATTCATGACCTTGGGTAGAGTAATTAAACCTCTCTGAGCACCAGTTTCCTCCTCTGTGAAATAAAGGAGTTGACTGATTCTAAGATTCTTTTCAAAGAAAAAAGAAAGATTTGAGGAGGAGAATTAAGAGAACCCTATACATGGGGAAAATGCTGCACAGGAAATTATTATTTAAAGCAAATTGGTATTTCCTACTCTTAATTTAAAATATCTTGGTACTTATGTACTTCACCTGGGTAGTCTCTTTCTAATCTTTCTAGGTGATTTGGAAGAAGTTATGCCATCCATCAGGAACCTGGAATTCTTTTAGCACACAATGAATGGTGAGGAGACTATATCACTGAATTACTGTGTTAGCTCCTGAGAATAAAAAGATAAAAACAAAAACAAAAAAGGAGACAGTATCAAAAGCAGCTTTTGAGGTCTCTTTCAGATGTCTATATACCAAACCCAGGAGGACCAGACAGTGAGACCAACTGTGTACCAATTCTACATACCTCTATGTGCCACAGAAAGAATGATAAATTTCATTTTTTTAATTTTGAAAGTTTATTTATTAATTTTTAGTTTTCAACATTCATTTCCACAAAATTTTGAGTTCCAAATTTTTTCCCCATCTCTCCCCTCCCCCATCTCATAACATCTTGCATTCTGATTACTTCTTCACCCAATCTGCCCTCCCTTTTGTCATACCCCTCCCTTCCCTTATCCCCATCTTCTCTCTTTTCTTGTAAGGCAAGATAGATTTCTATACCTCATTACCTGTATTTCTTATTTCCCAGTTGTATGCAAAAACATTTCTCAACATTCATTCCTAATTCTTTGAACTCCAACATCTCTCCCTTTCTCCCTCCCCACCCATCCCCATTGAGAAGACAAACAATTCAAAATAGGCTATATATGTGTAGTTTTGCAAAAGACTTCCATAATACCCATGTTATGTAAGACTAACTATATTTCTCTCCATCCTATCCTGCCCCGTATTTATTCTAGTCTCTCTTTTGACCTTGTCCCTTCCCAAAAGTGTTTACTTCTAATAACCCCCTCCTCCCATTTGCCCTCCCTTATATCATTCCCACACACACCCCACTTATCCCCTTCTCTCTTACTTTCCTGTAGTGTAAGAGAGAATTTCATAGCAAATTGAGTGAGCATGTTATTCCCTCCGTAAACCAGATGTGAAGAGAGTAAACTTCATGTTTTCCTTCTCACCTCCTCCCTTTTCTCCTCCATTGAATAAGCTTATTCTTGTCTCTTTTATGGGAGATAATTTGCCCCATTCCTTTTCTCCTCCCAATATATTCCCCTCTCAACCCTCAATTTTTATTTTTTTAGATATCCCTTCTTAATCAACTCACCCTGTGCTCTGTGTGTGTGTGTATGTGTGTGTGTGTATATATATATATATATATATATATATATATACACACACATATACATATATAAATTAGGAATATATATAAAATATATATATTATATATATTCCTAATTCCAAAAAATTTCATGAAAGATGATGTCTAGGCTCTTTTTTTTGATCATGGCTTTCAGGTAGTCCCATAATTTTTAAATTGTCTCTCCTGGATCTATTTTCCAGGTCAGTTGTTTTTCCAATGAGATATTTCACATTATCTTCCATTTTGTCATTCTTTTGGTTTTGTTTTTACTTTCTTGCTTTATCATGAAGTCTTTAGATTACATCTGCTCCATTCTAATTTTTAAAGAACTATTTTCTTCAGTGAGCTTTTAAACCTCCTTTTCCATTTGGTTAATTTTGCTTTTTAAAGCATTCTTCTCCTCACTGGCTTTTTGGGCCTCTTTTTCCATTTGAGTCTGTCTATTTTTTAAGGTGTTAATTTTTTCAGCATTTTTTTGGGTCTCCTTTAGCAAGTTGTTGACTTGCTTTTCATGGTTTTCTTTCATCATTCTCATTTCTCTTCCCAATTTTTCCTCCACCTCTCTTACTTGATTTCCAAAATCCTTTTTGAGCTCTTCCATGGCCTAAAAACATTGCATATTTATTTTGGAGGTCTTCCTCTGAAGACCTAAATTGTTCCTCCTCATCTGAAAGAATGGAAGAAAATACCTGCTCACCAAGAAAGCAACCTTCTATTGTCTTATTCTTTTTTCCTTTTTTGGGCTTTTTCCCTGCCAGTTACTTGACTTTTGAATTCTTTGTCAGGGCTCTCAGGGCTGTTACTCAGGACTGAGATTCAGATCAGTTGCTCAATTCCCCCAGGGGCTTTAGATGGAGGTCTTCCAGGGCTGCCATTCCAGACCTTGCTCCCCTCTCCTGGGTGAAGGAGCCCTCCCACTGACTTTTGAAGCTGTTTGTGAGTTCAGCAATCTGAGAAATGGTGCTCCTGGTGCCTCCCTGAAGGCTGTTCAGGGTCCTGTCCCTGCAACATTGGGCCATGCTCCATGCTTCGTGGGCTGTACTGTGTGCACTCCATGCTTCCTGGGCTGTGCTATGTGTGCTCAAGAAAGATGAATTTTAATTTAGGTACTGAGTTTGATCCTTTAAACTCTGATGTCCAAGGATCTCCTGGATTTGAAGTGATCTGTCCTTAGGTATTTGTAGTTAGGATAAAATTTCTAGATATGTTTGGAAAAGGGTTGTTCAAGTTAAGGTGTGATGGAGTTGGGGAGCACTGTCTTCCAATCCTTAGCAATAAATGTGTATCTTACATAGTAATAAATGAGGATACCATCATTAACATCAGATAAAACCAAAGGCCTTGTCACAGGCTTGGAGTGCCAGTATCATGGTGGGAAAGGAGAAATAGAGCTGAACAAAACTTCTTCCTAAAGCAGGGAGGAGCCTTTGGGTTCAGAAACCCTTTTGTTCATTCTCTTTTACAAAATCCAGGTAGATTACCAGAGTTGTTTGATTTAAAATGAGTCCTACTTCCTTTTCTTCCAGCAAATTGATTTCTTACACCTTCTGAAATTCCACCAATTAATGATTTAACAAAAAGAGATTTTGGGGGCAGCTAGGTGGTACAGTGGATAAGGCACCAGACATAGAGTCAGGAAGACCTGAGTTCAAATGTGACCTTAGATATTTACCAGCTGTGTGACCTCGGGCAATTCACTTAACCCTGCTGGCCTCAGTTTTCTGTAAAATGAACTGCAGAAGGAAATGGCAAACCATGTCAGTATCTTTGCCAAGAAAAACCCAAATGAGGTCACAAAGAGTTGGACATTCTCTGAAATGACAGAATAACAAACAACAAAACATAAGCTTTTAAGGAAGAAAACTTTGGGGAAAATACATGAGGAAAATCTATTCATATTTCATTGTAAATTAGCTCAATCAACCTATTTTCCTCTCACCTAGGCAAAGAGAACTAAAGAGATATTGTAAGAAGTTGATATAGAATAGGGAAAGGAATTGGAAGGAGTTAGTG
The DNA here is from genome assembly GCA_028658325.1 of Potorous gilbertii. NCBI lineage: Eukaryota > Metazoa > Chordata > Mammalia > Diprotodontia > Potoroidae > Potorous > Potorous gilbertii. The sequence goes on along the minus strand of CM053772.1, from coordinate 248,298,762 downwards.
GAAAATAGCACATGGGAAAGCCAAATATGGGTAGGGTATAGAATGTCATTAGGACTTTCAGGACCAGAGGCCTAGGCACCTGATGAGTTGAGATGGAGAGTACTAAGACAGAAGAGTGACAAAGGGATATAAATGGAGGGTGTCAAGGGCTACCTTGGATTCTATAACAAATTTCACTGAAGTCAATCCTCCTCATATGAGCATCTCTCTATCCTGCTCCAACCACCAACCACAATTCTCATTTAACTCCTCAGTTCTCTTCCCTTCCTCAATTCCCTCATACCCCTTCCAGTCCCAGAAAACTGACATTTTCTACAAATGTCTTGTCTGAAATGAAGAGAGCATAAACCAGGGGAAGCAAAGAAGTCAAAGTTCTAACACTTGAGTTTTTAAGAATTAAACTTGTAAGACCATTCCCTGGCCATCAATCTTCTCACTTTAAAATCACCTGCTCCAAATTAAGAAAACTTCTACAAATTCATGAAGATAAAAGTGAAGCAATCTAGAAAAATTTTATCAAGACAACATTATGGAGAAAAACAGCTCTGAAAAACCTTAGGAGACCAATGAACACTATGATAAACTATAAGTCCAAAAGGATGAAGATGAAATACACCATTCACCTCCCAAGGGAGGTAGATACACATCTTCAGACATGGTTAATGTGGTCATTCACTTTGTGAAACTATCAAGATATGGAATGGAATATATATATATATATATATATATATATATACACACATTCACACACATATAAATACATATATATGTACATATATACAGAGTTACACACATGTATCCATATATAAAAATAAATATGTATATATGCATATATACACATACAAACATACACACATATATACATATACACATATACATATATACTATATATGTATATGTATATATAGTCATTGTGTATGTGGGTAACCAATGGGAGAGAGAGTAATATTTTTTTAAAGAGAAAGCAGGGGCTTTGCAGTTTCAAAGCATTAGAGAATCATAGATCTAGAGATGAAAAGGATTTCAGAAGTGACATCAAATTTTTTGGTTGTTTTTCTTAAATGGCAACTATTCCCTAGGAAAACTACAGTATTTCAGAGATTTACTGACCTAAGAAAAATCACTACAGGCTATGAAAATCATTACATAAACACAGCTTTCTAAGCTCTTTGACTAATTCTGTAAAATGAATAGGAAACTCTATGTGCACACACACATACACATACACACACACATACACATACACACACACACATACACATACACACACACACATACACATACACACACACACACATACACACACATACACATACACACACTTACACACCAGCATTGCTCAGAAGACAAGGACTGAGCCCCACAGCCACCACTGTGAAGTTAATGGAGGCAACAGGAGGTAATTTTGCAAACATAACATGGAATAATTTCCTTGGTTTTGTATTACTGATGAATGAGGAAGGAATCTATTCTCAGACATATCCATGATCTTATCACATTGGATATTCCTTCCAAAGATGCCAACCTTAGAGCAGCCATGACTGGAGTTTTGTGTAGTTTTTATCTATGTCTTCCTGTAAATTTGACCCTGTAGGTACAAGGGAAAAGTTCTGTTCTTCCCAGATTTCCTTCAGATATTCCAAGAATGCCAGTGGAGCAAAGTAATTTGCTTTACATTAAAAAAGCCTTACTCTGAGATGCAAATGAGAGGCAGGATCTGTCTAATTTTTGTCTTTATATTCTCAGTATCTAGCATGGTGCTAGGCACATAGAAGTTATTTAGTATATGCTTGATGATTACGTAAAATGCTATTAATCATGTGAAGTTACTGCTATTCTATGGAAGGACTAGTGAGATCATTCAATTCCTCAAAAGGAATATGAGCTTGCTTTTCCTAAACATGGAGCTCATTGGCTAGGCTCTTGGGGACCTCTCTGGTTTCTTCAGTCTCAAAGAAAAATCCTGGTGAGCCTATAGCACATGAGTTGACAAAGGTGCCCACTGGTCATCTTTAACCCATGAATCACAGACTATGCCTCTAACTCTGACCCAAGGTTCTTGAATGTGCCACTGGTAGCAAAAGGTGAGGGTGAAAGTGTGACTGTATGGTCACAAGGTGCTGTGAAACTCTTCAAGACACAAGAGTTGAGTTGGTCTTCACTTTACCCTAAGAAGGATAGTCTGTTTCTGTATCTGGTATTGCTAAGTAAACATAATGAATTATGATGTGCTAGAAAGAGCTCTGGCCTTGTCAAGAAACTTGGTTTTAAGCTTTGTCACTGGTAGATGACATCAATATTCTCATCTCTAAAATGAGGGTGTTAATACAATACTATCTCACTGGGCTGCTATGATAATTGGATAAGATAATGAACAAACATGGGCCGACTGCATAAAATACAAGCATGCCTTTTTCTCAGTTCCTAGGGGGCTTATGTGGAGCTGATTCTCATTCCATGAATAACTGAAACACACCTAAAGCTGAACTTACATCTGAACACTCTACCTCTCCACTTGTCCCTCAGGGGACACTCACATTCTTTCCAATCCCCTGCACCTGATGGTCTATCATCTCCTATTAGAACAGAAACATTGAGAACAAGGGCAGGTTTACATTCTATTATTTGTATCTCTAGTGCTTAACATAGTGTCTAGGATACAGGAAGCAAAAATAAATGCTGTGTCTATCTATTGGGTCCAAACCTGACTTGATCTGCCTGATCATATATAGCCATATTATATGAGCATAATGTAGCTTAGCTGCAGTAGTAACTGGCCTGCTTTTCATAGCTATGGAGCTAACAGGTTCTGTGAGAAACTCATTTGCTTTTCATCAAACAAGTAAGCCAGAGCAGAACTAGAACTAATAATTTTGAGCCTGGGGCGAGGCACATTAAGGCATCCTCAAATCAACCTAAAAAAGTTATTTTTCAATATTGAGACTGAATTCTGAGGGCTGTGAATGTCCATTCTAGTACAAAACTATTGGTGATTTTATTAGGGAGGGTTAGAGTCATGTGAGCCCAGACAGGAAGAAATCACTTGGTAGCTCCCTCCTTTCAAAGTAAGTTCTAAGGTCTATTATTTTTATGCCACTGAAGGACTGCATGTGTTTTCATCCCTTTCTCAGTTCAGTACCCCATGGCAAATTTCTGGTCGATATGCCCTAGTTCTGGCTTTGAGCAAATGGTCAATTAAGCTCCTTTTCCAGTTTAATTTATTCACAATTATGAGGCATTATCTCATATTTTTCTGAATATTTTGTACTCTCTTGCCAACTCAATCCCATCTCCTCTTCAAAGTGAAAGGAATGGAACCTTCTACGTTCATAATGTTAAGTGAGGCAATACAACTCAGTCATTCCAAGTACTCTTTACTGTCATTTCATGATTTCAAAAAGTCTTAGATAAACTCATCATAGTAATCTAAGATGATTTTCCTGCTACTGGAATATGCAATAAGAATGGAAAAAAAGATTTTAATGGAAATAAGAAAAGGTCATTTTGTTTTGGCAAGGCAGTGTTCAGTGAAGTATTTTTGAAGCCTGTGGATGGTCAGAGTCCTGAGAATCATCCTAATAAAGAAAGGCAAGGTTTTCCATTTTATGTTGGTGGTAAAGGATTAACTTCCCTCTGGAAAACCTCAAATGCATGTTCCTAGACTATGGCTAGGCACAATGATCTCTTATTTTCCATCCAAATGGAATATTACTATTTTATAAGGCCTTCAGCTGGACTGAGAAGACAATGTATGACTTGGGCTGGTACACATTTGAAAAACAAACAAGTAGTACAATCTAAAAGAATGAAGTAACAATTTACACCATTAATAAAGATATACACAATGGGTCTTTATGATCATGTTGGAATAAGGAATGGATGAGAAGAGCAATGGTTACAAATAATCTCAAATGATAGCAGAGATGTTGCCTAACATATGATTACTAACACAAATGCGATTTTATACATTAATCATTTTCTCATGCCTCCTTTGGGGATAATTGGATAGATAGTAAGGAAATTGTGTGAACCATACTGACTCCATCTTGAGACTCAATTCTAGATCCTGCTCAGTTTCCTTTCTACTCAGTTATGGATCCATTGTGAGAAAACTTTACTGTATTCTTTGAACCTAGCCCTGTGTAGCTGGGAAGCTGGACCACCTACACCTTCTGCTTAGATACCCCTTAGCAAAGGGCATAGATTAAGCAAATCAAAAACCACTCAGATCTGAGGAATGATAGAAGGAATTTTCTCACAATTATACATCTCAAGCAACTCATATGTCTTATCTGAAAGTTGGCCTTGTATGGGTCAATTATTTCCACTTTTTTTCTTTTTGATTGAATACCGACACTTGAGGGTAGTGGGACTTCTCTTTTTCTGACTCCATGCAATTGCACCTGTTTATTTTCACCTCCTCCACTGGGATAGCTGCTGATCTTTTTTTCCAATTAGACATCAGATTTACTTAATTATAATTCTGTTTATTGTTATCTTTCAAGGCATAAAAATGTTTTCCCCTGTATTTGGGGTCCAGTGCAAACTGAGAGGGCCTTCTCCTGATTTGATATGCAATTGGCACACACTGCTTAATGAATCTATGCTTGAACCTTTGCCCCCTCAATTATTTCATCTTTCACCCATCACCATCCTACAGAAGTAGAACTGCTTCAAGTATCAAGCTTTATTCATCTTCCTCAACATACTCAACTCTCTGGCTGCAGCTTTTCTGCAGTCTTTCTGGTTGGCTGCCTTAGAAATCTATCACAAAAAGGAAAAAGAGAAAAATAACCACTAAATGTGACATAAGACAAAGATATTGTTCTGAGTATTTTGTTTTTGCTGCTGGTGCTTGGTTGTGTTAGTCATGTCTGACTCCATGACCCCATGGGGGGTTTTCTTGACAAAGATATAGAAGTGGTTTACCATTTCCTTCACCAGTTCTTTTTACAGTTGAGGAACTGAAACAATGTTAAGTGACATGACCAAAGTCACACAATTAATATGTGTCTGAGGCCAGATTTGAACTCAGGAAGATGAATCTTTGTGACTTCAGGCTCAGCCCTTTATCCATTTTACAAACAAATGAAAACACAAACAAAACAAGCTAAACACATACTTGTTAGCCTCTATACCACCTATTGAAAGTCTAATCTTAAAGTCTCTAATTTGCTGGAACAGATATAAGAGAAATGGTTACAAATATTCTTTAGGTCAATTTTGAGAACCATTGGAATTTGTTTATATTTTAGCAACCCCTCTACTCCTATATGGGAAGTTACAGGCCATTAAGTCTTTCCCTATAAAGGAGTGTCACTTTAACAGTGTACTCTTCCCTTGGTCTCATGCCAATTTTTCCAAGGGGGAATCCATCAATATTTTTACTATTGCCAGAATCATCATTTTATAAAGAGTTTCTCTTTGGTATTTCACCATTATGAGAACTCATTATTCCCTTAATGAGAGTATCTCAACTCATCATTCCTTTAGAGTTAATATCTCTTCCCCAGAAGCATTGGGGCAAAATATCCCTAGCAATGTTGGGGTAAACCTTATCTTAGCAAGGAAGAATTTAAAATCACGAGGGGGAGTCTGACTTCCAGGGCAGTCTTCTAGGAAGAGTTCCCTTGGTGAAAATTAACTGGAGTGAATTTTTTTTTAAAAGGCTGTCCCTGTGGCCTGAACTCTGTCTCTTGGCTTGGCTGGCTATGCCATAGCTCAATCTTCCATTACAATGCTAATTAACTAATTAAAAGACTATTTTGATGACTTCTTGGAGAAGACATGTTTAAGACTTGACTGCCACAGGAAAACACTCAACATTTTTCATCATTAGAAATACATATAATCCTCCAACCACTTTTGCTCACCCCTGTCCCTTTCCTCCTGGAGGAGAAGGGTGACAAGTGTGCATCTAACTAGTAGATAGTCTACAGAAGACTGAGGCATTAAGAAATTTATCCCTGAGTTTTACCTACACAGTAACACCAGGGTGAATGGATTAATTCAGTCAAAGACCTTTTGCCTGACATAAATCATTCAACTAACCCAAAGACCTGTCCTGTAGATATTAAAGTCAGAGGACAAAACATAAATGGTGAGGAACTGACATTTGAGGATCGGAATTTGACAGTTCAATGTCAAATGCCTGAAAGTCAATTGTGGGTCACTGAAAGAAAAATGATGGATATTTTATAAACACCAGGAAAGGGAACCAGGAGGTAGCATTTCAGAAAGGAACTTACCTAAGCATGAATCACTAAATGCAGAAGAGGACAGCTTGTACAAATTGCTTTCTACCTTGTTCATCTTCCTACCTGAAAAGGACAGACATACTCTTCTTTAGGCCTTGGGAAAACAAGGTCAGAAATCAATTTAAAAAATAAGAATAAAAAAGAATAAAAAAATGCCTCCTATGTGCCAAGCACTGTGCTAGTTGAAGGGGAAATTAATATGAAGTCAATCAACTAGCATTTATTAAGCTCCTAATATGTGCAGGGCATTGTGCTAAATGCTGAGAATACAAAGAACCAAAGACAGTATACAAACAGCAACATACACATGAAACAATCACTACCATCATAAAGCTCTTTACATTCTAATGGTGAAGACAGAAAACACATACATGTAAATATATAGAGAATGAATATGCAGAAAATAAATATAAATAAGGACATAGTAATTTGGGATGGGAGAGGGCACTTGCTAATGGGAGGGATGAGGAAATATTTGCTGTATGAAGCAATGCCTAGACTACATCTTCCAAGGAGCAGAGAGGAGAAGGGAGCAGAGTTTAGCCTTGGAGAATGACCAGTATAAATGTGCAGAGATGATCATTAGATTGTCGTGTACGGAACAGAGAGAAAGTCAGTTTGGCTCCATTAGAGTGCAAGATCACCCAGTGAAGCTGGAAAGGTAGTTTCAAGCCTTTACAGAGCCAAGTCAAGGAGTTAATAATTAATACAGAGGCATTAGGAAGATATGAGAGTTGGTAGAGCAGAGGCTTACATTTTATTAGGGGAAATCAAAATGCACTCATACTTATGCACAAAAAATAAAGAAGATTTGAGTCATTAGAATTGCTACTGTAATAATGGAGACTAGAGGAAAGATTTTTACAGACCTTCCATCAAAGCAAATTATGAACAATTAAGTGATCAATAACAGAGGGAGGGTTGCATGTTATACTAAAATAGCTTTACCATAATCGATTATGGATGGTTTCACTTATGGGTAGGGAAGTGTCCTAAATTAAGCTGCAATGTAATGGTTCTCAACTACCCTATTCACCAACTCAGTATTGTCCTTAGAATCAGCCCACTCCGTTCTCCACTGGCTCATTTGCTAGTCTGAACTCTCAGTCTCCCAGTCTGACATAACTGCCAAGTCCTGACTGCAGTGGGGGCTGTTTCTAGTCACATGCTGCTTACCAAGTACAGGAAGAGATGAGTATTGGAGCCTCTGAAGAGAGGTGGATGATTCTCACATACGGCAGGGAGGGCCCATGTAGTGAAACAACCGACACTCATGGCACCCAAAGTCCACCTGCACCCCAACATTTCTGTGCAGTACTCATTAGCTAAATGTGGTTTGCCCGGAATGACCAAAGGAGGAGTGTCTTGTCAGAGATTCAGATCTGCCAGGAAATTTGAATTTGCTTCCTGAATTATCCCCCCATCTGCCAAACTCCCACTAAATACTCAGGCATACAATTGCAGAGGATTGTTTATCTTGGAATTGCTCTCACTGGGAAAGAGGCATGGAGCTATGGTCAGAGAAAACTGGTACTCACAATCATGACACACCTGTATTTTCAGTCTCAGCCTTACTGGCCTTTAAGGAAGTCTAATAAGGGTTAAATTCTTCCTGTTGAAAAAATAGATCTGTGATATCATTGATATGGGGAACTCTCTGCAAGGAAATTCCTTATATGATTGCAAATGTGCCTCCTCTGTAAATTAGTCTTGAAGGGTAGCCTGGGGGCACTGAGGAGGTAATGACAAAACCATTATTTAAGTATAAGATGTGGGACTTAATCTCAGACCTGCCTAATTCCAAAACTAGCTCTTTACCTGCTATAATGTGACAAACTTTTAACTTCCTCCAAAAACTTATACTCCTCAATTAATAAATATTGTTAATTGATACATATTTATATAACAATAAATGTTGCATGCTAGAGATACAAAGAATAAGAAAAAAAACCAATCTATGCCCTTAAAAGTCCAATAGGATGAAATTGGGGAAAAAAAGGAATAGAAGGGAGATGGGAGCTTTCTATCATACTGAAAGTATACATTCTTATAAATAGTGATGTATCGGCATATTTCCCTATAGTAAACATTGCAAAGGAATGCTAAAAGGGCTGACAAAATGATTAAAAAACCACCACAAAATTATAGAGTTGGGTGGGATATAACAGGTTATTTAGTGTAGCTTTCAGAACTACGTTAGAGGAGTCATTCAGACTCTATTTGAATCCATTTAATTACTGGAATAATTATTTCCATAACATCGTAGCTTCCATTGTTGGAAGCCTCCAGCTATAAGAATGATAGTCATATAACAATAAACTCCCTTATGCTGTATTATATCGGCAAGAGGGTGGACATCAGTTAGAGGACCTCAGTTTGAAGTTCAATTCTGATACTTGGAAATACCACAGGAATTGTAAGACAATTAAGGGGGAATTATAAGTCACTTAAACTTTCTGAGGGAGGTGAATTAGATTGCTTCTAGGGTCTTTTCCATTAGCAATACCTTATAACACTATGATGAACCATACTTTATGTATAACTTTCCCTTAAGATGAAATAAAGTTTACTGGCTCTTTCCCCTATAATCTTTCAAATAGATATCATAGCTTTTAAGCCTTTAACTGCTGTGGTCACCATCTTCTGAACATACTACATCAGGGACTTCTAACGTAGAGTCCAGATCTCCAAGAGGCCCATAAGTAGAACACAGAATGAAATTAGAAGGGGAAAATGACATCTTTATGTTCACTAAGATGTAATTTAAATTTAACATTTCCATCACTTACGAACATAGGAAACCAATAATATTCTGTGAAGGAAGCTAGAGACTTCATCAGACTGCCAAAGGGACCCATGATTTAAAAAAAAAAAGCTAAGAACTCCTGCTCTATACCAAGGATCTGTGATTTCATCAATGTAGGTAGCCATCCACTCATGTAGGTAGCAGTCCTTTCACACTTAGTAGATAATTTTCATTAATTGTCACAGATGAAAAAAGTCACTAAATGGCCAGTCTTCTGAGAAGGCTGACATTTACACCAAATTATGTTGGTATTCAGAGAACAAGCATACGATTCATTTATAACTGCATCTTTTGATACTTCATAGCTCTGTATAACCAAACAGAACTTTAGAGCTACTGGTCCAAATTTCAAGAAAGCAGGGACACTTCTGGGTCATTATTGGGTTTTCAGAAGCGTACAAGTGTGCAAGATTCTCAATATTCTTCTGACATATGGTACCTCCAATTGACCCCAGGACTGCTGTTGATATGTGATCTTAAGATAATTTACAGGGACTCATCACCTTAACTAGAATTTTCTCTTTCAGTCTCCCAAGCCAAAGATAGGTAGCTTACCATGGTCTGCTATTTTATGAGCAGCTGATGGTCCTGGACTTAAAGGTTGTGGTTGTATCTGATTTGGGGAATTAAATGAAGAATGTTTACTCAGATTCTGAGGGTGAGTCTGACTCCTGGAAGGCTTTAAAGGCTGTTCTTTCTGTATTTCATTCTTGCTCATGTTCATACCTGAAAAGCCCAAATGGAAAACATGAATAGTAACAAATGTAAACAGGAAATAAAATGGTTGATTTTTATAACTGCTATGAGTGTCCTTAAAAAAGTAGTTATGAATTGTATTAACCAGGGAGCAAGAGATGGCAAAGTGTAGTGAATGGTAAGCTAAACTTGCAGTGAAAAGTTCCTAGGTTCAAATAATGCGTCAGACTGTGCATTTGCTATGGAAAGTCTGGGCAAGTTACCATATCTCTTAGTGTTCCCTAAAGCTCTCTAAAACTACAAGTGGCAGAGGAGACAATGATTTATATTACTCAAGACAATTTCTATACCAGAAATTTCCTAGGAAATAAAATCACAAGAATGGATCAAAACAGTCCCATCAAAGGAAACAACATTAATCTAAGGATTGAACTAAATAAGATAATAATTTGTTTCAGACTCCATTTGGAGACTTGTTTCCAGTCCTAATAATGCTCTTATCATGTGAGATTACAACCACTCCATGCGTTAGTCCAATGAGCTGTTGTGATCATAAATGGTCAAAACTTTGCAGCTAGCATCTCTACACAGGGAGGTCTTTTAATTATTTTAAAATTCTATGTTTACTTCAGTTTCCAATCCTTTCTTTTTTTCCACCCACCAACTCCCAATCATGGAGAAGGCAAAATATTTGACATCTACTGTTAATACAAAGAACTGAAAAACTTATTTCTTTCTGAGTCTATCAGTCTCTATCTGGAGGCAGCATTTTATGTTATTGGTCCTTTGAAATTGTCATAGATGGCTGTACTTATGCTCAAACCAGGAGGGGATAGCCATCATAGAGATGAAGAGATAAGAGATGGATATTTGCATGGGAATGAAGGATAGGAAATAGTTCAGTCACAGGGAACTCAGAATATCAAAATTCTAGGACAGTTTTTTTTGACTCCTTCCCCTTTCCTTTTCTTTCCCTTTCCCCATTTCATTAGTTTCCAAGAGCTACCAAGTCTTTCCCAGTTGATTATTTTACAACATTGCTATTACTGTGTAGAGAATTCTTCTGGTTTTGCTCACTTCACTGAACATCAGTTCATGTAAGTCTTCCCAGGTTTTTCTGCAACCATTCCCTTTGTCATTTCTTACTGCACAATAGTATTCCATCTCATTCATATAATGTAATTTATTCAGCCATTCCCTAAATGATGGACATCCCCTCAGTGTCCAATTCTTTGCCACCACAAAAAGAGATGCTATAAATATTTTTGTATGTGTGGATCCTTTTCCTTTGCTGTCCTTGGGGTATAGACTGAGTAGCAGTATTGTTGGGTCAAAGGGTATTCATAGCTTGGTAGCTCTTTGCATATAGTTGAAATCATTCTCTTAGAATGTTTGGAGTAGCTTACAGCTCCATTAACAATGCATTCCCATATAATATTCCCACCACTCCTCTAGGAAATGTTATTTTCCTTTCCTGTCATCTTAGCTCATATGATGGGTGCAAAGTGGTCCCTCAGAGTTGTTTTAATTTGTTTTTTTCCAAGTTATTAGTGATTTGGAGCATTTTTTTTCTTATGACTATTGATAGCTTTGATTTTTTTCCTCTGAAAAATGCCTTGGCTAATCTTCAGATAATGGACATAAAGTCCATTGAGTTCCTATTCAAAGCCTTTCCAGATTTATATGACCTAGCTACACTCAACAGGCAAAGACTTTGAGATCTACCCTGTTACTAAAAGGTACTAGAGTATTTTGTCAGTGGAGGTACAGATCAATTTTAAGTCATGAGGACACATATTCATGACTTCATTAATTAGTCTACAAGGATTTACTAAGCAACATTAGATGACCTATACTAAGGATTAGAGATACAAACCACCAGATGAACTGATTTGTACCCTAAGGGAGCTTAGCATCTATTAAAGGAAACCACTTGTACACATACAAGTTTCCAAGTCTTCTTGATTTTACCTCACCAGTATCTCTTTTATATGTCCCTTCTCACCATTCACAAAGATGCCAACCTAATCTGGGCTCCTATCACTTCTCACTTGGACCATTTAATAGTCTCCTACTTGCTCCTGCTGAAAACATTTCCCCTTCTAATTCATCATCTGTACATAGCCTAGGTAATCATCCTGAAACAGAAGTCTGACCATACTACTCCCTTTCTGAAGAAACTTCTGGGGCTCCTTTTTGCCTTTTAAATAAAATACAAGTTTCTTAGTCTGGCATTTGGTGGTTTTCATTGTCTGCTTTTATAGACATTTCTTATAATTTCCCTGTACATATTCTATTTTCTAGCTGAACTAGCTAACATGAACCTCTGCCCCTGATGCCCATTTCCATTTCTTAGTATCTGAAGCATCAAAATTCATCAGAAGGGCTGCCCCCCTACAAGAAATATTGCATGATCTAAGTCATTTTTTTTCCCTCTTGCAAAGTTGCATTCAGCTGTTCTGCATTTCTTCTCTAGAACAATATAAATTTTAATATCAGGGAATGTTCTCTCTAATGCCTATCATAGTGCCTTGCAAATAGAATGCATTTAATAATTGATAAGTGTAATATTAGAAAGATTTTCTTTAATTTAAACAATACAAAGAATATTCTATAGATTGACCCTAGTGCTTCTCTTTGAAGTCATAAAGAATCATAACCTCTTTTCTCTATAACTAAGCTTCACCAGTGTTCCATGGTGGGTAGTGCTGGACTTGAAACCAGGAAGACCTGAGTTTGAATCTTCACTCATTTACTAGCTATTTGACAATAAGCATCCCTTCCCTTCTGTGGGCTAAATTTTCCTCACCTGTAAAATTAAAAGTTGGACTTGACAAACTCCATGATCCCTTCCAGCTCTAAAACTACGATCCCCCCAATTGTGTGAAGCAGTTTATACTGAACCGTATATCCTCAGTTCCCAAGACTAAATATTTCTAATTACTTCTAGCCACTTTTATTTGAGATGTTTCTGAGTCTTCTCGTCAAGTTCCCACATGCCCATTCACACACACAACGTCCATTTAACTTTGAGAGATTAATGGTGAGCAAAGGTCATCTTTAAAAGGACATGTATTTTAAGATACAATGCTCTCAGAATTGTATATTTGAACTTATTTTTAGAGATACAAGAGAATCTAAATACTGGAACCCAAAAATAGAATATAATTTTTATCTTTAGGAACTTCACCAATTTTTCCTCTTTAGAGAGAGTATGTATGTATGTGCAGATTTGTGCTTTCATTAGTGTAGGGCAATCTTAGTGTATAAATCTCCTTGATCAATCATACTATCTAAGATCTAGAGTTAGAAGGGACCTCAGTCCAATCTCTACATTTTACAGATGAGTTAACTGAGGCACTGAAATATTTCATGTTTTTCCTAAGGTTACACATCTATCAAGGGTCATAGCTGGGATCTGAAAGCATGATGGAGGGGACTATATTACCTGGAAACTTTTCTGACCCTTATAGTCTTCAAGTTCCCTGGAGGCAGCTAAGACTTAAATGTTTTGCATATGGCCACATGAATTCAAGTCTTTCTGACTCCACAGCCTGATCTCTAAGCCACTACCATTTAAAATTATCTATAATCCAGGTAAAAGGTTTAGTGAACCATATATAAGTACATGAGAGGGTCCACAATTCTATAGTTTCCTTATGAATATAAGGAAGCTGAAATTATGAAGATCCTGGAAACACACACACACACACACACACACACACACACACATACACACACATACATGAAGAGAGAGATAATGTGAAGAGAAAAAAAATACCCTTTCTGCTACATAGAACTATCCTTGGAAACAAGACAGTGAAATTCACAAGAAATAATCCATAGCAAATTAAAAAAAGTTAATAAAATTCAAATATATGTCTGCTTAGAAATGTTGTGGCTCCCCCTTCTAACTCTCCTTTGTATGTGTATGTCTAAATTCTAGAATAAAGAGGCCTGGTGGGTATAAGCAGAATGAAGCACATTATTGATGATAATTTGTAAGAAAGAAGTAACCTAAAAAATGTCATCAAGAGGGTATGATTACTGAAAAGAGGCAAGTTTACAGCATGGGCTTGACAGTTCAGGGCCTACAAAGTAATATATAAGAACCATTAAAAATAACCACAAAAAAGCCATCATTGTGCTGGATTATTCAGTTAGATTTTCTATGAAGAGTTTATGGATGCACACAGAGAATTATAAAAGACAATACTGCAAGGAGTAATTTTCACTTGGTAGAGAGTACCTTGACTAATGAGACTCAAGATTCTTTAATGTATTCACCACACTTAAAACTAATCATGGAAAGTTATGAGTGTACTTCCAGAAAGAATCCATATTTTTTCGTCTAAAAATAGTAGAGGAGAATTCCTTCTTTAAAGGAATTGTAACACTAAGAAACGAGGAGGCCAGTTCTGAACTTGTTGTTAATATTTCTCCCTTTTATTTTACCCCCAAATCTTTGCGTTACAAGTGATCTTAGCTTTCATGTTCTCATGTGCAGGATGTTGAGAGTTGAATCAGGATCCCTCCTCAACTCTTCCTTCCCCCTAATAATTCTTTAATTCAATTTTCTTTAAATTACTTTATTGAATAACTATTGCCCACAGATATTAAATATTCAACACATTGCTGCTCTACTCTTTTTGAAAAAAAAAATGCCTCTTCCATTAGCAGATACATGCTTTCCTTCCTCACTTCAAGTGACCACCAAGAAAATCTTCTTTATGATTTAGATGGTTTTTAGATCCTTACTAGAAGAAAACCTCAATTGCTACAATGATGGCATTCATTTTGCATTCATTCACCAATTTACTCAGCAAACATTCACCTATTAAACGCCCAGATGTACATCTAACTATACTTTACAGCAAGAGGCAAAACTAAATATTTTTGCAATCAGAATCTTAAAGTTGGTAGGAATCACAGAGTTCATCTTATGTAACCCAGATCTGGATCTCCTCAAAAGTATTCCTCACGGTTATAGATCTATCATAATGAGGGACTGATTCATGAGGCAGGCCATTATACCTTTGGATAGTAGTAATTCACTATCAATATTGAACTGATGTTGAACATATGTTTTCCTCTCACCAATTGCCCCAACTGCTTCTGTTTTAACACTGTAGAGCCAAGTAGATCAAACTCGTCTTATTCATTGACAACCCATCAAATTCTTAAAAGCATCTGTCAATGTCCTGCTGTTTCCACCCCCATCCCCAGTTCTTCTCCATTCAAGATCCTTAGGTCATTAAATGTTATTGATAAGATTCCTTGGAACATATCTGTAAGAACTTTCATTACTTCAGGTAACAGATCTGGGTCAGGTGACTTAAATACACTTGGGTTATTCTTTTCTATAGTATTTTATTTTTTCACTGAGTTATATGTCAAAGAAAATTTTAAGATTTTGAATTTCAAATTTTTCTATCCCTCCCCTTCCTTCTTCTGAAAATGGTAGACAGTTTGATATAGTTTATTCATGTGCTATAATTTGAAAATATTCCCATATTAGACACAGTTGTGAAAGAAGAAACAGACAAAAAATGAGAAAGAATAAAGTAAATGAAAAAAAATTATTTGTTCTGCATTGAGTCCTTCAGCTCTTTATCTGGATACAGATAGCATTTTCCTTTTTGAGTCCTGTGTTCTTGTCTTGTATCACTGTGTTGCTGAAAGGAGCTGCGTCATTCATAGCTGTTCATCACACAATGTTGCTGATACTCCATACAATGTTTTCCAGGTTCTGTTCATTTCACATTACATCAGTCTATACTACTCTTTTCAGGATTTTCTGAAATCTGCCTGCTTATCATTTCTTACTGCACAATAATATTCCATAACATGCATATATATCACAACTTGTTCAGTCATTCTCCAATTGATGGACATTCCCTCGATTTTCAATATTTTGCCACCATGAAAAGAGCTGATATAAATATTTTTGCCCATGTAGGTTTTTCCCTCCTTTAAAGATCTCTTTGGGATACAGACCTAGTAGTGATATTGTTGTGTCAAAGGGTATGCACAGTTTGGTTGCCACTTGGGCATAGTTCCAAATTGCTCTTCAGAATGGTTGGGTGAGTTCACAACTCCATCAGCAGTGCATCTGTGTCTCAATTTTCCTACATCCTCTCCAACATTCATCATCTTCCTTTTTTGTCATATTAACCAATCTGATAGGTGTGAAGTGGTACCTCAGAGTTATTTTCGTTTGCATTTCTCTAGTCAAAGGTTATTTAGAGCACTTCTTCATATGCCTATAGATAATTTTGATTTTATGATATCCTTTGACCATTTATAAATTGGGGGATGGCTTATTTTTTTTATAAATTCAACTCAGCTCTTTATATATTTGAGAAATTAGTCCTTTATCAGAAATAATTTCTATAAAGATTGTTTCCCAGCTTTCTGCTTTCCTTCTAATATTGGTTGCATTGGTTTGGTTTGTATAAACGCTTTTCAATTCGAAATAATCAAAAGTATCTATTTTATATCTTGTAATGTTTTCTTTCTCTTGTTTGGTCATAAATCCTTCCCCTTCCCATTGTTCTTACAGGTAGACTATTTCTTGCTCTTCTAATTTGCTCATGGTGTCACCCTTTATGTCTAGATCATGTACCCATTTTAACCTTACCTTGGTATACAGTGTAAGATGTTTTTCTGTCCCTAGTTTGTCTCTTATTGTTTTCTAGTTTTTCCAGCAGTTTTTGTCAAATACTGAGATCTTATCCCAAAAAGTGGAGTCTTTGGGCTTATTAAACACTAGGTTACTATGGTCAGTGGTCATAGTGTCCATCTCTACTTAACTGTGTATGTAGCCTATTCCTCTGATCCACCACTCTGTTTTTTAGCCAGCACCAGACTGTGTTTGATGATTACCTCTCTGAACGTGGCTTGACATCTGGTATAGCTTAGCTGCCTTGTTTCACATTATTTTCCATTGATTGCCTTGATATTCTTGACCTTTTGTTCTTCCAGATGGGTTTGATTTTTCTAGCTCAATAAAATAATTCTTTGATATTTTGATTAGTATGGCACTGGATAAATTAATTTAGGTAGAGTTGTCATTTTCATTATGAGCACTTAATATTTCTCCGGTTGTTTAGATCTATTTTATTTGAGTGAAAAATATTTTATAATTGTGTTTTTCTTGGCAGAGAGACCCCTAGGTATTTTTGTTGCCCATAATTATTTTAAATGGGATTTCTCTTTCTATTGCGTTTTGTTGGTAGTATTAGAAATGCTGATGGCTTATATGGATATATTTTTTATCTTAAGTCATTAATTCTTCTTTTTCTTAATTTGATTTTTTGAGATCTCTGTTTTACCCTGCATATATTCTGCTGTATGTGTGTTGTCTTTCCCACAAGACTGTGAGCTTTTTGAGAACAGGGACTGTCTTTTGCCTTTGCCAAAGTTTATAATAGATGTCTACTATATTCCAGGCACTAATAAAAAGCTAGCTACCATACCAAGAGGTACAAATTCACAATCCTACATGCAGGCTGAAAAAAATAAAAAGGACTGGAGCATGATATGAAAGAGATGGTCCTGTATTGTATATAAAAGGACTAGGGCATTTAGAAGATGGCAAATTCAGCCTAAGTGAAGAGTATCATGTTACAGAAATAAAAGGTAAACTTGGATTAATAAAAACATAGTACATAGAATGAGAGATATTTTAACCCTGTCCTGGTCCAATCACTTCTGGAGTTCTAACTCATTTCTGGATGTACTTTAAGAATGATATTGATAAGCTAAAACCTACAGAAGGTAATGAGCAGGAAAGAAAGGGACCTCAAACCTCTTCTTCTATATAAGAACCAGCTAAAAGATTTAGGTATATTGATCCAGAAGAAAAGTCCTGGGGGAGATGTGAAAACTTTATTTACTCAAAATAACTTTTAGTGCCATTGTGTGAATGAGTTTACATTCATTCTGTTGTCCCTAGAGGGAAGAATTTTAATCAATCTAGAAAACCTAAGTGAAATGGTGGCCACCCTCATTATTTAAGCCCAAGTAGGGAACACAATTATTTGGTTAGAATGGAAATTAGAGGGAGAAAAATTTGGGCTACCTTTATGTAAAAAATTCTAATAATTAGGAAGAAGGAAATGAACATGCATTTATAAGAGCCTATCATGTGCCAGATATTGTGCTAAACATTTTACAAATATTATCTCATTTCATCTATGCTGACTTTTGGAGTTTGTCATAAAAAAGGATTCTTGGCCACATCTGGATTGGTCTAGCTGCTCTGAAAGTCTAACTTTCCCTTGGCTTTTATGGTTCTAACAATTGAATGACATGTTGTAACACTATTGACTGAAATAGGACCCACTGAAATAAGAGCTTAAGACCTTTGATACCATAGTTGATGGACAAGGACAATAGCCATTTGGAACACAAGCATTATATTACTCATCAGTTTGTTTTGGTTTTTGTTTTTGATACTTTTCTTTAAGTGAAACTCAACACTGAGTACTAACTGACTGCTGGCCCTGGACTCAGTATTTCTGCTGAATGTTGTGGTTATAGAGAAATAACAAGGATATATAGAAATAGTGGGCTCTATAATTCCTACTAGTCAAGGGGTTCAAATGGTAGCTGGGAGACAAGACTAAGAAACACAGAACAACAGATCACATCTAGCTTTCTTCAGGAACTGTGCCATTGGGTCAATTGCTTAATCTCCCTGGGCCTCATTTACTTCATCTGTAAAATGAGGAGATAGGGTAAATTGGATTCTAAAGTCCCTTCCAGCTTTGGTTCCTAAACACTTTTGTGCTAATATCTAAGAAAGAAAAAATACATATGGATGCCAGAAGAATTTAGAGTAAAGGATAATTGATGAGGATTCATAGAATTGTTGGAAAAATTTGTGGAAAGAAGTGATATGAGCTGGCCCTAGAGAGAAGAGAAGAATTTGGAGAAGTACTAGAATGTAAACTTCTTGTGAAATGGGACTGATTCATGGACCATATTTCTATCTCCCAAGTCTAGCTCCTTAGCTGACACACAGTAGGTCCTTAAAAATCATTGCTGATTGATTGGATTAACTGAATAGGTCTGGCAAAGGGAACAAGTGACTAGGGAACACAGCAGCTAGGGTGCTTGGTCTAGAAGAAGGAACACCTGAACTCAAATCTGGCCTTAGATACTTACTAACTGTGTGATCCTGGGCAAGTCATTTAACCCTGTTTGCCTTAGTTTCCTCATCTGTAAAATGATCTGGAGAAGGAAATGTCAAATCACTCTTTGTCACGACCATCTTTGCCAAGAAAACCCTAATATGGGGACACAAAGAGTCACACACAACTGAAACAAGTGAACAACCACAAAAACCAAGAGAACAATATGGAGGAAGGAGATACAGATGTGGCAACTGGCAGGTGTTGTTGAGGGGGGTTATGAGAAGTAGGAAATAAAGGAAATAGGGTAGAATCCAGTAGATCATTTCATATGACAAATAATAAGAAGTCACTGAATATCATAGAGCAAGGGTATAACATGACAGTCTTATACCTCTGCCTCCTATAACTCTTTTCTGTTAAAGCCCACTGCAAACACTCTCAATGTCTTCAGTATCAGTGGTCTCCAAACTTTTTAGATCATGTATCAATATCAGTTAAAAGATACGTATATGTTCTGTGAATGTGTGAATGCTTGTACATGTATTGTGAATATGTATGTGCATACATATGTGCAATGTCAATGTGTATACATTTATATGTGTGCTGTGCATACATGCATTTATCCTATGTATATGTATATATGTATACTGTGTGTTCATATGTATATGTATGCAGATATATAGATCATGTATCCTCATTTTATGTTTATTTACAAATTATATACTTTTGTTATTTAAACTTATTTGTATACATATTATACATTTCATCTGCTACTACAGAAATGTATCCTTTGATTCGTATCTCTAGAACAAACACTTGTTCTTAAGAACATTAGTGAGTTTGCTTATAGTATCATAGATATAAGGAAAATAGTCTTATGGAGATCAATGGAATGAGAAAGGAAGACTGGATCAGGGTAACAATTTTGTTACAACAATCCAGGTACCAGGTGATGTGATTCGGGGCTCAAGTGATAGCTATGAACTGAGGTCTACAAATACTAGGAGTTCATTAGCTAATAAAAAGGAATTGAATTTGACAGGCAAACACATTGAATTATTGTGGAATTGTCTGAAAAGAAGTCAATAAATCGCAGCCTACTTCACTTGAAATCAACATTTCAAAATAAAGAATTAACTAAGGGATGAGTTCACAAAATACAAATGTAGAGATCTCCTTCAAAAAGCATTCGACTGATAACTGCCAAACACTGGAGAATGCTTTCCTTTAGCACCTGCCTTATTAACAAGGCTGCTAAAGAAGTGCAATACATCTTTATGTCAGCAAGGCCCAGGTTTATGATTTAAAGTTCGCTGCCAGATCAGGGAAACAGATGGAAAATTCAAGTATTCCTTTCACATGGATGCTCAAAAGACAACATGCATTCAAGATTTTAAATCCTGGGCTCTCTATCAGCTGCTACTCCCAGTCTCAGTCTTCTTCCTGTTTCCCCTCAGGGCTAATCAACTAACCAAAATCCTCTGCTCAGGGGCCCATCTGTACTCTCCCCATTCCAACTTTTTCTCTTTTGAAAATATGAATAATAACATATTTATACCAGAGTCAATCACTTGCCATGATTGGAATAGAGACCATCACCAGATTGTTCTCAACCCATGTAATAATGAGTAGTTCGTGTCTACAAAAGGAAAGGAGCCAGTCGTTGAAAGTCATGAATTAAAGGAGCACATTGAAACATGACAAGCATTGACTGGACTCTCAAGATCCATTCAATAGTAACTTGTGATCAACTACGTATCTGTTCTCTAACATGAAAATAACTAGATGAAATCAACTCCAGAATTTGCTTGAAGGTGGCAAGACCTGACCATGTCAAAACCGAGGAAAAAACCCAGGCAGATGCTTTTATTTTTTATTTTTTTTAACATAACTGGTGAATGAATTGGTTTAAAAAAACGAAACAAAACATCAGCAGTGATATCTTTTTAATAGGTCCTTTAATTCCATTCTTAACCAAAGTATTAAGTAGTTTGCTGATGGAAGATGTCACATGAAATTAAAAAGGGATTTTATGTAAGTCATCTAACAGAAAAATAAAAAAATACAGGGAATAAAAGGAAAAAAAAGATTTGAAATACCATGAACTGAACCTGATTCTCAACTTCTCAGATCAATGGAGAACTCAACCACTCACAATCAAGAAAGGGTTCATGGAGCAGGTCATGCTTTGGCCAAGCTGGGGAGGCTTCCCTTTCCTTTTGGCTCTGTCCTTTGGTCAGATATTCCTAATTTGTTTGGGAGCGATAGAAATGTATTCTTTATACAAGAAGTTTTACAGTTTCTATGGGAACCATTATTTCAGGTTTTTCTGCATCTTGTTTATTTAGGTTGTCAAATTTTAACACAAACCTAAATATTCTTAATAATACAGACGAAATGAGTTTTCTTACATAAATTATTAACTATTTACTTTAACTTGTCTAGGATTGGACAATTTCGGAAGGCACTAAGGCATCTGGTTAGCAAATATTGTTTTTCCCAAAATGTGAATAAATGCAAAAAAAAAGAGGGTGAATGGTGAACTCCAACTCAATCCTCTAGAGGCATCATACTAGAGTCATGAAAGGAACTGGGAACATTCAACATGCAGAAGAGAAGTTCAGGGTAGAGGGAATAAGAGAGGGACATAAGAGCTGCTTTTAAGTATTTATTTTAAAGGTTGGCAAGAAGATGAATTAGACCTTTGGTCTTTTTGGTTCCAGAGGATAGAACAAAGGATATTTTTTAAGTAAGAAACTTAATGCTATTTAATTATCATGATCAAGTTTGCCCCCACAGAAGGGATGAGAAAATCCATCCCCCTCTCCTTTCTTTTCTGAGACTATAGATGTGGAATATCGTAAATTATATTGTTAGACTCAGTCTGTTAGTACTGCTCAATTTACACTCCCCCCCCTCCACTTATTTCATTTGTTCCTAAAAGGGATGAGTCTCTGGGGGGAAAGTATATTCAGAAATAAAAGTGTCATTATAAAAAAGCTACTAATAAAATTTAAAATAAAAAACCTAACACAAAATGAGCAAAGAAATTCCTCAGTTTTCTCCCTTTTCATGGCTTGTTTACTTAACAATGAATCATTTATCATGATGGGTAGAGTACAGGACAAAAGAGAAAAAAATACATTTAAAAGATAACGAACCAATGGTGAGATATTTGCTTCAGTGGAAACCATAGCTAAAGCTCCTAGCCATAAAATGCATGGTTAAGAGAGACCCTCTTTTTTTTTCTTCTCCTTCAACTGAGTGGAGGACAAAAAGGAATGTGAGTAGCTGCTGTTTCTATCCACCCCTCCCCCACTTCTAAATGGGATTTGTTGGTAGAAATCTTTATCGTTCACATAATGGTTCATAATTGTATAGCATTTTACACTTTACAAAATTATTTTCTTCACCACAGTCCTTTGAGCTATACCAATATTTTGGTTTTCCAATTGAGAAAACTGAGACCCAAAAAATAAAAGTGACTTGCCCAAGATCACTGAGCTGCTACTGAGTGACGGAATTAGAGTGTGAACCCACAGGCAATGCTAAATCTAATGATCTTTCATTGAAGCAAGATCACAGAGTGAGATAGGGAATGGGTAAAGAACTCTTCACTCAGAATTACTCCACATTTTGAAAGACCTTATATGAACACCTTGGTCAACTGAGGCAGTCTTTTCAGTCACATTGCAAATTCTCTTATTTAGTGAGGGGAGCAATGAGATGGAATTAATATGCCAAGTTTATTATGGAATATTCTATATGGACTAGATGTGTGAGGCAACGGTAGGGAGGGGAGTTAGAGAAGGAACAGAATATGAAGATAGCATTTAAATAATCCCCTCCTTCAAGGAGTTTACTGTCTCTTCAGGGATGCCAACATATAGTTCCATAAGAATATGGAAAATCCATAGAAAATATACATGAGGAAACCTAGCGAGGGAGCAAGAAAATGCCCACAGTTATATTGGGGGGACAGGATCAATAAGGGTTTCATGGTAGTACTGAGCTAATCTTGAAGTAATCTTGGCCTTTTAAGCAGCAGTGGTAAGGAAAGGGTAGATTTCAGATATAAGGACAGCCAATTCTGAAACCCAAAGGGAGACTGGTTATCCATGTATAGCAACAGAACTAGACTGGCCATAAGATTCAAGGATGGAGTTTGCTTGGTTCCCAAGATGCTATAAGAGGTTGGAAGCAATAGTGTCAGTCTTTCCAGGCAGAATCTGGAAGATTGGAGCTAACAGAATGCTCCCTCAGTTTGGTTCCCTCCTGTTACATGAGAATATCCCTCCAGGCATTTCTTAAAGACATACCAGAATTGTCAGGATTAGATCTAAGAAGTAGATAATGACTATATTCCTTGTTAAAACTAAGCCCTATAACAAAAAAATATATATATGCCATCACTCAGCAAAAAAACAAACAAAAAATATTTAAGTGCCTATGTTCTTGGTACTGTGTTGGTCAAGGAGAGGAAAAAAAAAACAATGGTATTTTTTAATTGCCCTTAAGAAGGTTATCTTCTGAAGACTTCTGTAAAAACCTTACAATTCTATTCAACTAAAAAGATGTCCTGGACTGAATGGGATTCTTTCTGTCCAAGACATCTTTGAAAGTCATATGTTCAATCTATTACATACTTAAAAAATGGTGAGCTGTTCTAAAGAGATATATGATTTCATATATAATCTTTTTTTTCTGTCATGTTAGGTCTATGGAAATTATTATTTTATTTGTCATTAAGTGTAAAAAAAGATAGTGCACTCTTAATAAAAAGTAGAGTCCTAATTAGATGTTAAGGAATGGTCCAAAGTTACTCCATTTAGAGGGCACTTATAGCATTTGTATTCTGTGAACTAAGACAAAATATGTGTGTGTGTGTGTGTGTGTGTGTGTGTGTGTGTGTATGTGTGGTGTGTGTTTGTCCTTCGTTGCCGAAGAAGATCATGCCATCAGAGAAAAATGACATGACTTGCACTTGACTTTGTTTTGAGTGAGGGAGGGCTGTGCAGGTCACCAGCCTCACTTCTCCAGAGCCATCTGAATCCAGTGACCAGATATTCATCAGGATGACTGGAGATGACCCAGGATGAAGCAATTGGGGTTAACTGACTTACCCAACAGCTAGTGAGTGTCAAATGTCTGAGGTAAGATTTGAACTCAGGTCCTCCTGCCTCCTGCACTGATGCTGTATCCACTGCACCACCTTGCTGCCCTGTACAAAAAATAAGCTGCAACAATAATACCTTATTTTAGGATTCAGTTGACATGAATAATGGACAGGCAGGAGTGAGGCCTGGAGTCAGGAAGACTCATTACTCCTAGTTCAAATCTAGCCTCAGACACTTACTAGCTGTGTGATTCTGGGCAAGTCACTTCACCCCGTTTGCCCTGGTGTGCTCATCTGTAAAATGAGAGGGAGAAGGAAATGGCAAACTGGTCTAGTATCTCAGCAACACGCCCCCCCCCCCCCAAAAAAAAAAACAAAACTCAAACAGACACAACTGAAATGACTGAACAATGAAAAGCATGAATAATCAGTTAAATAAGAAGCTTCTGCCCTGTCTTCCCTCCACTGTAGTGGCTTCATTGTTGTATCTTAGGGTCTCCATTCCCTTCTCTCCTTCCCCCTCCCACCTCCCGTCCATGAATACTGTCTTTGGTAAGCTTTGTCTTACTTTCCTTAGAAGCAAAAGCATATCATTTTGGATACACTGACTGAACTCTGTGGGGAGCAAAAGGTTCAAGACTAAGCATTTCAACATAAAAGCTGTGCAACCTACACCAAGTCACTTGGTCAATTGATATCTTAGTTTCATCTATAGAAGAATAATTAACAGCAAAATCATCCATTTTGGAGTTTGCTGAGGAAATCCAAGGAGATCATGTACATAAATCATTAAAAAAAAAAACTTCAAGGTTGTGAAGGACCTCAGAAATCATCCAGTCTAGCATGATACCTGAACACGGTTCACATCTATAAAACAGCTAGTGAGTAGTCATCTAGGATTCCTCTGAAAACATGATCAGTGAAAACAGAAGTGGTCAAGCAAACAGAAAGTGTGCCTTGAATCTGAGTTCAAGTGCCTCTTACATCTAAGGGCTAAGTGACCTTAGGCAAGCCACTTACCTTTTCAGTGCTTCAGGAAACTCTAAGACATAGAGAAGATGCCAGCCTTTCTTGATAGAGGAATTTCTCCAATGAGTACTTTACATCAATGATGTCATGGGGGTGAACATTAATACTATCACAAGAATGGTCATGAAAATTCTGAGAAATTGATGCTAAATCTGGGTCAGGCAGTAATTATGTTGACTTCTGGGAGGAGGGAGGAATTATTCGGTTACTGCCTTTGGGTCCTCAGTAGAATGGAGGTAATTAACAAATGTTTGTTGAACCTCCTATTTACATACCACTTCATAGACAGGTCCCAATTAATGTAAATAATGCACATCCTGATACGGTTCCATGTATTTACATTTGCATTATTTCGAAGTTAGAATTTTATAAAACATGGAAAATTAATTCTAGCTCCCCCCAAAATTTTATAGAGTAAATTCAAATAAAGCAACCACTTCTGAGGATTCATTATTCTCACTGACTGGATCTAGATGATGAGAAAGCACTTTGCGTTACATCATCATATGATTGTCCTAACCCTGGGAGGTAGACTGTGTTGAGTATTATTGTGGCCATATTACAGATGTGAGAAAGGCATCTTGGCAGAAAGACGAACTGAACACACATGAAATCTTGCAGTTTACAAGGCCTGTCCAATATCAGCTCGTTCAAACCATCGCTGCCCAGCAATCCTTTCTACAACTTCCCGGAGAGGTGGGCATTATCTCCTCTTAAAGGTTTCAAAGGAAGGAAGGACCCCACTGCTTCCTGGGGTAGCCTATTTCATTTCTGGTCAAGCTTTTCCTTACTTTAACTTTACACTTGCTTCTCTTCAATTTCCACCCTATAGCTCTTAGTTCTACAGGTTGGGTCCAAGGAGAAACAAGGTCTATGCAGGAGTTCTTAACCTCTTTTTTTTTTTTTTTAATGTCATGGACCACTTTTGCCGTC
Source organism: Potorous gilbertii (assembly GCA_028658325.1). Taxonomy (NCBI): domain Eukaryota; kingdom Metazoa; phylum Chordata; class Mammalia; order Diprotodontia; family Potoroidae; genus Potorous; species Potorous gilbertii. Next base: position 248,272,785 of record CM053772.1, on the reverse strand, counting down.
TAGTGAAGATCATGTGATCCTTCTCAGAACAATGCATTTAAATGTATTGAATAAAATATGTAGTAATAGAAAGGAAACCAATAATATTGAAATAGTTACCAAATATTGGGTGAGGGAGAAGCAACTTCACAGACCTCAAGCTAGGGTCCCCTATCTATTATCTCTTCCATAAGGCAACCCTTAAGTCAATTCAGAATCCATAAGGTTCAGCATGTTGTAATCATTTTTTGAACCTTGTTCTTTTGATCTAAAGCTAACACTGTGGGTTTCTGAAGGAAAGTCAAGGGCATCATTATTCACTCTATTTTTTCACAGTCTTGGAAAGGAGATATTGATGTCATCTCTAGGATAAGGAAATCAGCTTTTGCCATTGTGTAATTGAGAATGATGAGGGGTCTTAGAAATAAAAGAGGTGAGGCTGTCTAAGATGTAATATTTAAAGCATTGGTCAGCACAATGCAGTGCCATGTACTAAACTGAATCCATCATTCTCTGCTTCCTCCCTCTCCCATAAGTGCTTAATTAATGTAAAATATACTTTATAATAAAGTCCCAAGTCTTCCCTAGTGTATTCTGATATGCTCATCCTTAAGGCATTTCTGCAGATGGGGAAAAATAATGAGATTTTTAACACTCCCACCCCTCCATTGAAACATATCTAGAGAGTGAAAAATGTTAAAAAAAAATAATAAGGAAAAGCAATCATGAAATAATCTTTTATCTTTTATTTCAAAACATATGGCAGAATTGCTTTCACAAGAAATGTTACACCATTCACATACTGGGTATCTAATTTTGGGTCATATTTTTCAGAACTTAGAAATAAGTGCATTTATGTGGTGACTGAAGGAGGATTTCAGGCAAAGGAAGTGTGTTTGTCTGGAGCACTGCAAAGTTATATGGCCAAAACAAATGTCCTTCAGCTGTATCACCCATCTATTTATAACCGTTACCACCATTTAACCTATTGCCAGGACAATATGCATTATTGATGACCCTGCAATGATCACTTGTGGAACTCCAGGGAATCATCCTCCTCACTGGAGCTATGGCTACTTAGAGTAAGATCTGAATAGGAGCTACTGAAGATAATGAGGACAGCTAGCATTTATATTGTGCATTAAAGTTTGCAAAGCACTTCACATTGGTCCTCAGTTGGTCTTCCCAACAACCCTTTGAAGCAAGTGCTAATATGATTGCCATTTTACATGTGAGGAAACAGAGTCTGAGAGAGATTTAAGTGACTTTCCCAGGTCACACAGTCACTGTCTGAGGCAGGATTTGAACTGGAGTCTACTGACTCCAGGGGTGGGGGAGTAATTGCTCAATGGATAGTGTTGGGCCTGGAGTCAGGAAGACCCAACTTCAAATCTGGCCTCAGACACTTACTAACTACGTGATCCTGGGCAATCACTTAACCCTGTTTGTCTCCATTTCCTCATCTATAAAATGAGCTGGAGAAGGAAATGCAAACTACTCCAGTATCTTTGCCAAGAAAAGCCCAAATGGGGTCATGCAGAGTTGGATACAACTGAATGACAGCTTCACAACTCCAAATGCTGCACCTAGTTGTCTAATGATGTCTATAGAACTCTCTCTAGTGTTTTCTTCTTCAAGTGTGTCCAAGTTCTAAAGGTTTATGGCATCATGGGGGAGGTAAAGTCTTTGCTGATCCTACCCTGAAATGTTCTCAGGCCATTTTGTATTTGTGGTGGAAGAGGGGAGGAGATGAAGCCTTGTTCCATTCCAGTCTTTTCCACATGATCACCAAAGATCTTTTCCAGCTTATAGAAGTCTATACTCTTTTACATTCATTTGATGACCCCTCTCCACTCTCAACATCCTATCTTTTTATTTACTTACTGCCTCATAATGGCATATTTAAGACCAAAGACCGACAAAAATTTGACTCTAAGTGAATTACTAATGAACTGACGTATAGACTGTTGCCCCACCATGAGATAACTGAGCTCCAAGATGATAGGATCCAATGATTTAGTGCTAAAAGGGACCCTGAGCCATCATCAATTTTAACTTCTTTTACTGGAAGGAAACAGCCCCAGAAAAAGAGTGTACAAGGTCACATAGTAAGTAAAGAAAACATCAACTGGGAAAGAACTGTTGAAACCTTGAAAGTACAAGTCATTTCTCTAGCTCAATCACCATATCATTGAAAAGACAAAGAAAACCCAGTCCCTTTCTAGCTGTCAAAACAAACCTTTATATTCACGCAGATGCCAGTAGTTAACATAGGAACTGAGAGATGAAACCGACTTCCAAATAGACACTGGGGCCCCACCAGGCCACGTTCACTTCCGATAGATCCAACATCAGAAATGATTGAAATAAGGAACGAGCCCCAACAAAGTGCTGTACCCGTAACACCCAGTAATTGCTGAACTCTGCCTGGGGCTGACATGACCTCTCATTCTCCAAAACAAATGACATTTTAATTTATCATAATTACTGGCCCCTCTCCCTGAAACATTTGCTGACTGCCAAAGGCCTTCTCAGAACTGTCGCCATTCTTTGGCTCTGTTGTCGTTGTGTAGTCATTTTCAGTCACATCCAACTCTCCGCGACCGCATTTGGGGTTTTCTTGGCAAAGACACTACAGTGGTTTTGTTATTTCCTTCAAAGTGGCTCTCTGGCCGTTTTCTTGCCAAGATTCCATAGCCCCAGCCTCTGCCTCCTAGCTCTTGTATTTGTCAAGTTACTTATCCAGGATCACGTAGCTAGTGTCTGAGGCAGGATTTGAAATTAGATTTTTCTTACTTCAGGGAGGGAGAAGGAGATGGAGATGGAGAGGGAGAGGGAGAGGGAGGCGGAGAGGAAAAGGGAAGGAGAGAGAGACAGAGAGAGCATCTTCCTGTATTCAGAGGTAGGACCACTAGATGAGAGTGCAGCAGATAGAGTTCTGGACCTAGATTTAGGAAGATCTGAATTCAAATTCAGCCTCAGACACTTACTTAACTGCACAACCTTGGGCAAGTCATCTACCTCCATCCACCTCAGTTTCCTCATCTATAAAATACAATGGAGAAGGAAATGTCAAACCACTCCACAGTCTTTGCCAAGAAGACCACAAAGAGGGGGTCACAAAGAGTCAGACATGACTGAAAAACAACATTCATATGAAAACTCTTTGAGAGCAGAGAAGGCTGTTTAGTGTTTTGTATTTTTATCCCTAACATTTAACATGGTTCCCCCACATACAGACATAAACACATAAATTATCAAATAAATTTTCTTTGTCTTCATCCATTTATATTAACTCATCATAGATTTAGAACCAGAAGGACACTTAGATGTCATCTTGTTCATTCTCATTTTTCAGAGGTGGAAACTGACACCCATACAAGTCGTGAGAAACAGAGGCAGACTGAATCCTGGTCCTCTTACCCCAAATGCAGAGAGATGGTAATTAAGGAAAAGAATTTCTACGATGAGGGCATTTGTTCCAAGAATGGAAGTGGGAGAGTAAGGGATAAAACAATGAGTAGGTCAATCTGATAGTAAAACAATATTATGTGAATTGAACATTGTTAAAGAAATCTGGCCAGTTAGCTCAGAGCCAGGGTGTGGAGTGTCTCAACTCCAGGTTAAGGTTCTGGCCTTTTAGCTTGAAGGAGTAAAGAAGGGATGAGTTTTGATCAGAAGAGCAATGGACAAGCGGGAGCAACCAAAATGGACAGATACATTTGCTGGCTGCTAGGGAAAACAATGGAGAGTTAGTGGGACTTGGACTCAGAAAGATGTGATCTTAAATTGTGCCTTAGACACTAACTGTGGGACCCTGAGCATTACATCATCTCTCAGCCTTAGTTTCTTCATCTATAAAATAAGGGATAGTATCACCTATCTCGTAGAGTTTTGGGGAAGATCCAATGAGAATACACATAAAGCTCTTTGCAAACCTTGAAGCACCATGTAAATACTAGATAGCACTATTACTACTGATTCTTACAACATCCCAATTATGACAGATGGGTACCAAGAATTATTATATCACTTTTCTAATAAGAAAACTGGGGTTGAGTAACATAAATGATTTGTCCGGGGTCATACCGCTAGTTAGTGAGGAACCTCAACAGTAACCATTAGACCTACTGTGCCGTACTGCCTCTAAAGGAGTGGGGCATCTTTCTCTATAGATCCAGCTACTATGTCTCAGTGTCAGGATTATTAAGTCTACTTTGTGGCACTCTCCCTGGATCTTCTTTATGCATTCTCTGGCATACTGCTCTGTGCTTCATTAATTTCTTTTGTTTCCCTGCAAAGCTTCCACCCACAAGTTAATGATCCCGCCATATGTTCACTCCCATCTTTGCCTATGCAAAAACACTGGGCACATATGGGCAAAGCAACCTTCTTCTCTCCTACCTAACAGGGCTGAGGGCGATTAATGAAATTGGGCTTTCCAAGTGTCTTGTGATTCATAGAAGAAACATGTTAGCCAAGTACAAATTCTGTTCTGCGATACCGTCTACAGTTACATAAAATTGGCCTTGAAATGGGGAAAATGTCTGTGTAATAAAGAAAAGTGACAACATATCAGTGTCAACTGTCTCTCACGTGAGAGTTTTCTCATTTTGCTTTTGGGCACAGGGACAATCTCCTTTGTTATGATTATTCACATCGTGATCTACTGTGGTATGTGACTCTTTGTTAACCTCACCCAACTTTGGCTAAGATACAGTGTGCATTCCCAAACCAATACTAATGTAATCACTACATAATTTCCCATAAGTCTGTTAACCTCTCCATGCCTCAGTTTATGTAAATTTGGAATGTGTAATATGTAAATAAATATGTAAATATGCAAATTTGGAATAATCGTGACTGTGGCATATACATCTCTGTAAAATGAGCTGGAGAAGGAAATGGGAGAATGAGAATGTATGAAAATCATTTTCAGATTTAGAAAGACTACAGAGATGCAAAGAATAATAGCCATATGTTCATAGGGTTATAAATTTAGAGCTAGAGGGAACCTCAGAATTCATCTAGTGCAAACCCTCAGTTTTACATGTGAAGAAACTGAGGTATAGGTAAGTTCAGTGACTTTCCCAAGTTCTCACAGTGGCACAAGTGAGTGCAGGACACTGACCTCATGATTGCCACTCTTTTGCCCTTTCCAAGGTTACCGAGCTACTTATCCTTACCTTACAGTTAAAGGTAAAATGTGGGATTTTTGGTTATTTCTCAGGTGCCTAAACGCTCTTTAAAACCTGATCACTCGCTACAAATTTATTTCTTAAAAAAATTGAATTGAATTCAATTATTTGAATAATTCCATTTACATTCTGCTCAGCTTGGGGTATTTAGTTGAGAAGGACAAACAACACCCAAATGGGACAAGTAAAAATTAAGGAAAAAGCCACGGAGAGAGTCTTCAGCTTAAGAATAAGACAATTCTTTGGCTTATATCTTCCTGCTTCTCTTTGGACATAACAATACCAGCTGGCATTGCCATCTCAACATCACACTACAAGAAACCTTTGATTTATTCCTCTGTCTGTTTAGATATTCGATTCAATATTGAAAAGACCTGTAGGTCTAGATCAGTTTTTGCCTTCTTGCTTTAAAGTAAATTAGGAAGCTGAGAAAACTGTGGTTCTGGAAGTGCACAGAGACTTATTGTTAAGCAGTTACACATTTTCAACTGAGCATGTCTTAGAAAAATAGTAGCTCCCAAATCCTTAAAGGATAAATGGTCTTTGGACATTTCGATCACCAAAGTTGCCATCTTGGATTTTTTTCACATACCATTTTCTATCAATTAGAGACTCAAAATAGATTAGATTTTTTGGAGGGGTGCTGCTGGTTTCCCTTCATCATAAGAAGGGGCAGGTTGAATTGAGAGGCAGGAGATAAGGTCTTGGAACTTTAATTAATAATCATCATTTTATTTGGTGGTTTAGAGCCTGCCCTTAATATTTCATTGTGGAATGGAAGTGATGTTGGATTCTTAAAGGCTATGTCAGCAGGGCATAGGTTCTGCTAGCTGGAAAGGGTTCAATTGAGAACCCAATGACAGCTTGTGCCTTCTGGCCTATGGCCTTATTTTTGGTCAGTGTCTTTTCATGACCCATTTAGGGTTATCTTGGCAAAGATACTGGTATGGTTTTCCATTTCCTTCTCTAGTTCATTTTACAGATGAGGAATCAGGCAAAGAGGGTGAAGTGACTTGCCCAGGGTCATTCAGCTAGGAGCTGTCTGAGGTCAGATTTAAACTCTCCTCTTCCTGATGCCAAGACCCACACTGTATCTGCTGCACTACCTAGCTTCCATAAGTCTACCTAAGAACAAAAGTGTTTATAAGCATTAGGATGGCCACTAGGTGATGACCAGGGCAAAGAATGAAACAAAGAAAACCCCAAAATGGCCTACATTGCTGTATTATCTATTTCAAGCACTGCTGTAACAAAACAAGGTTAAGAGAAATAGATGCAGAAGGTGCTAGAAATTGGGAATTTTTTGACCCTCTTTGAACATTTATTGAATACTCTAAAAGTGAGATATTTCCCTGACAATTTGAGTTAAATATGTTAACTATAGCAATACCTGTATTCACAATATAAATGAGAGGTTCTTAACATGAGGTCTGAACTTATTTTTTCTTTAATATTTTGATTATCGAATTTATTTCATGTGTAATTCTATGTATTTTATGCATTAAGTTCATCATTCTGGGCAAGGATCCATAAGCTTCAACAGATAGGACAGGGGGTTCATGCCACAGAGGAAGTTAAGAAGCTGTTATAAATGAAATAAAAAAAGGCATGAGGCACTGTCAGGCAAACGAATTGATATCTTAAGGGTTCTCTTTGCAGAAGTAAATATAAAGGCACTGACATTGTTTTCATTATCTGTCCCATTTGAGAAGTATCCAGGAAGAATCAAGAGAACCATTTGTTGGAGTTGTACAGGTTGTTCACTTGTGACTTCGTCTCAAAATAAATAATCCATATCAATTCATGGAGTACTTGGTCATTCTGCCTTGTGTTGCTCCTGATAAACTTAAGCAAAATATCACCATGAACATAATTATTCCTAATAGGTGAAGATATAGAGAAATACTTCAAAGAATTTAACAAAATACTTAAGACCAACTCAACAGACTATGAGAAATGAACATTTATCTCATATTTAATAGCTAATCATTTTATTAGGACTAAGTGTTTTCTATTTCTTCTTTCAGAAATCAACCAGTGCAGAAAATCTCTTTCGGAGATTTACCCAGGTCAAGGTCTTAACTGACAGTAAAAGAAATTCTAAATTTGGGCTAATGGGTGTATTTTGCTCATTGCATTTACTCAGACAGGTCTGGGGAAAGGTTGATTCACCCTATTATCGAGAGAGGTGATGTGGAAATTGATGTCTCTTTGACCAAGATTTGAGTGACCTAAGTCATGTACCAATCTGAGTTGATTGCCACCCCTTGTGAACATCTATTTTTCAAGGGCATATAAACTGTGACTCCACCACCACTAGGGATATTTGGTCTTAGAGAGATGACCAAATGACCATCCTTTTATTAATAACCTGCTGGCCACATTAATAAAATGATTAAATTACCTTGAAACCAAGTCTCTTGAAACTTTTTAATCATCACAATACTAAAAGAAGACTGTGTAGAGAACTTCCACCTATCAAACCCTTTGTCGAATTGAGTCATGGGTCACCAGACCTAGTCAACATGCACACTGCTGTTCAGTTGTTTCAATATAAAGGTGTGTGCAGGGAAGGAAAGAAAATATAACACCGTAGAAAATATAATTTAGGATCAAGAAACTGACACGTCTAAAACCTTGAGCTTTCCTCCAAATCTCTAGCCTAACCTGTATATCATTAATTCTTTACAAATAATAAGAAGGTGCTGGACATGGAGAGCATTACATATTACAAAGAATTAAATAGGCTATATTGTAATAGATGAGAAAGTACTGGTTATTGATAATAGATTCAGAGGCCATCTAATCTAACTCTTCCATTTTACAGTAAAGTGATTGAAATGTCCAAAGGACCTTTGTCCTTTAAGGATTTGGGAGCTACTGTTTTTCTAAGACATGCTCAGTTGAAACTGTGTGACTGTTTAACAATATGTCTGTGCACTTCCGGAATCAGCTTCCTAATTTACTTTAAAACAAGAAAGCAAGAACTGATCTAGGCCTACAGGACTTTTCAATATTAGTAAAATGGAGGATTAAAGATCCTCCTCCAATAAACCATCTCCATTCATATATTAAGATGGTACAAGACCCCTTCCAAGAGAGAAACACAAATATAAAGTTTCAACAAGCTTTAGATTATTAATATCAAGAAAGCCAATTAAAAATAAGGGTACCTATTCAATAATGTATTCACTATTGTCATGGAAAAAGCTCTATTTAAAGTCCTAAAATCGGATGATTTCCTACAGAGAGCATCCCAAGTTATCCATCTGGTGAGTAAAGTATGCAAGTAAGTAAGAATTTCAATGCAGGTCTTCCAATTCCAACAAGGGTCTTCTTCCCCCTACACTGCCCTGCTTTCCTTTAAGGAGCTATAAAACCTCAGGCAAAGCCTTTAACTTCTCTGGGATCCAGTTTGCCCATTTGAGAAAGAGGAGATTGGAATCAAATAGCCAGAAACACCTGAGTTCAAATTCTGATTCTGTTACTCACCACCAGCAAATCACTCAATCTTTTTTTTCTGTAAAATGAAAGATTGTACTACTTGGCTTATACATTCTCTTCCTCCTCTAAATCTATGATCCTATGTTCTCGGAGGTCTCTTTCGAGAGACATTTCATCATTTCATTATTCCTTTTAGATTCTCAATATGTGGACTCTAGTTTACTTTCTAAGTTTGCTTAAAAGCCTCATAAAGAGCTCACTCAAGGTTGTCTTTAATAGGGCAATGCTTGACTAGGCATGTGAACTCCATTACCTGGGATTGTCTTTCCCAGTCAGTTCATGTATTAATATTGGAACACATGGCTTTCCTTAATTCTGCAGCTCACATATAATCTCTAGATTTCATATTCCTCATGCATTAATACATAGACATTACTAAACTGCTTCCAAAGCTTTTAAAATTCACTTTACATGGTTGAAAAGATTTTGCACATTTAAAATAAGATCTCTCCAAAATCGTGTGCATTCTCTTGATAAATGTCTCCTTTTTTTTGAAGAATACTTAGAATGAATGAGATAATGATAGCAGTTATTGTACTCAAAATCAGATAGCAAAAGGAAAATTAATGTTTGCTAAGTGAAAAAAAGCACAATCAATGGTGGGGGAGGGGGAACATGATTTTCCAGACATGAAGGGGAAATACAAAACACAAAGAGATTAATGTCAATTGTATTAAAGATGAAAAACTGTTTATTCAAAAAATCAGCGTCTTTGTTGGAAATAGAACATGCACATAAAGGGCACAAAAGGAAAACAATATGAAGTCCTAAAGTCAGCACTTGTCTTAAATCCAAAGTTTGCTTCTGCCCTCCTCCTATTTTCTGTAGCCCAATCTCTGTCCTACCCTCACTTCTCTCTTCTACCTTCTTATTTATCCAATATCTTCAGAAATTCTTCAAAATGCCCATAATACCCACTGGTTGGTACACCATCACACTCAAGACTGGTTTCTCCTCTATCCAGAAGATACTGTAACTTTATCCTTTGTTTCTCTTACCCATTAACACCTTGCTTTCTTTTCTTCATACATACACCCCTTTGGTTGTCTGGTGAAACCTATGGATTCCTTACAGTATTTTTTAATGTATAAAATGAAATGCTTAAAACTAAAACATAAATCAATTAGAGTGAAACACAGTGATCAACCATTTTTTTTAAAGCCAAGAATACCCGGTTAAGAACACCTGAAGCTGGTAAGCATCTCAGTTTCACCCACCCAGGTGTACTTGATTCTCGTAGCCCCACTGAATCTCTAATGGGTAGAATTACAGCGTAGCTGAAAAACTATTGGCTACATGAGGAATAAAGCCTTGGGGGAGGTGTGGAGGTGGTCCTTTTATAAGTCCTCAACTCTGACACATCTATCAGTCACTAGATTCATCAGAGTACTCAAGTCTTTGAATTTTTTTTATTATATCATCAACTAATCCTTGTAAAATACTGTATCTGCCTTACAAAAACCGCATGAGGTAGTGAAACTCATTTGCTGCCCACTATCTCCCCAGGACTATTCTTGGACTCAATTTAATTCTGCCTCATGTTCAAGGAATTTTGCATGTGCTGATGGCAGAACATAAGGGCTTGCCCTCAAGAAGTGTGCTAATAAAATAGTGCAGATTAAGCATGATTACAAAGCAAAGGCCATGAGATTACCCAATAAAATCCTCTAGAAAATCTTTGTTTTTCTTTCTTTAAAGAATGGTTCTCTTTTGCCCAAACTACAGGTACAGGGGACTACCCACAATGATAACCCAACAGTCTGGAGCTGCTCTGTTTTCCTACCTAGACTGGTTTATTCCTCCAGAGGCAATCTGGAGCTCAGCATATTAAAGCTGACTTTGGTGCAAACACCTGATCAGCCCACTGCTACTCACAACCCATGAGCTCAAGGGATCTGCCAGACTGCCACCCCCATAGCAGGGATTATAGGTATGTGCCACCTGGCACCAGCCCCTCCTAGGAACTCTTGAAGGCAGAGAGATCACTTTAAGCTGAGAAATAGATGCAGAATTGGAAAGAATGAAACAGGGATCAGTGGACCTAGGAGCAGAGAGAGCTCTTCTTCCATCGCTTATGCACATTCTGATTAGGCAGCTCACAAAGAGAGCTCATTTAAGGTTGCTTAGCTACTCCTCCCAAAATATGTGTAATGAAAGGCAACAGGCCACTTTTTTTTCATCTCCATTTCTATCATACAAATATAATGAAGACAAAAGAAGCAATATTTGAAATGGGAGCCCCTATGGCCCAGACATTATGTATGTCCTTCAAGCTCATGTAGCTTACTTCTGGTTTTTCTTACTTACATAAGTAGACAGTCTATAAGCGAACAAAGAAAAACTTTAAAAAATAGTGAGGATTTAACTATTTAACCACTAAGGTTTACAAAACCTTTTACATATAGTATTTCATTTGATACTCATAACAACTCTATGAGGTAAGACCCATTATCAGCCCCATTTTACTCATGAAGGAGCTGAAGTTCAGAGGTTAAATGGTTAGCCCTGAGTCACATAACTAGTAAGTTATCTTAGTCTAGTAAGAGTCTAAGGAAGATGCAGATTCAAGTGTTCTTGGCTCTAGGTCCAGCATTTTACCTATAACTATGTTTGGCTCATGGGCCATACAAAAGCAGGTAGCAGGGTGGATTTACCAATCAGGCAGTAGTTTGCCAATTTTTATGTCGAGCACAGGCCAATATGCAAAACACCCTATGATTCCCTAGGTGTGGGAACTCTTAGTATGACAGTTTCCTTCAATTCCACAGCACATGACCTACCTACAATCTATAATCTTAGAGATTCATCTGAGACTCGGAAAGATTAGGTTACTTTCTCCAGATCACTCAAGGAAGAGTAGGAGGATCTTCATCAAACCTACTACCCATTGTGTTACTAATGTTAAGTTAAAAGATCACAGATCTAGAATTTGAAAGGATCCTAGAGACTTTCTATAATTATTTCTTTCCTCCTTTTATCAGTGAGGAAACTGAAACTCAAGAAGTTAAATGACTTGTGTAAGGTCACAAGATAGTTAAGTGATAGAGCCAGAATTTGAAGCTCCCTTCCTTTAGGGGTGTGAATAACTTCAACAATCTCTTCCTTGCATCAGTTGTCTTTTCTTTCTTCCTTCCTTCCTTCCCTTCTCTTTTTAAACTGTTCATATATAATTAACACACATATAGATACATATATAACATATGTACATTAAGCATTACATGAATGCTTTATTAAGATTCTGGATGTATGTGGACCTAGGAACCAAAGGAAAATACTATTAAAAAAACAACAACCCAATTTATGAAAATGTATGGAAAATCTTTTCATTCCAAACCTGTAATTGAATTAGTAGTGTGTCCACTCAGTGGAAGATCTGTGTTTTGAGGAAGATGTCACTCTCAGTCTCAGGCAGTAAGAATACATCCAAACTGCATAACAGGAAGAACCAGTATTTACCAGTTCAAATATGAAGTCATGTTAGTACTAGAAGGAACATTGAATTAAGAGGTGTGAAGGACTTTAGTTAACATCTAGTCTAATGTTTTTATTTTATAGATGAGGAATTGGAGACCCATTGAGGATCATAGATTTATGCTTTGATCAGATCTTAGAGACCATCTTACACAACATCTCCCCATTTTATAGAAACAAAAAAGAAACTGAGACCCAAGGAAGTCACGCAAGTCACCCAAGGTCACATAAATACGAAGTGTCTGTGTTACTTCCATTCATTTTGGCATTTCTTACACTGTCCTCTACTGAAAGAGAAAGGAAAGGAATAAAAGAAAGGAAGAGGAGAGTGGGTCAGAGAGAATGGCAGCTGGAGAGGGATTGACCTAAGGAGAGCAGGAGAGTCTTCTGGAGTCATTATAAAAACAAGAGTCCTTTTGCCCTATAACAATCTTTAAAAACTTCATCACTTTCATTGGTTTACTGAGGGCTTAACATCCACCCAACACAGAAGAAATATTGTGGCTATACATATAATATATAGTTCTGAACTCCTTGATTCAAGGGAACTTGTACTGCTGGTGAGCCAAGAACTCGTCATTTTTTTCTCTTATCTTCCCCAGAATCACTTCACCCAGATGTCCACAGTCAGAAGATACTTAATAAAAGACAAAGGCTTCCTTCAGCTTGATGGCATGACTAATCTATTAATTAAGATGTTTTTCTTTTGTTTGTTCATTTTCAGGTAGTGAGGGGAGTTCCTCATTTTGGCTCTATGACTGATCTAAGGTGTTACCTACCTAGGCACTTGCTTCTAAAATATGTGGAAATTTTCAAGATATTTTAGCTTTTCTCTTTTGAATCAGGATGTGTAGGTGTAGATTACCTTACTTAATCATAATTTTTAAAAATACATCAAGCTCATTATACATCTATTTTGAATGCAAAAGGTCTGTGCAGTACCTGTAAAATTAGAATTTGAATACTCCTGCTAAACCTTTGATTCAAAAGAAAAACAATATCCTTTATAAGCCTTTATGAGGGACAGATAAAACTTTATAAAATGTAACCTGAGATATTTAGCTTTATGGCAAAATGAGCAAACGTGGTATTTTCATAAATATTAATGCTTCAAGCTCGCATGCCATATATAACTTCTCACAGGGAGGATCTCTAAGCATATTTCTGATGCTAATGAATATTTCTGTCTTCCCAGTAAAACCAGTTGTGAACTTAAACTTCCCATTTACAGGGAGGCAGCAAGTCACCATGTTATCCCACCCCCTCTGGAATTGGGTAATCTATCAGCCAAAAGTTGGAGAAGATTATTAGTTGCTTATCTCACCTTTTTTCAGAGGAAAAGAAGACATAGATGGCAAGGATAATTCAACTACTTAGTCAAAGTCCCAAAGGACAAAGGAATGGATGAAGCTGAGGGAAAGCTGTGAATGACAGTGAGAGCTCTGAACATGGAGTGAGGGAGCCTTGAGTGTCGATCCTCCTCAGATATTTATAAGTTGTGTGACTGTGGTTAAGTCACCTAACTCTGCTCTGTCTTAGTCTCCTCACCTGTAAAATGGGGAGAATCATAGAATCTACTTGACGGGGCTGACTGAAGAACAAATGACACAATACTAAAAGTTTTGGGATATTCTGTATATGTAAAACACATGACAAAGATTCACAAGATACATATAAAACAGCTGTCATTATCATTTGGTAATTATGGTGCATAAAAGGTTAAACTTAGATTACATCCTATCTAAATTTATTTTTCCTCCATATGTACAGCTATACAATTCTCGGTAACCTGATATTTTTCTTGAGGGGGTAACAATATTTTCTCCAGATTGACTCGCCTGGTATCACAGCAGGCAGTCATCACTCAGACTCAGTGCTGATATTGAACCTGTTGCCAAGAATTTCTATGACAATCAATCCCTAACTTTATTAGGGTATTTTAGGATCTGCATCCCTCGTAAACGTCCTACAAGGGAAAGACGACCACTCTTATTCAAGGAGAGAGGGAATTGCACTATCCTGGAGAGAGGAGACCTGAGTTCAAAGCCTATCTCTACCCCTGTGTAATGGTGGACAAACAACTTAATCTAAGTTTTCATTTCCCTATTTCTAAATACAGGAGGTTGGACTAAATGACCTAAAAACGTCCCTTTCAACTCTAGATGTAAGATCCTCATTTTATGGATAAGGAAATCAATGTTCAGAGCACTGTCCTTGGTTATAATAAGACAGTGAGTAACCGTCGGAGGGGGAATTCAAACTCGTCTTTTCATTCCAAGTCTCAAATGGCAAACCACTCTAGTATCTTTTCCTAGAAAGCTCCAAATGGGGCCACAAAGAGTCAGACACAACTGAAGTGACTGAGCAACAACAATGCTACATTATTGGACTTCTTTTGAAAATTTGAAATTATATCCTATTTGTATCCATCCATGTAGGTATACATAAATACATATGACATACTCTAACACAAGAATAGGTAACAAATATGTCATGCTAAACAATAATAGCTCACATTTATAGAAGGATTTTTAAAATTTCATTTATTTTATTTTTAATTTATGAAATAAAATGTATATTTCCATAACATAGTACAACAGTAAAAAAAGATGATTACACATGAAACTGTGAATCTATTATGTACAACTTACTATTTTAAAATATATAATAAAGTTATTGTATAACTTTCTCTTTTTTCCTTCCTCTCCCCTAGATGGCTACCTTTAGATACACACACATATATATGTGTGTATATATATATATATATATATATATATATACATATATGTATTTGTTATATGTATATGCATATATGTATATTTGTTATATATGTGTATGTATGTAAATTATGTGTATAAATATGTATGCATATATGTAAATTTGTATTTATTGTTTATAAGATTTATTGTTTACAAAAGCAATTTCATCTTTGGATAGGGGTAGAGATTCTTTCCCTGTTATCTATATTGGTGTTTCCCTATTCATTTTTAATGGAACAAGGTCAGGAACTGATTGCAGTAAGAGTCATATTTTGCACACTAGATGGAAAGGTTTTTTTTTTGTGCCCCTCTGAATTTCCTCCCTCATTTGTTGGCTAATCATTCCAAGGCAAGTGAGTCTGGAAATACCATCAGAGATCCCAACATTATGAGCAAACCCAATTCTCCCACAGTTCTACTTCATGCTGGTTTCAGTTCATAACTCACAGGCATTTAATAAGGTCAGTTCTCTCTCCCAAGATACTAACCTTGCTTTTCAACTCCAAAGATGGAGTTCTCTGCCCTTTACTGAGAAGTGTCCATGGTTTCACTTGAAATACAATTTTCAACAGTTTCAGATAAATTCAATGAAGGAGAGATGGCAAAAAGTAAGAAAGACCTGTCATGTGTAGGCTGAATGGCAACAGTTCTAAAACATCACAACTAATTGCAAAATCCAAGACCATTTGAGGATGCCATGTCTGTTTTTTTTTAACTCTTTCTCCAAGGATCTCCAACTCTGAATATGAGGCCTATTCCTCATGAGTCTACTTAGAAAAAGATGTCTGTCACTGTTTGTGAGAAAGGATGTCATTTTGCTCAGGCCTTATTTTAAAGAAGAGAAAATTGAGATGAAGTGATTTGCCCAGGGTCATACAGCTAATAATTCTCTGGGACTAGATTTGAACTCAGCACTTCCAGACTGCAGAGTCTAGCCCTAGACTTCTACTTTCATTGCTGAAGAAAAACTGGTGTGGGAATTTCTTCCATAGCACAAGCTTGGAGGTAGTAAAGAAGTCCTTGGGGATTGAAGGAGGCCCATAGAGAGTACTTACATGATTGGTCCAGTGTCCCCATAGCTAATAACTGTCAGAGGGGCAATATGAACCCTTGATCTTCCTGACTTCAGACCTAACGCTCTATCCAATAGATCACACTGTTTCTTAAGATAAATATATATTCTAACACCATAATGGATCTATAACCTCACAGTTATGGGTGTTCCCTTAATGAGGTAGATTCTTAACTGTGCCACTCTTGCCCATGTCATCCCCAAAATTTGTCACAAAATGCTGTTGATCACTCTCAAGTTGTCTTGACTTCCCAAAGGTCCCGGTGAGTCCAACCTATCTGCTTTTTTTGACAACCCATTTCTCTAATGACATGCTACTACTTCAAAATTCTTTTGTTGATGAATTAAGTTATTCATTTGTATTTTCTTGTATTGAACAAAGTATGTTTCTTGCTATTTCTATGGCAAAGAAGACTTTTGGACCACGGACATGGAGGCAAATCACAAATCACATTCTCTGAAGTCGAATATGACTGGTTAATTCAAAATCTTATAACTGGGTTGAGGACCCAAAGAATAAATTTGGGGTGAAAGTGTGGTTATAGAGTCAAAGACTAGGAGGAGCCTCGTACAAAGCTAGCAAAGGAAAATACAAAATCGGGAGATCAATGACTGAGTTGTTGGAATATTCTAGGAATAACTACTAAACAACTTAGCAGGTTCTGTCCACTACCTTGACTAGATACTAGCATCTGTTTCAAACAGATTTCCCCATGCTTTCTTCAAGTTAACAGTAACTATTGTATCAATCTGGTTTGGCAGTGACATCCACCTCTCTAGAAACACAAGTAAAATTTGATGGGTGTAGGTTGCAACTTCCACATGTTGCTTAAGAGGTCATCCCTTGACTACTTCTTAAACAGGCCTGTTCACTGAATGGGCATTACCTCACCCTAAGTAAGTACCAGAATAGACCTTGGCCTAAAGGGACCAAGGTCTCCCATTGCATCCTGGGTCATCTCCTGTCATCCTGATGAACATCTAGTCACTGGATTCAGATGACTCTGGAGGAGAAGTGAGGCTGGTGACCTGCACAGCCCTCCCTCACTTAAAATAAAGTCAAGTGCTAGTCATGTCATCATTTCTTAGACAGCATGGTCTCCGGCAACAAAGGATGAACACAACAACAACAATATGTTGCTTATAGTGTAGTACACTGTAGGTGCACCCACCATGCTCCATTACCTTTGGAAGATCCTTACTCATCCTAAATTGAGTTAAATATATTAACCATTAAATCTAGGAAGTTAGATTTGTAACAACTAAATATATTTTTGTCTCTGCATTCTACGTTCAAGCTTACATTGCTATTCTAAAGTCTATAACTAAAACTGGAGTCCATCTACTCCTTATCAGAGTCATCAAAATTCTAAATGCAGACAGGATTTTGGAGGCTATGTAACCCAAAACTTTGTATGAGACATGAATATAATCTGCAAAATCCTTGACAAGTACCTAGCCTCTCCTTGAAGATATCCAAGAGTGAAGAAGGCAATTCTTTCCATTTGGAAAGAGCCCAATGTGTAGGAAGCTTCTTTTTAACTCCCAGCCTACTTTGAGAACTAACCTAGTTTTCCACTCTGAACACTAAAATGAATAAATCAAAGCCCTCTTCCTCATGAGAGACTTTCAAATACGTGGAAACTGGAGGCAGCTAAATGGTACAGTGATTAGAGTGCTGGACTTGGATTCAGGAAGTCCTGAGTACAAATCTTGGCTCAGATACTTATTAGCTGTACAACCTTAAACAAGTCACTTAGTCTCAGCGTCCTCATCTGTGAAACGGAGGACATTAATAGCATCCATTCTTCAGGACAGTTATGAGGATCAAGTGTTTTGGCAAATGTTAAAGCATTGTGTGAATGCTAACTCTTTTTCTTATGCAAATATTAGCAATTATGGAAGACAGCCATCATGATCCCATGAAGGTTTCTCTTCTGGTTCAATAGCTGGATTTCTTCAATGGGCATGGATTTCAGTAACCTGGTACCTCTAGTTATCATCTCTAAATCCATGGTAACTTCCTCAACTCTCTCCTAAAATGTGGCCTACAAAACTGAACTCAATAACTGAAAAGTAGTCTAACTAAGGCAAATAATAGTGGAATTATTGCCATACTTGATTTGTATTCTTACTAATGCAACTCAAGTATGAATTTAATAGCAACAAATGAATAATAATGAAATGATAAATGAATATGATACTAAATAAATGAGCTATATGTTTGTATATAGGAAATGTCACACTGTTTCATTATTAACATTTTAATTGTATATTTCATCATGGTGGAGAGATGACTCTTCATCCTCAAAGGCCAAAAATATCAGCTGACACAAGATCTAA
>CM053772.1:248221113-248253959 GCA_028658325.1 Potorous gilbertii | reverse complement strand
CATGCTATCAACTTCACTCCTAGCTGCCCAAATAAGATGACTTCTGTAAATGCAAATAACTCTAGTTTACAGCTAAACTTGTACTGTTTGCAGTGATCATACGGTTCTGGAAAAAAGAGAATGTAACATATAACACTTTCCTGAAAAATATGTTCTGGTTTTGAGCATGGAAGTTTACATGTGCTCTCAGATTTGGTTTTCTGTCACTTGCTTTTGCTTAACTGTTTTTTCTTTCTTATGTAGAAGGGACTGATGACACAGGCGAGCCTACTGAGAAATAACATAGGTATCGCTTCTCCTACCTTTTTCTCTTCTCATGAGGCTACTACACTAGCTGAGGAAAAAACTCCATTACTTACATCTCAACTATTCCATTGCCAAAGTTTCTTACTTGCTGTCCCTGCCTCTGGCCTTTCTTTTTTCCATCCATCCTGTGTGTAGTTTCCAAATGGATCTTCCTGATGATGAACGTCACTTCTATCATCAAGTTCTTCCCATAGCTTCTAGGATAAGATACACACTTGTCTTCCTGCCATGTAGAGTTAATTCCATCTTCCCTTTTTGGAATGACTTCTTTTTACTCTGTTTTGCATCCTAAGTTCTGGTCAATCTGGCTGCCTCTTTTCCTCATGACTGGGATGCTCTTCCTCCTTAATTGCTTCCTCATGGAATCCCTAGTTCTCTTCAAGGTTTAGCCTAAGTTTTACCTCCTTTCCTGGTCTCCTGGTTAGTAGTGATTCTCCCAACTCTAAAATTGCTTTGTATTTTCTTTGTTTTGTCTCTCTGTGAACATCCCAGTTTTTCCTGATAGCATCCAAACTCTCTGGAGGCAGCAGTGGTTTTCATTTTATCTTTATATTTCCAGCACCAACCACAAAGCTTGGCACATAGCAGATGTCTAATTACTTATTCATAAAAGTAATAAAATGGAAAAAGAAAGCAAAACTACATTTAAAAAAAAAAAAGAAAGAAAAGATAAAGAAATAGGACCCTAGACAGTTTAAAAAAAAAACAAAAATTTGGCCATGACAAAGTTGCTGAGGATCTGGGCTGAGATCTTGGCTTATAGTTAAGACTGCTTTTAAGTATATGCCAAGATTTCAGTCCAGATCCTCTATAGTTCCATCTAGTACTGTTTCTATTATACTAAAAACATTAAAAATAAAGTGTACCCTATCCATAAAGAGTTTCTTCTTGTTGTTCAGTCATCTCAGTTGTGTCTAAGTCTTCATGACCCCTTTTGGGATTTTCTTAGCAAAAGGTGTTTTGATATTTCTTCTCCAGCTCATTTTACAGATGAGGAAACTGAGCTAAACAAGTTTAAGTGACTTGCCTCAGGGTCACACAACTAGTGTCTGTGGACAGATTTGAATTCAGGACAATGAGTCTTCCTGACTTCATGCCCTCTACTCTGTGCTAAAGATCTTACAATGCTATAATATTGTGGGTCTACAAAAGATGGACTAGATTTCATTCATCTTCCTTGACTACCAAGGCCTCAAATTCTTCAAGAATTTCTTGCTGATTGGATTTGTGGTTTTCTCTAAATATAGCCCATACAAAACAATCATCATGAACTAGGACTGACATTATGCTGTTGTTTTTGTATCTCCAGCACTTAGCACATAGTAGGTGCTTAATAAACTGCTCTCTAGTCCTCTATATGAATTATGCTTTGCTACTAATGGAAACTCAGCAGGGTGAGGGCAGCTGTAGGTAATATTTGGCTGACCAGGGCACAGGAGATGGGCATGCATTTGTGAGTGGATTGTTGCCCTGGGGTCTACAAACTTATTGCTGTTGCTTTTTTTTTTAATATTTTGAGAAATTCACTTCAATATAACTGGTTTCCTTTGTATTTCTGTTTCATACATTTGAAAACATTTTGAGAAGGCTTCCATCGGTTTTACCAGAGGAGCCTTAAGGACTCAGAAAGGGGAGGCATGAACATTTCAACTGATCATCTCAACATTGCAGTAGTGTGTGTGTGTGTGTTTGTGGGTGTGTGTGGGTATGTGTGTGTGTGTGTAAGCACGCACACAGATGCTTTTCACTGTGATGGAACAAGATTCAAAGGAATGTCCAAACTACAGAACACAGTTTGTTTTCTTTTGTTTTGTTTTTAAATAACTGAATTCAAAAGCTATTTCATCCAACTTAAATTTAACTTGAATGATTAGAAGTTATCAACTTTTCCTCAACCATTCAGGCTCCTACCTCTACTTCCCAAACGCCATCAGTTTACAAACAGCAAAACTTTAGAAAACATGATATTTCTATGAATTGAAATTTCCCCAATTTCATTTGGGGATCATTTCTACAGCAACAAGTAACAGAAATAGAAGACTGTCCCCAGGTGTTATTTTGCTGCAGTGAAATTTCAAGAGCAGGGAATGCATTTGATACCTTTTCAAGATTTTCCCCGGGATGGATTGGGTGAAATAGAGTTCCAATCATAGGGACTTAGGAACCAGGCAGAAGACAGGCTGGCAAAGTGCAAAAAGTATTAGATCCGCTGTCAGAGGACTTGGGTTCAGTTCTTTACTCAACCATTTAATAGTCATGTGATCTTGAAAAAAAGTCACTTTTCATTTCTTTGCACCTCCCTTTTCTCAACTGTGAAATGGGGTGGGATCAGCTTAGAAAGCTTCTGGGGTCTCTCTGGTCCTAAACGTACAACTGAGGGGGGAAGGGAGACATCAAAACTTCTTTTGATGAGATTATAAAATGGATGATGAAGACACAGGCATTGGATGTAAGAGAGACAAAAGCAATCATTGTGTTTTATTCTAGAAGGGAATTTAGATTTTACTTGGGTTGTTATAAAAATATTGTCCCTGGAGAGAAAGAGATGACAGCTAGGTCTGAGAAAAAGGAAATGCTCAGAGTCCAGGGAAAAGGGAATCCCCAATAAACTTTGATTTCCATTCTATTTAAGAGACTCGCCTTAGGGGGTGGGGGTGGGGATTGTTGCCTATTTCAACTACTCTGTCTTTATATATTCCTGTAGTAAGGATTTGGGGAGCTGAAGCTAGCATGAGTTACTGTTAAAACAAGTGAATAAAGAAGCCATGCTCCATGGGGCTAATTTTCTCTTCTATTCTCATCCATACTCTTCTTCCCTCCACCCCCCCACCAGATTTAGTATCTATTAGTGAAAATTATGTAATATTTCTGGGAAGGATTTGGGGGCAAAGACATAAAGAATTCATGTACTATATCTTGTTTCATATTGAGCATGTACCTTACAGAATATGGACAGTTTTAGACTCATCGCAGCATGTTTTGTGGCATGCTTCAGTGTTTCTTAGGATGGAAAAATGAAATTAAATTTTAAAAAGAAAAAAAAAAAAGGTCTCCCATGGTAACAAAGTGAATCCTAGAAAGGGCCCTAAAAATCACCCAATTGACTCCTTAAAAGTGCAAAGAAAAATGAGATTTTCTAAGGACAGTCTCCTTCGAATTTATCTTGTGTTCCTTGAGAGAAAATAAGCTTCTGGAGGGAAGGGATGATATAGATGTGATCTTTGCATTCTCTCCAATACCCAGCAAAATGCCTGATTCATAGCAAAAATTTAAACCTATTTGTTGAGATGGCTCTAGGATCTAGGAAGAGGCCTCTGTTTGCTCTGAAATACTACTTACCTTTAAGGAAAGGATTAATAAAATGTTTTCTCTGTAAGAGTCTCTTTTAGAGTTACCATAGCTAGCCAAAATGACCTTTAAGCCTCAGTTTGATTAATCTTTTCATTACATATATGAAAATCAAGACCCTGAAATACTAAATGACTCGTCCAGTTAACTAGGAAGATATATGGTCCCTCTTATAGATGAGAAAACTGAGACCCAGAGGGTATAATCAATCATTCAATCAACAAGAATTTATTAAGTGCTTGCTTACATTAAGTTCTTCCTTTGTACTAAGTTCTTAGAAAAAGCAAAATGGTCCCTGCCTTCAAGGAGTTTCCATTCTAACAGAAGAGACAAAATGTGTGATGACACTTGTCTGGGTTTTGATCCTGGGTTATCTAACTTCAGATCCACTGTGTTTTTCAGAGGCATTAGAATCCACATTTAACTCGAAGTCCCAGGCTCTCTCCACTCTATACTTTATTGTAGTACACTGGGTAGAATAATGAACCTGGACAAAGAGCAACTAGATTCGAATCCCTATTGGTGGACTGCCTACAAGATCTTGAGCAAGTCATCCCTTCTGGGACTCAGTTTCCAGAATGCAAAATGTAGGGGTTGGACTAGACAGTCTCAGAGACCATTTAGCTCTAAACGTGGGATCCTGTCATCCCACGAATGGAATCTGTAGTCTCAGACAGGCCCAAAAGATGGAACATTTTGAGAAACTGGCCATTTCTTCCTAGCAGCATGACCTCATGCTGATGCTCCTAGGCATTCTAGGCAAGGCTATGCACCAAAAATTTCTCAGACACTCACAGTTAAAATCTAATTACATTTCCCCCTAGCTTTTAGATTTATTATTTTGCTAAAGCTGCCTTTATTAAACAAAAAACAAAAAAGGAAAGGTTGTACACCAGGAAGGCAAAGAACACTTCAAAATTACCTCTCCTAGAAATCATCATAGAAACACCAAAAAAGACCAATAATTACACAATTGCTCATTACTTCTTCTAAGTAAGTACTAACAGATTAACTCAATGTTGGCCATTATTTGCTTTAAATTAAAAAAAAAACCACATGTATCCCCACAGAAAAAGTTCTTCTAGGGGCCATTTAAAGACAGTTTGTCTTTAGATGTGAGTGAATCATAGATGTGGATCAGAAAGGAATAGGATATTTCTGGTACTCTGTAAAAAAGCAAGTAAATTATTTTTTCCCTCCTAATACTATTTATAAAAATGAAGTAAAATCTCAGTCTAAAAGTACTGTATTGAAGTTAAACAAGACAGGGTTTCTGAAACAAATAGAATGTAAAATGTACTGGGAGTGTTGGTTTTATAAGTGGGAATATAGCTATAGCCATAAGGCTGTGTGTGTGTGTGTGTGTGTGTGTGTGTGTGTGTGTGTGTTTCGTCTAGTGTTAAGACATCTGAAAGGTCCCAACTCTGGTAACTCTCAGAGAGCAGAAACTTCCTGAGTGATGGTGTGTCAGATACACAATACATTTCTACCCCTTTACCAGTGAAATCCATTCATAGAAACTAAAGATACCAAGTAAAATGCTAAGTGAATAAATGGCAAGAACATAATTAAGAAAATGAAGGTCATATAATTATTTCAGAACTTTTCAAAAATCTAAAAGGCTTTATTTTGCCATTCCATGAAGATACTGATGCACATGAAACTGAGCAACTTTATTTCTAGCATCTCGGTTGTCACCATAGCTATTTTAACAGAAGGGTAATGATATTGTGTTAATAAAGACATTTGGGCAACCTGTCATTGACAAGCAGGAGAGAAAAAAACACCTAAAAACCGTTCAAGCAGGATCCTTAACAGTCTTGAAAATCAAATGCCTGGATGAAAGAATGCAGTGATTGAGTGACATGTGAAATCATGTTTCCTTTCCTCAGCATTGCAGGGGCTGAAGATGAATTACTGTGCCATTCATGACAGGGAAAACAGAAGGCAAAAACTTGAGGGAGCCCTGGCTGAAGTTCTCAGATGCACTTTACGGAGAGATATTGTTCAAACTATGGAACACAGACTCTTCTGGAGGATCAAGCCTTGGTCTCAGAAGGAATAAACTTTTCTGAAAGAGCCGATAGTTCCTAGCTTTGATGGCACACTCACTTAAAGACACTTTCTAAATTGCGTGAAGACTGAAATCATAAGATGTCTTCAGTGGTTTCCACCCTGCTGGCTAACCCCCCTGTAACACCAGGCTAGCAAATACCACTCAAGTCCCTGTCCAACAGCTCCAGAATCAACTGGACATGCCAGGCTGTGCCATATATCCTTTGTGGTTTACTGCAGTGCATTCAGAGTCAGTGGAAATGGCACTTGGAAATCAGATAGTGTGACAGGAGATTACTTAACCTGAGGCACGGTGAGGAATCTCAGGAAATCACCCTTAGCTAGTGATGCCGCAATAAGAGATATTTAATTCAAAGACCCAGAGTTGCTTAGGATACGTTTCCAGAAGCCAAGTGGGGATCTCTGAAGGGATTCTCCCGTCAAGACTGCAAAGGCATGCAGACCTAATAAAAGAACCCGGGGAAGGGAGGTAGAGGGAGAGGAGTGGAGACTGAGGTTCTCACTAACCTTTCTGCTGCTTAAAGGATTGGATCGACCCTGAGTGGTGAACCATTTTCGTTCAGCTGAGCTCCGGGGAACTCACGCCAGTGCTGCAGGGAGAGAGCACTCCGGAACTCCTCAAGATCGGGAGCTTCTGGAGCTGTGGGCAACCCAACACCTGCTTTACCAGGCGCTCTGCCGGAGAGGCTCTCCTCCTCACCGTTGTCATAGAAACCAAAAAAGGGAGGTCCAGCGTCCCGACTCCCCTTAGTGGATACTTTGGGAACAACCCCCAGCATCAGTAGCACGCAGACAGAGCCAGGAAAGGATGCTATGCATGGTGTAGGCTTTCACATCCTAGGAGAAATATGCGTAGTGCTCTGCCTTGGGTTATAAATAAAAGAAAGGCAGTCAAGCAGGATGGAAAACCTTCTGCAAAAAAAGTCCTAGGAGTTGATTTGCTTAACCAGAAGAGGACTCAAACTGAGTCCAGTTATAAATGAGCTCACTTTTGCAAGAAAGCCAAGGTTGCAGGTTTGTAGCGGCATATCTTTGGAAGTAGAAATAAATGTATAGGCTAATCCCTTAATTTTACTGATGAAGAAACTGAACAATGGAGAGGGAAATTAACTTGACTAATACCACACAGGATGAAAGTGACAAAACTATTGTCTGAAGCCAGATTCCCAGAAACTAATATTTCTTCCACTGAGCAAGCTAGTCTCCCCTGGATTGAAAGATAGAAAGGATTTGGGGTCTTTCAGTTCCTCTTTGCTCCTACATCTTCACTTTACAGATAGTGAAACTGAGGTCCAAAGAGAGTCAGTGATTTGAACAGACTCCTCACTAACAGATGGTAGAGCAAATTCCATGCTCCCACTGCTGTACCTTGTTGGTATTACAGCAATACCTGCATATCATGTAACACTAAATACAAATGAATCTTTGAAACCTTCAGACAATAAACTGGATTGACAACAGAAACAGTGGTAACAGCAACAACATACAAGTGTACACACACACACACACACACACAAACACACACACAAACACATACTAAATCCAGAAGGTGCAAGTGTTAGTGTCTGACTGACTTTTAGAATTTAACTATACGATTCAATCCACTAAATTTACAGCTGACTTGTGGAAAGTCAAATGCCTCATTCAGTTTCAAGCTTCCTTATTTATAAAATGGGTAGGGGACTAAATACATGATTTCTAAGGTTTTTTCCAGCTCTCAGGTCCCCAGTCCAAGGTTCTTTCTCATACACCACTGCTGTCCAGCCCCTACTCCCTTTTTACCCTTTGTCATCAGTATGACAAGAGCTAAGAGATAAACAATTGTGAATTTAGGTAGCTAGATCAACTGAGAGGTCATATGGAGCAATGATGGGGGGATATGCAATTTCCAAACTGGATCCATCATATTGGGTTTCTCTTTTTTGATCTTTGAGGATAGCTAGACTGCAGCACCAAGGCAGTGCAGAGCAACAAAAAGGTTCACAAAGATGGACACCGAACACTCCAAGAAAAGAGGCACTAAGCATACAGTAGTCTATTTGTACTGAAGTCACTTACATAAGCCAAATGTCCTTTTTCCTGATCAGGGAAATGGTTTGTATAGAGGGTTGTTTCTAACCGCAGGTATAATAAAAGGCTTCTCAGGTTCAAGTGCTCTACTACTTACCATAACTTTGACTTAGTAATTTCCTCTTCTTAAGCCTCAATTTCCACATCCATAAAATGGGAACACTATTCATGTGAACTGCCTCACAGAATTGTTTTGAGTATGAGATTCTCTCTCTCTCTCTCTCTCTCTCTCTCTCTCTCTCTCTCTCTCTCTCTCTCTCTTTCTCTCAACACACTCACACACATACATATATTGTGTGTGTGTATATGTACATCCATATATCTGTATATATGTTGACCTACATTGTCTCTATGCTATGACTATGAGACAGCTATATGTAGCATTGCTTCATAGTCATAGCATGAAGATAACGTAAATCAATGGATCAAAAGGCATCAATTAAATGCTATTCCATGGAAGCTTGATGGCACAGTGGATAGAGCTCTGAGCTGGAGTCAGGAAAACTGAGTTCAAATCTGACTTCAGACACTTCCTAGTTGTGTGACCCTGGACAACCTTGTTAACCTTGTTTGCCTCAGTTTCTTCATCCATAAAATGAGCTGGAGAAGGACTGAGTATGACTGGCTCTCTCTTTCTCTCTCTGTACATGTATGAGTATGTATATATGTATAGATATCTGTTACATTGTGCTTATAATCCACCCAATAAACTATTATTATTATAAAATAAAAGTATATTAAGATCCAAAGTGCTCAAAAATGATTTCTCCTTTCCCTAAGACAGCACCATATTAGAACTTTCCACAACAGAGTGACTTCCTTCAATTACAAGAGTATCTCTAAAAGTTTCTTTTTTAGTCATTTCATTAAGACCTTACTCCCAAACCTAATTCTGACATAGTGGTGAATCTGTTTTAAAAATTCATCCAGTGATAGTCTACATATGCCTATGACAATAGACCCAACCTATTAATCAATTGATACACATATATCAAGTTTCTGGTAGGTGGTGGGCACCAAACTATGCTCTGAAGATATGAAAACAAGGCATGAAATAATCTCTATTTGTAAAGAGCTTACATTTGAATGGGAAAGGCAGTATGTGCTTAAATATAGACAGAATCAATATGAATCAACTATATAGAAAATAGCTAAATACAAGATAATGTGGAATAGTGGATTCAGGGAATGCTTTATGAATACAGTGGTTCTTGAGATACACTTTGAAGGAGATGGGCTTGGACAGATAGGTGGTGTAGTAGATAGAATACTGACCTTGGAGTCAGTAGGACCTGAGTTCAAATCTGACCTCAGACACTTACTAGCTGTGTGACCCTGGACAAGTCACTTAACCCCAAATACCTCCAAAAAAAGAAAAGAGAGGGGAGGAGAAAACGTTTTCCAGCCATGGGGAATGTACAAAGCAGAAGCACAGAGACTGTAGATGGACTGTCATTTATGAGAAACCCAGAGAAGGCTCTTTTGGTTAAATAAAATATATTAGTATTATTTTTGTAATTATTGCAACATTAGGTAGCATTAGATAGCATTTATAAAAAAGTTTTATGAGTATTATTTCATTTTATCCCTGAAATGACTCTGGGAGATAGGAGCTATTACTACTTACATTTTACATGTGAGGAAACTGAAATAAAGTGACTTGCCCAGGGTCACACAGTTAGTAAATGTCTTTGGTTGGCTCTGAATTCAGATCTCCCTGACTTTAGGTCCAGCACTGTATCTACAGGGTTCCCTGGAGGGATATAAAGGAGAATCATCTCTAGTAAACCTCTTTGGTAAGACAGTTTTGCCCAGGTGGCAAGGAGGAGAGGCTGATTGTCATGCTTGGGAAAACAGGAAGCAGGATCAATCCATCTAGAATAAAGAGTTCATAAAGGGAGAAAATAGGAAATGAGATTGAAAGGGGAAATGGGAACAAGATTACAGGGGGTCTCAAGTGCGAGGCTGGGGTTTTTAGGCTGTATCCTATGAAACTATCTAAAAAGGCATGGTGGTATATGATTGTGTTATTGATGAACATTTACAGTGATGAAGTAAATTGAAATACAGGAGACATTTCTCAGCATCCTCCTGGATTTTCTTTATACTTGTATATGATACTTATATTGTAACATGCTGGATCTGGAGTCAGTAAAAACTGAATTCAAATTCCCATCTTATACTTACTAGCCATGTGACCCTGGATAAGTCACTGAATTTCTGTTTGGCTCAGTTTCCTCATTTGTAAGTTGGGAATAGTTATAACCTCTACCTCCTAGTTTTGTTATGAAAATCAAAGGGGGTAATATTTGTATATTACTTTGCAAGTCATCAAGTGCTATATAAGTATCTTCTGTTATCTCTATCATCGTCTCAGTGGCTTCCCCACTACATTCCACTGTTCTCCATGATCATTAGCTTCTCAGCTGCCCTCATTCTGGTCAACCCTGATTTAAGACAAAATGTTTCTCACTGCCACTCAATGCTCCAAAGAATTCAGGAGATCTGTGATCTTACAGGTATGGACATGCCCTCCAGGGATGCAGATCACATAACCTACTTGTGATTACTTGGCCTATGCACCTAGGGTAGCCACTGCCCCCATTGGGAATCAATCATCAAAATTAACTAAGGTACTAAAAACCAAGAGATCACTTTTTCTGCCTTCTTCTTTTGACTCCTCATTAGGATGGGAAGTAGAAATGCAATTTCAGAAAGATTTCTAATCCAGTTTTCTTTTCTATGATCAACAGGGTCATTTAGAGCAATGCCTCAGGGCATGCTACCCTCAGTACTACAGTTAACCATTCCAAGTTCTAGAAATCAGCCAGCTCTATTGAACAGCTTTGCCATAAAGGTCTGTTTTCTGACTAAGAGGACTGGGGAGGTAATTGAGAGCTTTAACATTGCCTAGGACTGAGCCAGGAACCTCATAATCTGACTGTATTTTTTTTATTTTATTTTAGACTCAAACACCACATATCTGACTTTAAATGAAACATTTCAATCTCCTAAGCGGTCTCTTGATTGTTAACCAACACCACCTCCCCCCATACACACACGCACACACACACACACACACACACACACACACACACACACACACAACCTTAAATAGGCAAGTTGGCTTCACTTTCCAGAAAATGAATGACTTTCCCTTCCAAGGAAGCACACTAGGTGAGGCAGTAGTTTCTTAGGATCCAATCCCAGGGTCTGCTGCTGAAAATTCAAAACAAATCTGTGGGTGTTTTTGAAGCATTTCTTAAGGGAAGGCTGCTGAGGGAACTAGCTTTGGGTTAGATCAAGATTTCTACCACCATCTGCTTTACAAAAAACCCAGGATACAGAGATAGGAAATGCTTAGGATAAGATTACGGTGGGGGAGGCAGGGGGGTGAGCAAGGGCCAATGTGTATAGATGGATTCTGGGGTCATTATTAAAGGGAGGCAACTCACAGAAGTGACCTTCAAAGGGCAGCTTCTTCATGATTGTAGCATGCAAATGATGTAAATAAATGAATCAATAAGTATTAATTAAGTGCCAATTATGTGTCAAGCACTGCTCTAAGTGATACAATTGCAAAAGTAAACATGAACAGACCCTACCCTCAAGAATTTTACATTTTATCTTCTGAAATAGTATGGACACATAAGTATATACCAATAAAAAAAAGCTAGATAATTAGGGAAGGAGCTGAATAGTCGGGACATCAAGAGGGTCTTCATTATAGGAGGTGACCTTAGAATGTGACTACAGATTTGAAGAGGTCAAGGTATGGAAGGAAAGATTCTGAAATCCCACCTTTCACAAGATGCCTTTATCAGATCCCTGAAATATTCGTGCTTTTCTTGTGATGGTGTCTCTGATTCATCACACCCACTCACACGAGTATAGTTAGTATAAAGTTGTTTACATGTGGTCACTCTCATTAGATGGTGAGCTCCTTGAGGCCAGGGACCACTTTTGCCTTTCATATATCCTCACTTAGCACATAGCGCCTGACGTAATAGGCACTCGACAAATGCCTACTGACTTCTGAATACAGCTTTGAGAAACGGAATGAATATTCATTAGTTTTGCTGGGGTAGGTGTTAAAATGTTTGCTCATTCATTCATTAATTCATTCTTTTTTTAACCCTTATTTTTTCTTTCTCCATTCCTTCTACCTCTTTTTCATTCTTCTCCTGAGCTTTCTTTGATTTGCTGTATCTCTAAACAGGTCAACATTGACTATCTTCTTTCTGTGTGGAAGTCAAGTACGTAAAGTGCGTAGCTCTTTCTATTGGGAAAACTCAACCCAGGGACCTTTCCCTGCAGCCATTGGTAGATCCATTGCCCTATGGAGGAGTTCTAGTATTTGGAAAGTAGAAGATAGAGTATCCAGTCTCATTTTCATGGTAGCCTGACTCCCTGACATAATCAGGGCTTCAACCTTGCTCCCCGCCCCCAGCCTCACCATGCATTCTTTGTTTCCTGCTATTTACCCTAGGTGAACCAAATGTAGTTAGCAGATGCAGTGAGATATATAGTGTATCAATCTCCAAAGTAGGATCTATCACTGATCATATGGTACCCTCCATGTGATACTAATTATAGCACTTGTCCCTAACTCAACCATGCCATCTCTTTTAGCTATTTTAGGTTCAAACTCTCCAAATCTTGTCCTTCCTACGGCTGACTATTCATCACTATGGCGGCAATGCCAGGAGACTCCTGGATTTGTTTCTAACTCAACCATGCCATCTCCTCTAGCTATTTTGGCTTCAAAATCCCTAGTTCTTGTTCTTCCTACTGCTGGCTACCCATGAATATTGAGTGGTGGGGATGCCAGGAAACTCCTAAGTTTGAATTCTTCTTCTGCAGCTTACTATGAGTGTGACCTAGGTAAATTACTTAATCTCTTTACTGTTCAGGTTCCTTCTCTTTTGGAAAACAGGGGCAATAATGGCCCCAGTGCTTTTGTGAAACTCAGATAAGATGTGGGTTTTAATTCCTCTGGGACCTTAAAGTGTTGCATCACTTCCAGTTCTTATCACCCTTCCTTAACCATAATTCTCCCATTCCACATGAATATGGGCAAAGAAACTGAAACAATTTCTGCGATATATTACTGTAAGAGATGAAGAAATATAGTCACTTTTCAGGCACAGTCCTTTACGAAGTAAAGAGTCTAGGATATTGTTCTAGGAATAGGAACTCAGATTTGGAGCTGGAAGGTCAGAGGCCACTTGGTCCAATTTTTCAGTTGAAGAGAACTGAGAACAAGGGAGGGTGATTTGTCCAATGTGCCTTGCCCAGTTTGTGACAGAATTGAGATTTTGAACCTGACTATAAATCCAGTACTCTTTCTGATTGTTTTTTTTTTTAAAATTAGTTATTCTCCATAGTCAACATTTACTCTCTCACCTCCAAACATTTGCACAAGCTGTTTCCCTTGCTTGCAATATGTGCCCTTTTCATAATCCTAGTCTTTAAGTTTTCACTTGTCACCTACCTGAATTTAGTTATTAGTACCCTCTCCCTTCTCAAATGAGTGCTTACTTAAATATGTCCACATGTGTTGCACCCTGAAAGTAGAATTAAAACTTCTTGGTGTCCAGAGGTATTTTTTTGTAAGTCAAAATACAGTACAGTTGCCTTGCATAGTAGGCATTTAATGGTTAAACTGAGGTATCTGGTAGTTGCTATAGAGAATTTTTTAAAGACACAAATATTGAACTGAAGTGTCTAGTAGTTGCTATAGAGAATTTTTAAACGACACAAATAAACCCTATCTTTGAAAAATACCCATGCCTGGATTGAAAAACTAGCCCTTTCCTCTTATAATTATGGCCATCACACATTTGGGAATGGGTAGAGGAAATTATCTTTGCTGTTGAAATAAAATGGCTGAGTACCACATGTGTTGAAACATTTAGGAGGTAAGTCTTCCACCTGAGTCGTATTTCGCCCATTTGTACCAAGCGTCAGCTGATACTGTGGGTCCTGATAAAGGCAAGAGATAAAGGGAGAAACCAGGAAGATAAACCTGAATTCATTCTTGCCTATTTTATATCATATGTCAGATTATATCATATGTCATTCCACAGGAAGGGAAAGCAAAGGAGAAATCATAACTTATAAAGTAGAGGGAGAGGGCAGCTAGGTGATCTACTTAAAGGAATGTTAGACTTGGAGTCAGAAAGCCATGAGTTCAAATCTTGTCTCAGACTCTCCTGAATCATGTGACCCTACACAAGAGACTTAACTTTTCTCAGTCTCACTTTCATGATCTGTAAAATGAAGACAGTAAGAACATCTATCTCTCAGGGTCGTTGTGAGAATCAGTCAAGTGGTGTATATATGTGACATGCTTTAGAAACCTCAAAGTGCCATATAAATGAGTTATTATTCATATTAAAATTAATTTCCATGGAAATGTTACCTATTGGCATAAATTAAAATGCTATTACTGCTCAGTTGTTTCAGTCAGGTCTGTTCTTGGCAAAAATATTAGAGTGTCAGCCATTTTCTTCTCCAGTTCATTTAATGAATGAAGAAACTGAGGCAAACAGGGTTAAGTGACTTACCCAAGGTCATACAGATAGGAAGTGTCTGAGGCCAGATTTAAACTCAGGACTTCCTGACTCCAGGTCCGGCGTTCCATCCACTGTGTCAGCGAACTGCCCATAAAAATGTTATATAAATATTTGCTATTATTTTAATCATAATATCATTCGCAACGGTACTGAATGAACTGGAGAGCAGACCTGAATGATCCATTTCTCAGTATTTCAACTCTTTGTTTCAGTCAAAGGACCTGGTCTATTTTTTTTTAAATGCTATTTTAGGGGTTTAAGCAGTGGTAAGGCAGAAAAAAATCTTCCAATATATGAAAATAAGTTTAAGGGTTTGAATTCAGACGCATTATGCCATATGGCATACTGGAGAGAAAACCAGTTTCAGAACCAGGAGTACATGGGCTCAAGTCTTGTTTCTGACCCAGATTAACAGTGATCTTGGCAAATCACTTAACCTGTCAGTACCCAAAGCAATTCTAGAACCCTCTAAGTTGTAGCGAAAGTGCCGAACTACATTAATAGAGGAATTTCTCATCCACGAATTCTCTAGGCTAATGAAAGCACCAGTCTTATAAATATTTCTTATGAATGTAACTGTTTTTTGTATTTGTCTATAAATCAATTAACACATAATGTTAGATGATATTTAACAAGTCTTTTTAATGCAGAAATTAGAGAAACACAAACATGTTCCATCTTCTGGACAGTTACGTTTTTATTTTTTGAAATTGCACTTTTTTTAACAAACCAAACCTTCTCCTGGAGACGAAGGCCCACCTTTTAAATACTGATTATTTATTGGTTTTGTTTCAGCAATTCTACTCATGGAACACTATGGTCCCATAAAACTGAAAAAGAGAATTGCCAAGAGGCCAGTGGAGAAGCACCAGATGGATGTGCACAAGGTAACAGAAACCACAGACCAAAAAGTTAGGAAGAAGCCAAGTTAAAAAGTGCTTCCTTAAAGAAATATGGGAGTGGAAAAAAGATCATGAGTTAGTGATACGGCAAGAGGAAAGGCTCATCGATGGATAGACTGGTTATTTCTTGGTATCTTTGCTATTGGATGTAAAGAGTAAATGAAGATGCTGAGAATATCCCTCCCATATTGTCAACTTCCCTGGGAATAAATAGGTTCAAGACATAGAATCCTAGATTTAGAACTCTAAAGTTCTTTGCTCCAACCATGTTTTTATTATTTATTTATTCATTTTTGATGACGCTTTTTGATTTATTGATTTTGTTTTTACATTTTTGTTGTTGGTGGTGAATTTTTTTCAACTATGTCCAACTTTTCATGACTCTATTTGGGAAATTCTTAGCAAATATATTGGAGTGTTTGCCATTTTCTTCTATATCCATTTTACAGATGATAAAACTGAGGCAAACAAGGTTAAATGACTTGCCCCTCAATGTTTGAGGTCAGATTTGAACTCGGGAAGATGAACCTTCCTGACTCCAGGTCATGCCTTCTAACCACCGTGGCATCTCGTTGTCCGTGTACAGCGTACATTAATGGACTATTCCTACTTCATGAGGGTTTCTTGTAACAAGGTAAAATAGTTAAAAAGAATGAATAATACAATGAACACATTTGAAAGTGAATCTGCACCCCTCTTCTATTAATTAAAAAACAAAACAAAACAAAACAGAAATCTATTTTCTCTCCCTCCCACCCTTTGTTTGTTGTTATTTAGTAATTTTTCAATCATGTCCAGGGGCAGTTAGGTGATGCAGTGGGTAGAGCACCAGTGCAGGAGTCAGGAGGACCTGAGTTCAAATCTCACCTCAGACATTTGACCCTCGCTGTGTGACCTTGGGCAAGCCACTTAACCCCAATTGCCTCCTCCTGGGTCATCTCCAGTCATCCTGATGAAAATCTGATCATTGGATTCAGTTGGCTCTGGAGGAGAAGTGAGGCTGGTGACCTGCATAATGCCCCCTCACTCAAAACAAAGTCAAGGGCAAGTCATGTCATCATTTCTCTGATGGCTTGGTCTTCTTCAGCAATGAAGGATAAATACACAGTCATGTCCAATTCTTCATGACTCTTTTTGAAGTTTTCTAGGCAAAGGTAGTGATTTGCCATTTCCTTCACCAGCCCATTCTATAGATGAGGAAACTGAGACAAACAAGGTTAAGTAACTTGTCCAGGGTCCCACAGCTAATAAGTATCTGAGGGTAGATTTGAACTTAGGAAGATGAGTCTTCCTGACTCTAAGACATGGATTCTATTTACTGTGCCATCTAGCTCCATTCCACCCTCCAGACCACTTTTACCCTATTAATTAAAAAAAAAAGTCACTGAAACCCTGAGAAACTTTAGTGATTTGCTCAAAGAAACCCAGCTAATAAGTAATTAGCCAGGCCTGGGTGTGAAATTTGGTCCTGCAAGCTAGCATTCAGCTTGTTTTCTACTTTATCACTCTACCTCCCATAAAAAAGGGTAAGCACAGATGGATTACTGCATCATGGGATAGAATACTCACATTGTTGAGATCACAGATCCATTTTTTTACTCTTTATATAATTTCTGGGAGAAAAGAGGAGGGAGATAAACATCTGAGAGAGAGAAGGGAGATTTTGAATTATATACCTCCCTGTAATCCGTCATGTGGACATCCAATGAAAGTTTTGTGATGTTTTGGTTTTTAGTGTGTTTGTTATTTTGGTGGATTTTAATGGGGGTGGGGAGGAGTAGAGGAGGAGGATCTGAAGTGAAACTGCCTATCACATTTTGATTCTTTTGATGGATATCTTCTTTCAGTATATATCTGAATCTAGCTGTGTGGAAGCTCATTCTATCACTGAGAATCCAAGCTCTTTTTAACATTTTTCTTTGCATTTTGATTTTTCAGGTTCTTATTATAAAGCATAAACCTTGCCATGACAAACCTCTATTAAAAAAGCTTCACTGTACCCCTATCATATGATATCTATCCTTAAGATAAAACACAATCCCTACCCACATACCTCACCCCCGTATCTGGGCATAGCCCTTCACAAACAATTGTCCATGGACTCTATGTTCCAGCCAAACTGATGTATTAGCCATTTTTTCAACTTGATAATTACATTTCCTGCATCTCTGTTTTAGCTTTAGCTACCTTCCATGTCTGGAGGATAGCCTTCTCACCTCTACTTCCACCTCTTAGAATCCCTAGCTTTTGAAGGCTCAGTTCATATTCCATGTCCTGTATACAAGACTATCTTTCCTGACCTTTTCATTGTATTTTCCTCTCCTTCAAATTACTGTGCATATACATTATTTGTGGCATATAGTATCCTCTCAAAATATCTACTGGAGTTAATCTTCCCACTTGACCCATCACTCTTGGGGGAATGTAAACTCTTAGAGGCTAGAGACCTTTGATGTTTTTCTTTTTGTCTCTAGTACCTTTTCTAGTGCCTTGCATGCAGTGAGCACTTAATAAATGCTTGTTGGATGGGACTGAGATTATTCCTATAAATTATCTGGAGAGGAGCTACTCAACATGATAGATGTCTTGTTCTTGAGGATGACAGAGTCTGACTGATACTAACTGTCTTAATTCTCATTATTGTCATAGGACTCACTTCTGCTTGTTCCTACAAGTTCTTCTATGCCACATCTCTCTTACACATCATATTTTCCCTCTTCTTTACTCTCCTTTCTCCTCCCTTTATCTTGACCCTTTTTTCCTCTCCTCCCATGTTCTCCTTTCTCATCTCTCCTTTCTCCTGTCTTCCTTTCTTTTGTACACTTTACATACTTCAGGGACCCTATGTAATTCTTCTTTTTCTCTTTAGATTATCCAGTATTTTGATTCTGCTGAGGATCTTGGAGTTCCATGATTTACAATCATATAATATCACTGAAAGAATACCAGTGTGAATGATATATGTTTTCATGGCATCAAGCTGTTTAGGATAATAGAAAATATTCAGATTCCCAAAAGCAGTCTTGTTGGCTCATCTGGTATTCAGTTACACATCTAGGTCCCCATAAAATACAAGCTTTATTTCAGATAAATAGACCATCACATCAAATATTTTTGGCTGGAAATAATGTTGAAGATATCAAATTAAATACCCTTATTTCTGATTAAGTGACTTATGACATATTCAGAATCATGCAGGTACTAGAAAGCTGAGCCAAGAACTGAACCTAGGTCCTACGGCTCCAAATCTAATATGCCTGGGCAGGTAGGTGGTAGAATGGAAAGGGTTGTAAGACCTGTACTCAGAAAGACCTGAGTTCAAATCCGGTCTCAAACACTTATGAGCTGTGTAACCCTAGACAAGTCAATTAACCTTTCTGTGCCTCATTTTCCTCATCTGTAAAACAGGGTATACTAATAACTGACCAATCTTTGTAGACCAATTTCACATCACTTGTCATACATTTTATACTCCAGTCAACATGGTCTGCTTACCATTTGCCATAAATTACTCTCTTCACCTTAGACCTTACCTTGGCTCCCTTCTATACTCATTTGATGTGCCATACTAGGGCAACTAGTTACTTTCTGATTCCCTTCGGTAATCAAGTAATCAAAATACTCCCCCCATCCCTTACCTGAAATGACTGTATTCCTCACACAGGATACCATATATTGAAGCAACAGAGTCTAAACACCTCAGTTACAATGTTGCCACGAATGAGAACATGTTACTACCAAAATATGGACAAATCTATTGGATTTCACACTTGTTGTTCATATTTCTATTTCATCTACAAATGATGAATGAATCACCAGGCTTGGCTAGATTTTGTGCCAAAAGCTCTGGCTGTGTGTTTGTCCCCCTCAACTGGTTATGGCTATTTTGTAAACAACAACAGAAACAACAGAATCCCAACCACAACTAGCATTTGTGGGGTTTTGTAAGGTCTGCAAAGCACTGCAATGTGTTATCGCATGGAATTCTTGTGAGGTAGGTACTATTGCTGGTCCCACTTTACAGATGAGAAAACAGTCTATGAGAAGTTAAAGACTTGTCCAGGATCACACAGGCAGTAAGCAGGGTCAGGACCTGAATTTAGATCTTCCTGATATCAAACCCAGTGCTCTGACCCAGTGCCCACTTAATTGTCTCTTTGCATTCTTCAGTCACCCTGAAGAATATCTATTCACTGGATCCAGCTGGCTCAGGAGGAGAAGTGAGACTGGTGACCTGCACAACCCTCCCTCACTCAAGACAAAGTCAAGGGCAAGTCATGTCATCATTTCTCTGATGGCGTGGTCTTCTCTGAAAATGAAGGATGAACACAGACCTATGAGGAGACCAAGCTGTCTGAGTCAGTGCCCAGCTAGCTGGGTAACTCAGCTCATCAGCTCCCTTCTGTTCCCCCTCCCCCCCGGCCCCTTCCTTCTCCTCTCCAAAGGAAGGTAAATTTGGATCACCAGAGGACACCCAGTTAACTTGGGATTTATGGGCCAGATTTCTTTCTTTCCTTCCTTTCTCTTTCTTCCTTCTTTCTTTTTTTCTCCCTCCCTCTATTCTTTCTTTCCTCCTTCCTTTCCTTTTCTTTCATTCTTTCTTTCTTTCCTTCCTTCTTTCTTTTCTCCCTCCATTCTTATTCTTTCTTTCTCTTTCTTTTGGTTTTTCTCTCTCTTTCTCTCTCTCTCTCTCTCTCTCTCTCTTTCTTTCTTGTCTTTTCCAAAACATTAAAGTCATTGCACTCTGAAGCCCCTATATTGCACGACAGATTGTTGTGTTTGTCCTTCATTGCCAAAGAAGACCATGCCATCAGAGAAATGATGACATGACTTGCACTTGACTTTGTTTTGAGTGAGGGAAGGCTGTGCATTTTGCTAGCCTCTCTTCTCCTCCAGAGCCATCTGAATCCAGTGACCAGATATTCATCAGGATAACTGGAGATGGCCCAGGATGCACTGGGAGACCTTGGGGCCTTTAGGCCAAGGTCTATTCAGATACTCAGTTAGGAGGAGGTAGCACCCATTCAGTGAATAGGCCTGTTTTGGGCAGGGGCCTATTGTTGTCCAATTTATGGACTTCTGAGTGTAGTAAGTTTAAGATTTTGGGAAAGGAAAGGAAAGAAAAGGAGAGGAAAGGAGAGGAGAGGAGATGAGAGGAAAGGAGAGGAAAGGAAAGAAAAGGAAGAAATCTAGCCAGTAAACCCCAAGATAACTGGCCATTCTCCAGCCATCCAAATTTACCTGCCTTTGGGGAGGAGAAGAAAGGGGAGGGAGAGATGACAGGAGAGGAGGAGCTGAGTTACTCAGCTAGCTGGGTCCCCATTCAGGCAGCTGTGTCTACTCACAGATTGTTGTGTTCCTCCTTCATTGGCAAAGAAGACCATGCCATCAGAGAAAAATGACTTGACTTATCCTTGAATTTGTTTTGAATGAGAGAGGGCTGTGCAAGGAATTCAGATACACAACAAACGATAGGTCCCTTCCCAAATTCCACTTAGTGGCTCTTTTTGGGACTCTGCTGACTTCAGAGTGATTATCAATAGTAACTGTTGCTCTTTGTCTCCCAGCTTGATATACTTAATTTTTTCTTTTGCTTATTAAAGGGGCCATTCCCTGATTACTTCTTAAAGAGAACTATTCACTGAATGGGCATTACCTCAGTCTAAGTGAGTACCTGACTAGGCCAAGATCTTCCATTGCATTCTGGGCCTTCTCCAGTCAACCTGATGAATATCTGGTCACTGGGTCCAGATGGCTCAAGGAGGGAAAGGAGAGGCTGATGGCCATATACAACCCTCCCTCACTCAAAACAGTCACCTGCAATGCATGTCATCATTTCTCTGATGTCATGGTCCTCTTCGAAAATGAAGGATAAACACAGACAGAATCTTTCAGTATCTTCTACTAGAGTATTTTGCCAAGAACTTGTTAGCCTTATCTTCCAGTTGGAAAGGAATTACAAATTTTTGCAACTATAAGAGACCTTAGAAATTATATTGCTCAATCCCAACCTTTTGCAGATAATGAGGGAAAAGTCCCAGAGAAGTTAAAATCACCTAAGAAAATATAACTACTAAATGACTGAGTCAGGGTATAGTAGTCTATTGATTGCACAACATTGGTACAACATGCCCAAAAGATAAAAAACAAATGGATTTATTCCTTTAAATACCATCTCCCCTCATTGGGAAAAGACTCAACCTCCCACAAAATGTGTAAACAGTTCATTATTTCCAGTTTTACTGAGTAGAGTACTAGCTTTATGATTTTTTTATCTTCCCCACATGGCATGCCAATATTTAGATCAGCAACAGCAGTGTACCTTTTTGGAGGACCAGTTTGCTAAACTTAGCCATCCCAAAATGATAACTATGTCAAGTGTGGCTTGGTTGATGTTTTGTTGCTTGGATTGTAAATTCTTCACATTGTTCTTGAGTTTTTCTTATACCACTTTGCTCAACTTAACCCAGGAAGGCTCAATTCAAATTCAATACCAATTCAAGATCTTGGCAGAACTGGAAGCATTTTGGAAATTCATATTACCTTTCCTAATCTTCCCATGATTGACTCTGAAACACGATATAGATATTATTAAAATATCCATTGTGAGTTTAACAAAAATTGAGATATGAACTGCATGGCCAGGATCGGCAGATTTCCTCATTCACCTTCTGGGATTTTAACTTAAATCTGGGACCCAATTTCCCTGAATTCTGTGTGATTTTGGAGTAAAGAAAGAAAATCTAAGGTTGTAAGTAGATGAAGGCAACTATATTCCCCCATACTCTTAGTGGAGAGTAAGCCATTCCTCAGCTTACACTTTCCTCCTGTTATTAAGTGGGCTCTCGTTATCCCCCTCCAATGGCACAAAGCCAAAGAATAGGGGAGTCCTTTCAACCTTTTGTTTCCAGT
Source organism: Potorous gilbertii (assembly GCA_028658325.1). Classification (NCBI taxonomy): domain Eukaryota; kingdom Metazoa; phylum Chordata; class Mammalia; order Diprotodontia; family Potoroidae; genus Potorous; species Potorous gilbertii. The sequence continues at coordinate 248,231,767 of CM053772.1, read as the reverse complement.
TTGTGAGATCCCATTTCCCTATCTCTTTTCCACTTTCCCAAGTGCAGGAAAACTGTGTCATTTATATTGCCCTTTTAATAGAAAATGCTAATTATCACACTCTTCATCTGTCCTTTTTTCATTTTTTATTTAAACAATTTGGATAGGAGTTGTTGTTACTGTAGAAGGGTTAACCCTAATCCTAAATGTGTTCTTTTGGTTGCCTTTCTGATCTTATATATTTGCTCCTGCTAGTCGAGCTGACTTATAGATAAATGGCCAGTTAAAAAAATCCTCTACATTTCTAACTGGCCTCTTACTATCTTTTCAACCATATTTATTTTCTTCTTTTGGGATGTCTTTGGGTGTTCCCTTAATGACTGACTCTGAGACAGAAGTTCTTAACCTGGATCCCCAAATAGGTCCAAGGAGATAGATCCCAGATGTTCCATGAAATTGAATAGGAGAAAATACATTTTTATTTTCACTAGTATTTGGTTTCTTTCATAGTGCATTTTATGCATTGAAAATATTATCCTGAGAAGGAATCCATAGGCTTAGTCAGACTGCCAAAGAAGCCCATGATCCAATGAAGACTAAGAAGTTTAACTCTAAAAGAAATTTCTATCAGTCTTTTTATTTCCTTAATACCATGCTCCAAAGCAATCATGATTAGACTAACTGAAGTTTTTATTTTTCTTCCTCTTAGTCTGCTTTCGAACTGAAACGAAATATCATAGCTCATCATCCAGAATCATACAATCTTAAAGTTAGAAGGGACATCACATAAAATCTCTAGTCTCTGTGGTATCTGAAAGAAAAACCTCTTTAACATAGCCAGCCAGCGTTTAGTTATCCAGCTTTTGTGTGAAGACCTCAGTAGAGTAAAAAACTCATGGCTCATGGAAGTCAATTTCACCTTTGGATAGCTCTAATTATTAGATTATTTTATTTACATCGAGCCTAAATTAAGAAGATCAGGTAAAATTCTTCAAAGACCTTACTCACTTCTTTCATCCCCTTGCAATGGACAATGCTATATTAATTTGCACGACTTTCCTAGTCCTACTTATGTCTATTCAAGTATTAAGATGACTCATGAAACAGGTTTCTCATTGTCTTTGGCTGTATAAAGTGAGTACTTCAATTTCTGTATTTCCCTATCTAAGAGAATTTTGAAGTATTCCTTCTACTAGTTATGACTTTCTTGCATTTTCTATCTCATTTATAAAGAATATATCAATATAGCTATAGTTCAGATCCTCCAGCAGTTACTGGACAAAGGTCACATAGTGATTGCAGTGACAGTTAATAATTGTCCTAGTGTAATGGTTATGGGACAAACTCAACCCTACAACTTTCAAAGGAAAAGTAAGCATATACACACACATACATATACATACATATATATGTATGTGTGTATAAACACAAATATGATGAATATATAATGAATATATATAATGAATGCTGCCCCAATTCTATACTCAACTGGCAAAAATATGATTATGATCAAGATAGGTTATGAGGGACAAGCCAAGAAGATGTTAGAATTACTCTAAAATACAATGGAAAGCAAAGTAATGGAATTTTATTGTCTTTGATTACCATTTATATCAATATAGGTTACAATATTTCATGAATTATCTTTGGTTTAAAAAATAATCATCTGGACATTAACCTGATGATGTGAGACTCTCTATATTTAGCTTTGCCCATCCTTGCTTATATATAGACTCAGGTTGGACAGTTCTTTAAAATCCTTCCACCTCTGTAAGATCTGCAAGCATGGCCATGGAGAGTCTAGGGTCACTTCCATATAGCAAGGAAGTATCAGATTTTACTGAAGGGACCATTCTAATATTAATATTAAAGGTGACTATTAAAGTTGTAATATAAACACAATTACATAAGAACTAGTCTGTCTTCTTAGTAAAGTTTGTTTCTTGGCACCTGGTATAGTGTGGGCATATCATCCTAATGATCATATACTTGATAACTGAAATAAGATTTAAAATCATTTTAACAGCAGGCTAGAAACTTCTATACTAGTGATTAATATGCTACTTAAATATAATTCTTATCTGCTCACTAAAGGAGACCAATTGCACTTTGACTTAGCAGTAATACTAAATATCAATCATCTGTATACATGACATCCTTCTCCACCCCCCCCCTCACATATAAACAGATATACATATTCACAAACATTGATACAATGTAAGATCTCTGAGAGTTTGGTCTGTGTATTTTTTTTATCTCTTTACTTCCTGTGCCTTGAACATAGTGAATGCTTAATGACTGAACTGAATGGTATTTTTCATATAGAAAATGATAAATATCTCTTTAAAGTGTTCAGTTATTCCAACTTAGCTTCCACCCTGCTTATTCTGAATTAGAAGGGTCTGGTTGTAATTCCAGTAAGGAATTAGAGAGACCACTGGTATTTCTGAACCTCTAACAAATACGTACTCAAATCTGCTTGCCAAATTCAACCAGACTGTATATTTTTAGTCTGTGAAATTTTTCTACCATCAAAAGCAAAAGTACATCTTCATAATTATTCTCAGAATAGATAACAAATAGTTACATAAGTCTCCAAACATTATAAGCAGCAAGTCTTCCAAGTTTGTGGGGTTCTATTATACAACAATGCCTGGGAAATGAAAAAATATGTACAAGCATTGCTCTTTGTACACACAATAAAAACAAGCATTTGCATATGGTCCCTGCTTAGAGCTGACCTAAGTAGGCTCTGTGTTTCTAGCAGTTCTTCTCATTCCCAATTCCCCTTTGTTTTGGTGTCACCCTTTCCAAGTTGCCCCTCTCTCCATCTTTTCTCCTTTCTCCCCATCAAGCTACGTGATCCTTTTCACTTTGGACATTTCCTCAGCTGGCATACTTCTGATTTCCTAATCACTTTTTTCTTCTACAAAAACTTGGAGAGGCAGCATGGAGTCATGGATAGAATACTGCACTTGGAATAAAAAAGACCTTGGTTCAAACCATACCTCTGCCACATGCTAGCTTTGAGATCTGGACAGGTCACTTAATCTCTTTGCCTCAATTTCCTCAATTGTAAAATGAAGGGATTAGACATCATAACCTCTAAGGTCCTTTTTTGCCTTTAAATCTATGGTGCCATGACTTCCACACTCTATGTCTCATTCTACAAGGGCTCTGTTGATAACTGAAGCTCATTGCAACAGCTGTTTTTAATATTTAATATTGTTTTATTAACATTAACAATAATATTATTAATGTTGATATTAATAAAATATCCTTTATTCTTGAAGAGGAACAATGACACTGCGAGGGTGATGGTTTGACTTGTGAGCACCTTGGATAGAAGTGAGGCAGAGCTGCACAGTCTCACTCTCTTCTCCAGAGTCATCAGAGTCCAGTGGCAAGGCAAGAGTCAAGATGACTGTCAATGGCCCAATTTCATCAGCTAATTCTCAGAAAAAGACATGAAGGTAGTGAACTATTCTTTAAGTATTGTATTACAAATCTTTGATATTAAAAAAAACACCACCAAGAAACAAAACCTAGGCCTGTAATTTCCTCAGCATAGGGAGCTCTTAATAAAGGACTTTTAAGTTTCTAGGATCATAGATTTAGATCTAGAAGCGATTTGTGAGATTTGGTCCAATCATTTAACTTTCTAAATCAGGAACTCAGATCCTGCGGATCACACAGCAAGTAGGGTACTCAGATAGAATTTGTCCCCAGGACTTCCTGACTTGAAAACCTGTGCTCCCTTCATCATGCTGTTATTTCCTCTGCCAATGAAAAATGGTACCTGCCCTCCAATTTATAGTTTTTCAGAGGTGACTAGACCACTAAAGGCTTAAATGACTTGTACAGCCATTTTGTGAAAGATCTAGAATCTGAAAACAAATCTTCCTGATTTTGAGTCCAATTCTTTACCTACTGAGTCACATTATGCTTTAAAAAATGTTTATTAATGGAAATTCAATGACTATACAGTAGGTCAGTAAAGGAGCCATTTGTCACTATACCCTTTTGTAAGGGACCCATCCAGTGATAGTGTTCCCTTTCCCATTATGGTACGGTGATCTGGTTATTTGCAAATTATTATCTAATATATACAGAGAGAATCTTCTTTGTCATTTATTTTGCTATGCTATTTCAACTCCAGAGACTTCTGGGTGAAAATCCACAGCCTTTCAAAACAGTTTGTTTTAACAATCCACACAAGATAAACCAAAGAAATGAACAATGTCTATTTCTAGACTTGATGAGTTAGATGGATAACCTATAGAGCTCCTCTATATGTAGTATATATCTTGGATGGAGAGCAACTGGACAATACATTGGACCCATAGTTGGAAAAGAATGGCAAGTGATGTGTATAGCTTCTGGGAAGCTATGAAGGTTTTTTGTTTGTTTAAAGTCTCTAAGGTTTCCCTAAAATCCAAATTTTTAAGTGTCAATATTCTTTCAGTACTGAATACTACAGTCTCAAGGGAATATCACCAAGAGGGCAGTGAAATGCAGCATGGTTGGCGTGAGTAGGCTATAATTCTTAAAAAGTAATTATGAAAAAACTATTAAATAAAGGATATTTTTAAAAGGGATGGATAACTAATGATGAATATGGATTAGTTGAAGAGGCAAGGAAAAACAGAGAGAGAGAGAGAGAGAGAGACCTTGTGCCCCACTGGTAATCTTATAGTGTCAAGACAGACCCCAGAAGGAGGTTCAACACATGGGAAAGCTAATGGGAGAACAGTGGATCAAAGTTGTGTAGGAAAGTTGTATGAACAGGAATAGATGGGTTGTGATATGCATTGAATCTCCACAAAGAGATCAGAATACAGTTATAATATTTGATTTACTAAATAAGAGATAAAGTTATTAAATAAATATTAAATATGAAAACTTTTGCTTTGAAATACTTTGTTCTGTGGTTGGTCTGATTAAAACTCCATTGAGTAAAGACTGTGGGTTTCTCTTTTTCAAGTGCACTTCTAAAAACTACAGTTTTGCTATCCTTTACTATTCATTGTTCCTGCTTGTTGGTGATGAACCAATGTTTATGCAAAGTACTTCTTGAACTAGGGGCATCTTTTAGTCCCACGACTGGTGGGGGTACTTTCCTTCCCCTACTCAATACTATTCAGTGGCTTCTAATTGACTGCAGAATAAATTTGTGAAAAACAAAAACAAGAAAAACCCTTGCTCTAGCATTTAAAGTCTTCAGTAGTATGACTTTGACCAATATTTCCAGTATTTTTCACATTTCTCACCTTTATGAAGTCTCTTTTCCAGTAAATCAGGCTTCCTATCAATTCCCTGTATGTAATAGGTCATCTTCATTCTCTATATTTTTGTACATCTGGTCTTCTGAATCTAGATTACATTTCTTCCTCTTTCCAATGTAGTCTCATTCAAAGAATGGTTTAGCTACTATTTCCTATACAAGGTCTTTTGTGGTCATCACAGCCACTATTGCTACCAACTGAAGACCAATGATCACTAATGGTGAGCCAAAGAACCCTGTGAATAGCACTGTTCTCCCACACTACTGTCCCTGCTTTCACTTTTTCATCTATTATTGAGAAGAGAGTTTCCTGTGACTATCTGGTGACATATCACCATTTCCTCTACCACCATCTACCAAATAATTACCATCATCAGGGCAATTATATTTAATATTAACAATTATACATGGCATTGTTCATCAATTTATTCAAGGCCTTTCCTGTTGCAACCAGTTGTTACTATTTTTGTCTTAAAATTCTGTTTCTTTATTTTTTTACTTCCTGATCTGCGTATGTATCCTATCCCTCAGTAAATTAAATGAGAGAAGAAACATTTTGCCTGTGTTCTCAAGTTCACTCGGTCAACAAGCATGTGTTGAGTGCTTGCTGACTATTCACTAGGTATTATGTTAAATCGGGGAACATAAAGATAAAAAAATGTTGTTGTCTTCAAGGACTTTATATCCTATCAATGAAACCAACATGGATGCATTAAAACATATTCAAAATTTAGGCAATGTAAATACCAGATAGTCTGGGGTGATGGGAGGTATTAGCAGCAGGGGAGATTAGAAAAATCTTCATATAATTAGTCAGTATTGAATAACCATTTATTAAGTACCTACCAGGCATGAGGCATTATTCTAAGTATGGAGAGACAAAGGGAAAAGACTGTTCCTGCTCTCAAGGAGCTTACAGTTTAATGAGGGAGACAATAGGTTACCACCAGGTACAGGAGAAATTGGAGAAAATAGAAGAAAGTCACCTGCTAAAGGGGAGATAGGGCCAGGAGGTCAGGAAACCTTCATGTATAAGATGGGATTTTTATCTGAAACCTGAGAAAGCCAGAAGAACAAGAAGGCAGTGATGAGGTTGGAGAGGATTTCAGATATGAAAAATAGGTGGAGAAAATGACTTCAGTCTAGAGATGGCAAGTTATCTGTAAGGAACAACAAGGAAATCACTGCCAATGGATCACAGAGTATGTGTGTAGAGAGGTGGGACAAGATAAAGGAAGACTGAAAATATAGGAGGGGGCCAGGTGTTTAAGAGCTTTAAAAACCAAAGAGAGTAATTTATATTCGATTCTGGTGGTGACAGGGAACAACTGAAGTTTAGTGAATATGTGGGTGACCCATAGGAGCTAAAGCCATGGTGCCTTGCATTGTAATCCAAGTCCTTAATAAATGCATATTGAATTGCTGGGATGGAATTGAGTCAGTGTCTACAGAGATGTTCCCCCCAATCACGTGAACTGGAAAAGAATAAAGGCAAATATTCCAATCACAAACTTTCCAGAACCTGTCTCTGGCACCACATTAAATTTAGAATTGTGTGACATCAATGTATACTTTTTAAATGTAAATAAGGGTTCCTATTGCTTAGTTCATGATTATATCATAAAATAGGAACCCACTCTAATATTAAACATTAAATAAGATCTCAAACTAACTTGATTTGATCTAAATAAAAAGAGTCTTTATAAATTACATGGATATTAAGATGTTAACAAGGAACACATATATATATATAATATACTTGCACACATATACATATATACACACACATATATGTATATGTATACATATGTATACACACAAGTAATCCCACTTAAAATGAATCATAGTTTGACTTGACTCACTCTATTGGGAAAAATAGTCATTTAAAACTATATACACACAATCATGTAAATGTATGTATAAACATACACATATATGCATGCACATATATGTCCTATGGAACATGGATTAGGCTGTCTTGCTTTACTTGACCTCTAGAGGGAAGAATATAGTACAGTGGGTCAAAGTTAAAAAGGAACAAATTAATTCTTGGTTTAAGGAAAAGTTTCCCCATAATCAGAGCCACCACAAACCAGAATGGACTGCTAGAACTCATCAAATCACCATCACTAGAGGTCTTCAAGTAGAATGCAGATGACCAATTGTCTGGGAAGGTGCAGAGAACCTCAAGGTTTCATGAGGTGTTGAACTCATGTGACTGATTCAAAGGTTCCAAAATCCTACACGTGATTTACAGACTTTAGAATTTCACCTAGGCCAGGTCTAAAGAATCTAGACTGGGGAAGGATAGCACATTACAACTAAGATTCCTTTGCTCTATGGTATCCCTTCCAACCCCTCTGCCCCCACCAAGTCCAGTGTGTTAGTCATTCATATCAACCATTGCCTCCTGGCATAAAGTAACCATGTGTGATGGAGATATTTATAGTTGGCAAGAATTAGGGATAAAACAATCAGAGCAACACTTTATGTGCTTGAGACCTGTTTTGATTTCTCCAGATCTCAAGCTATTACCATTTGTCAAACAGAAGCTGAGATATATAACTGATGGAGGGAAACAATTGCATACTACATAAGATCTGAGAAATACTTTTTTTTGGAAATTCTTTGAAAAGGGTGAAACATATTCACAAGTGCCTGGAAAGCAATTAAGAATGAAAAACTGAATTGTTTTTACTATGTGATTGATGTCCTGATTTATTTTCCAGTCAAAGGGACCCTGGTTCCATTTGCTTTCTTCCCAAATTGACTAGTGTCTTAGAAATTGGTTTCCATTTTTGTGTTTGAGATGCAATGTTCAGAGAGCTCATCATCCTCAGTTACCTTCATTTTCAGTGATTTCCATTGCACAACACTCAAATTCTTTCAAAGTAACTCACAGAAATAATTTACTGCTCTATTTTGCCACTGTGGGGCAAGGTTACTCAGAAATCATTCTAAGCAAACTTTCTGGAGAGTTTGATGGCGGAGACTATATCTAAAAATCTTCTCAGAAAGTTCTCTGCTGAAAATCTGTATTAAAATCTTCATTTGTTGTATGATTTTGGGGTAAGTCACACCTGGATCATCATTTCCCAAATTATTAATTTTGGAGAAGGTGCTCTCTAAAGGTCACTTCTAGACAGTTGTGCATAATGTAAAGAGCAATTGCTCTCTTGCAATCTTTGTGACCTTGGCTAAGTCACTTAACTTTATTAAGCCTTAGTTTCCTCCTCTTTAAAATGGAGATGAGGGAGAGTGTTGGACTATATTCAATTCAAAATTTGTGGGGGTGAGGGTGGAGTTAGAATCTGTTTATAGAGAAGGAGAAACAAAATATACACAAGGTCATTCTTTTTGGGGGGGACCCTACTAACTCAGTTCCCCATTTTAAAATGGGAGGGTTGGACACTGTGACCACTAATGCCCTTTTAAGATCTAACTCTATGAACCTGCGAACTGGTTAGGAAAGGGGAAAGAAGTAGGAAAGACTTCATTTTAAAGAAGATACCTAAACTGACCTTCCAAAAGTGAGAGGAATTCCAAGAATCAAAACTGAGGACAGAGAACTTTCTAGGCTGGCAAGACAACTTGTACAAAGGCACAGAGGTAGGAGAATAAATGCCATTCACATGGAGCAGCTGAAGTGCTTTCCAGTTCTAGATAGGGTAAGTAAGAAATACTCTATTGATCTAGTACTGCTTCTGTGTGGCACAGAATTTTTTCTGATTGTTGTTCTTAAGGCTTTACATTGGAATATAGATTTCCTTTTTATTATACATGATGGCCCATGTCTTTCCTTCCATTCCTGCTTTGGAATATCCAAGAGTCTTGTCCAAGTCCTTATCACCACATACCAGGATGACTGTCATTGTTTTCTAGCTTATCCCTGCTTTTAGCAATATGCAATGGGAGTGAGGGGAAAGAGAGGCTAATCTTTGCTCAAGAATCTATAATGGCTTCCTAATGCCTTTTAGAAAAAATTCTTATATCTCCCTATTGACACTACGAGGCCTCCACTTCCTCCCTAAAAAGTATGACTGAACTGTAGTAGCAAGGGTAATGGTTTTAATCAGCATGAGGAGAGTACTATCTAGTTCAATGTTGACAACAGCATTAACCTGTAGGTAGTTACATTTAAGTACAGACAATTTTTGCTTTATGTAAGGGGATCACTCTGTAGACCTCTATGCAAAGTAATTTTTATATAATGCTAATTTGCCTCTATCCACCAGTTCACTTAGCCTATATAACAAAGGCACACACAAAATAATTTCTTTATGCAAGTCATAAAATGTACTAAAAAGCAGATATATTAAATACTGTGCAATGATAACAAACTATGTTATTGAAAGGTAAAGTTAATGATAAAGTATTCACAGTACTGTACAATAAAGTTACCAAAGATAGTCAAATTTCTTTCAAAATTCTTTATGTAAAGTTGAATTTGCATAATTCAAATTTATGTAAAGTGAAAATTGCCTATACATGAAAGGAGAGTTTTCAATGCAGGTGTTTTTCTATATACAACATGTTAGTTTCTGAAGAAGGAAGAGAGTAGGAAAGAAGTGGTACCTCATCAAAATGGAGCAATGTGTATATTAGGATCTGATCCATCAAGAGATAGAATAATGTGCAAAGAACACTAGTCTTGAATTCAGGGAAACCTGTAGTTGAAATCCCACCTCAGACAGTTATTAGCTGTAGGGTCATGGACAAGTCCCTTCAACTCTCTTTGCTTTCATTTTCTCATCAATAAGGTGTGAGGAGGTTAGACTCAATGTAGTCCAAGTTCACTGCAGATTTAAACTTATGACCTCATGAACTTATAAAAATGATCCAGCTTACAATTCTGTAAGAAACTGAGACAAATTGTGAGGCATCAGTGCCACAAAATGATTTTTTTAGCAGCTCATTCTTACAATTACCTTCTGACTTTATGGGGTCCTGAACACAGCGACCTTCCCATCTTAGTGTTTTCCTTTTTCATGTTCACTGAGTTCCCTGTATTCCCTACAGGAAGTAAGACATACTACTCCTCCACATTAAATTTAACAAATATCTAAGTGTCTATTATGTCAATTAACTAATATATTGTTAAATGCTTCCTATGTGCCAGGTACATGATGAGGTAGCTAGCATGGTGGCTAGAGTTTTGGAGACAAGAACATCTGCATTTAAGTCCTATGTTTGATATATAATAGCTATGTGACCACTTAAGTTTTTTCTAGACAAGTCTCTAAGAACGTAACATAGATAAAGCAATAATCTTCAACAGTGGAGAGAGGTTTCACACTGAGAGTTCCCTAAACTAAAGAAATCAGAGATCATATTTCCATGTTTCCTATTCCACTCTCCATGCCCTCTTACCCTCACTTCCAACTGTACAGG
>CM053772.1:248199391-248220613 GCA_028658325.1 Potorous gilbertii | reverse complement strand
ACACACACACACACACACACACACACACACACACACACAGCAATCATTCAGTTTTCCCCAATATGACACACCCAGTTCTCTTACTCTGAATGGCTCGTGCTGATTTTTGTTCAACCTGGACTTTGCTGGCCCTCTACTGGCTTCAATAGTCATCACAAGCCAGATTAAACCCTCACCTCCCAATTTCCTTAAGTCGAGTGTTTAAAAAGAATACAATTTGATTTGCTTTCCAGCTACTATTAATAACCTGGGAACATATACTTTAAAAAGTAATTGATGCATTTAGCTTGGAAATTTGTCACTTTTATGGCATTGTTGGCTATATTTGCTCAACAATATTATAATAAACCAGGAGTTCTTAGCCGCAGGTCTGTGAACCTTTTATTTGTAATAATTTGATAACTGTATTTCAATATGATTGATTTTTCTTATAATGGTATTTTATTTTATGCACTTAAAATGGATCTCTGAGAAGGGGGTCCAAAGGCTTCAGCAGGCTGTTTAAGTGTCCCATGATCCAAAAAGTCCAGGAGCCCCTGTGATACCATAAAATCAAGCGGCTACAGAGAAAAAAAAATAATTAAGGAAATAGGGAAATGGGGAGACTTTCAGCATCCAGAATAAATAGATCCATTATTACCTGTGAAATGATGTATTTTTCTAGACACTTTTCTTTTAAATTATAGTGGTCTAGTAGATACTGTGAATATCAATCACACAGCTTACTAAATAGGAGTTAAAAGAACTCAGAGTTTAGCTTAACAACTGATGAAGGAAAAACCAAGTGGATGAAGAATGCTTGTTGTCCAGAGTATGAAATGCAGTTGGATGGGCAGTCCATTGAGTTTATCTAGACACTATAGATGGATAATCAGGCGATCCCAATGTCAAATAAAAAAGCAAAGAGCAGACTGGAATGTAATTAAAAATATATGAGCAGATTTTTCAGGAACTCTAGGCTTCATTCTGAAACCAAAATTCATTTTTTTTTCTTTTGATACTACATGGCTGAGGACCACAGCCAATAAAGATAAAACCTGTGGGTCAGCCAAAAGCAGTGATGTTGGAGCTAACTATGCTAGTTCCTAGGAGCTGTGTGTGAGCATTTACACTTTGGAAATTGGCAAGCTACAAATCAGAGCTTGTGATTGTCTACCTTTAAAAAGTAATAGAGAAAATGTCAAGAATGCTGACTAAACTTTAAAAATGTGTTCTCCATGCATTCATCCAACCAATCCCCCCACCCTACCAAGAAAGCAACCTGTTATGCATTTTCCAGTAACTCCATCCCAAATGGCCATAAATGAATATGTATTGGTATGGTTATCACTAGATTAGGAACGTATACTTAAGTAATTAATATATCACAACCAACTGCAAATTGCCTACAAGAAAAGGCATAAAAGTGATGATGAAAGCATCTGGAGAGGAAATAAGCTCATCAAAGATTTTGAAAAATACACGGTGATAAAAGACTGCAAACCTGCATGCTGGACTACTGAGGCTCCAACACGTGGGATAGATTGTTCATGAATGAGCATGGATAAGAGTCACCAAGGAAAGCATGCTTTAGATGGGTTTTGATCACATTCATGACTGGGGTAGAGGTCCATTGACATTTTTAAGTAATAGGAGAAAGCTATTTCATTGATTTATTGCTCAAAGAATTTTAGGTTTTTTGATTTGTCTATAAAATAATCAAACCAGATTACAAAGGCAGGAGTTTCTAGATTTCTCCCCTAGGAATTCAATATAAAACCAAGTGCAAACACCATCAATTTGGGAAATGAAATTTAATAAAAGTCTTCTTAAGGATTTGGAACTGATTTAATATTAGATTTGTGAAATAAATAACTATATAAAAAGAAAGAAAGGAGACAAATAACTAGTAAAGCAGTTTCAAGAGATGATGGATATGGAAACAATTTCTGAGAAATATTCATGCATGTCTGCTCATAGATACCAATCTGTCCTCACTTTGAATATACCTGAACACACCCTACAGCCCAATGATTTACTAGTCACTAAATGTAAGACCAATTAGTTTTCAGATTCAAGCAAAGAACATGTGGAAACAGAAAGATCAGAGATTTGGGTAATAACCACAACCACTTGTGGAAAGTAAATTCTGTCATAAAACAGAGAGGAATTTAACAAACTATTCAAGGGAAATGAACGTTTTGTTTTTCTAATACAGTATGGTCCTGTATTAATATCACAGTTCTTCATTCTTAAATACAGTTCTGCAGAACTTCTTCAAAAGTTGTCAAAATCATGTCTAAAAGACTTTGGTATGACACTGGAAGAAAATATTATAAGATGGGATTTCCTCCCTATAAGAAATTAGCTTCACCTTTTCTCTTAATTGCTTGGTAGCCTAGTGAAAAGAGGGCTAGACCTTGAGTCTGGAAGATTTAAGAAACTTAATAGTTGTATGATCCTGGATAAGTCATTTAACCTATCTGCTTCAATTCTTTCATCTGTAAAATGGAGAAAATAATAGCATGTCCCTCCCATGGTTGAAATTAAAATTAGATAGTTTTTGTAAAGTATTTAGCAAATCTTAAAGTGATATATAAATATAAACTCATTTTGATCATTTTGATCACTGTTAACTAAAGACATAAATATGCTATTGAAAGGATGATTTTCAAAAAGTTGAGGGGAAATAGTTATATTTCTTTAATCTGTCCATATATTCCTAAAAGACAATGTCACATCTCTCAGACTCTCAAGTTACTGATTAATTGTGTGGTACTGGGCAGGTCAGTTTGTCAAAGTGTCAGTTTTTTCATTTAAGAAAAGATGCATTTATACACAGACTAAGAACCAAAGTGACTAGTCCAGCTCTTTTATTTTACAGTTAAAGACATGAGACTTTGGGGGATCTTTAAAGTCATTTTGAGTTCCAAAAGTCCATCATTTCTTGATTCTCATAGAATCTTTGGATCAGAGATTTAGCCCTTGAAAATAAATGCATCTATCATATAACCAACTGCAAATTGCTTATAAGAGAAGGCATAAAAGTGGTTATGAAAGAAATCAGTCAAAGAGGTGAGTCAATCACAGATTTTTAAAAAAAGCAGCCCAATGATAATAGAGCATAAACATGTACACTGGTCAATTAAGCCTCCAACACATGGGGTGGGTTGTCTATGAAACATTTCCATCAGAGCATGAATGAGTCAAAAAGGAAAAGAAGTTATAGATGATCGTTAGGATTACAGGCGTTAGACCCATCCTTCTAATTTCACAGATGAAATAACTGAACATAGAGAGAGTAGGTGATGTTTCAGGGTCACACAGATATATCATATAAAATTTGTACCTGGGGTTTCTTGACTTCAAATCTAGTGTTTTGTCCACTATACTATTCTGCCTACCAGATAACAGATATGTTTACTCAGTTGTGAGACATCCTCAAAGTTCCTCAAATGACTTCTTGATTTAGCAAACATATATTCTTAGATCCTTTGCTGTCTTTATCTCTGTCATCAAAGAGACAGTTTTGTGCTATGAAGTTGTTTTATTTACACAATGATGTGGTTATTATTTTTTCTTTACAGAGTAATTTACCTCTTACATCTATAAGATTTTATGGTTTACATGGCATTTCCATTGAAATAATCTTACAATGTATACTGTAAATATTTACCCCTATTTTACAGATGATTAAACTGAGGTTTTGAGAAAAAAGTGATGTGCCCACACATTAGTGCCAGAGCCATGAAAAAACAGCAACAAAACCCAGGTCTTTTAACCCTAAATCTAATGTTCTTCCTACTATACCAAACATCCTCTCAATTTTAGGCAATTTTTTTTCATATGCACAGAGTGGGAGGAGAACTCTGAAATCTACCCTGTGCCTGAACAAAAACTGTCGTATCTATAGCTTACTCCCAATAGTCATGAAGGCTTTGGTTGACCATTTCCAGGGACTAGGATTTTTCCACCTTTTGAGGTAACTCAATCCACTTTTAAATGGCTCTAATTGTTAGGAAATCCTTTCTGAAATTAAATTTAAATTCACCTTCTTGCAGCTTCTACTCATTGTATTTCTGATGCCAAGCAGAATAAACCTGATTTAATTCCTCTTCCCTGGGACATCCCTTTCATTCTACATCAGAAGTGAGACTCATGTGGCCCCAACACTCCCAAGTGCTGCTTGAACTGGATCAAAATGTAACTGGGAAATAGTTAACAAAATAAATAAAATAGGCTAGAATGTAGAAAACATTAACATATTTTTTTCCAAGTCAATATGCAGTCCACAGGAATCTGTTTCTATTTGAATGTCACAGTACTACTCTACAGAATTTGAAGTAGCATGTGCATTTGGGCAACAATTAATCATTTATTATGCTCTTAGTACAATGTGCCAAGCACTATTCTAGGCACTGGTACTCAAAAGTAAACCTGGTCTAAGTAGTGTTTTATAACTAAGTCCCAATTAGTGTCAACCCTGAGAGCTGAAGGCCCACACTTGAATAGCTTAGGACCATTTCTTCCATACCCTGAACATCAAAGCTGGTGAATGGCTGAAAAGCCATCTTCCAAACTGCCTCTTCCTTGTACTTGGCTGTTTCAGCCCACACACTGTTCTGTAAGCCTGATGAGATGAGTACAACGCTTACCAGTCCCTTAAGACAGAACAAAAGAACAAGTTTAACAAATTGCTCAGAAGCTCAGTGGACCAGAAAAAAAAGAGTGGAAAATGATCAAAAAAGAACAATCTTTCATGCTGACTTACAGCTGAGTTGGCACTACTGTTCTGTGCCAGCCAAATCAGCTCTGAATCAGTCTGTATGTAGGAAGGGACAGTATTCACCAAATTACATTAGGTATGAAGGAGAAAAGTAAACTTAACTCAGTCTTAATGAACTAGATCTATCTGTAACTATTACAAGGGATAGGATGACCTTGCCAGATACCATTTATTCATGGAAGATGACCAGAAATTGTTTGCTTAACAATATCAGTGAACAGTAAAAGAACATTAGTTGTACATTTCAAAGTACACAGTATGTTAAAAGGATAATAGGGGAAGGGGAAGAACCTTTTCACAGTTTGAAATGAATTTATAATACTGCAATAATACTCGAAGATTATTATAATGAGAAGGTTGGCGCCATGGCATCATAGAGGACATTATTGACCATATTGGATGCCATGCCACATTGGTACGTTTGAGCTTATGGCTAACTCTGTTAGATATAATTAATAGGGTAGAATTTTCTCAGTCTTAAAATTAATTTTTAACAAGGAAAACAATGCAAAGTATTTAAGACCTCAGTCATCTGTGAGTCTTTTCCAGATCACTTTTTGTTTCATCTCTCCCTCTTCCTTGACTCTTAGCTATTTTAGTCACTGGATATCATCCATTTTGCTCTACCTCTTTCCTCTATCTCTTCTTGTATGTACCATGCTACTATTTTACTTCCAGCCCTTGTTCCCTTAAACCTGCTTTGTTTTAATCACCTTCTATTTGGTCTCTGAGACTTTTGTCTCCTCTTCCTTCCAGCCATACAACAAGTAATTACCTGATTAAACACCTTGCAATTCTGCAAGCATTCTTAGGATCCCAGGACCAGAGATTAAACCTAGCAGGGACCTCAAATCCTACCCAGCCCAAATCCCTCATGGGATAGATGAAAAAAAATAGAATCAAGAAAGTTGGATTACTTGCCCAAAGTAACAAAGGGAATAAGCACCAGAGGCAAGATGTAAGCCTCATTCCTCTGCCCCCAGAGCCAGGTCTCTTTTCCTCCTTTTCTACATGTCCTATCCATTTACTTACTCCAATTCAGTTCAATACATTTCTTAAGCACCTACAGTGTTCATGCACTTTGGTAAACTCTGGGACAATACAATACAAGGAGGAAAATGTAACTTTATATATTATATTATAAATTATATTTATATAATTGCTATACATGATAGACATGTGTTATATATGGAATTATAGATTATTTTATGTAATTTACTTATCTCTGTGTACGTGTATATGTACACATACACATATATGATATGTGTATGTATACATAATATATATAATATCCATTCAATAGAAGGTAGTCTCCTTAAGGATAATATTATATCCATGAATACTTACTTATATTCATGTATATTTATTTGTATAAATATATGTACATATATATATATGCATATATGAATATGTATGCATGTATACATAATGTTATCCTCAAAGAGCCTCTCCTTTATAGGAAGAATGTGATACATATACTGATAAGTAATTCAGAGTATTTGGGGAGAGAAAGAACTATCATTTGGACAAATGAGGGAAGGTTTGTCCTATGAGATAACTGAGGTTAGCCAAGAAGAAAGGCAAGGAATCTGAGAAGTAGAAGAGTAGAGAAAGTACATTTTAGGAATCAGTGACAGGCTTTGAAAAGGTATGGAGACATGAGATGGAATGTTAAGGTCAGAAGATGTTAAGAGTAAATTTTGACTAGACTGTAGACTTCATGATGAGGAAAACTAAGAAGAACGTATGGAAAGAGAGGTTGGAGCAAGAATGTAAAGGCATTTGTAATTTATGACAGAGGCAGTAGTGAGTTGCTGAAAAGTGATATGGTCAGACTTATACCTAACGAAAATTATTTTGTTAATGACATGAATGCTGAAATGGAAAGGGGGCAAGAATGTGTACAGGGAGATAATTAGAAAGATATTACAATAGCACAGACTGGAAATGATAAAGTCTGATGTATAACTTTGAAAGTGAAGATAAATTTCCCCAACTGATAAATGGTCAAATGATATGAACAGGCAATTTTCAGAGGAAGAAATTAAAGTTATCTATAGTCATATGAAAAATTGCTCTAAATTACTATTGATTAGAGAGATGAAAATCAAAACAATTCTGAGGTACCACATCACACTTATCAGATTGGCTAACATGACAAAACAGGAAGATGATAAATGTTGGAGAGGATGGGGGAGATGGGGGATGGGGGAGACTAACTCATTGTTGGTGGAGTTGTGAGCTGATCCAACCCTTCAGTTTGGAACTATGCCCCAAAATATGTGCATACCCTTTGACCCAGCAAAATAAAAATGGGAAAGGGTCCCACATGTACAAAAATATTTATAGCAACTCTTTTTGTGGTGGTCAAGGATTGGAAATTGAAGGGATGTCCATCAGTTGGGGAATGGCTGAACAAGTTGTGGTATATGAATGTAATGGAATAATATTGTGCTGTAAGAAAGAATGAACAGAAAGACTTCGGAGAGGCCTGGAAGGACTTATATTAATTGATGTTGAGTGAAAGGAGTAGAACCAGGAGAACATTGTATACAGTAACAACCACAGCATGGAATGGAATTTTTCTGGTAGACTTAGCAATGCAAGGACCTAAAGTATTCCCAATGTACTCTTGAGGCAAAATGCCATCCACATCCAGAGAAAAAACTATGGAATTGGATCACAGAATGAAGCAGAATATTCTCTCTTGTGTTATGTTTTGTTTTGCTATGATTTTTCTCATGGTTTCTCCCATTCATTTTTAATTTTTCTATGCAACATGACCAATGTGAAAATGTGTTTAATAAGAATGTATATGTAGAACCCATATAAGATTGCATGCAGTCTTAGGGAGGGAGGGGGGGAATGGGGGAAAGAGGGGGAGAAAATATGACTTATGGAATTGATTGTAGAAAATTGAAAACAAATAAATTAATAACAAAAAAAGAAAAATAAGAAAGTGAAGATAAATGTAAGGTATAATGCAGAGATAGAATGGGTAAGAGCACCTTATCCCATATGGGGAATGATGGAGAAGGAAGTATCAAAGATGGGTTTGATGTTAAACTTGGATTGCTGAAATGTTGCTGGCACTTTCAAAAGAAATAGGGAAGTTTGAATGAAAGAATGGTAGGTCTAGAAAAAGAAATGATGAGTTCTATTTTGAACATGTTGTGATGAACATTTGGAGATATCTAGCAGACTACTAATAATGGGAGACAAGAGGTCAGGGGAAAGAAACTAGAACTAAATATCTAAATCTATAAGTCATATAAATGGAGGTGAAAGCAGAACAGGTGAAATGATCATGTGCCAAAGTATAGAGAAAGAAGAAGTCCCAAGACTGGTACATGGGGTATACACTCATATTTATGAAAGGTCGGAAATGAATAGTGATCCAAAGGAGATTGTGGAGTAGCCGTAGTCATAAGGAGAACTAAAGAGAGAATAGTGTTATAGAAGTGAAGATGAAGGAATATATAGGAGAGGGTACTTCATAGTATCAAAAAGATCAAGAATGGAGCAGCTAGGTGACACAGTGGATAGAGCACCAGCCCAAGAGTCAGGAGAACCTGAATTCCAATCTAGTCTCAGACACTTACTAGCTGTATGACCCTGGTCAAGTCACTTAATACCTGATTACCTGCAAAAAATAAAACAAATAAAGGATCAAGCATGTCAAATGAAATGAAGGCTGAGAACAGACAAAGATGTGAAAGTAGAGAGAAAATTAATAATAATACCTATTATTATTATATTTTTCAAGATTATTTGATAGGTGGCAAAATAGCTAGGATGCAAAATCCAGGAAGACCTAACTTCAAATCAATCTCAGAACCCAGGGCAAGTCATTTATCCACTATCTCCCTCAGGTACATCATTTGAAAATGATAATACTAATAGGGCCTTCTTCCCTGGGGTAAAATGAAATTATATTTAGAAAGCACATTGTAAACCTTATGTCAGTTTATTACTCTTCTCTCTCTTTACTACTCCCACATCTGGTGGCTCTTTCTTAGCCTTAATTTGTTTGATATCATTGGTGCTTTGGTGAATTACTCTCCCCTTCTGAATATACCTTTCCTTTTTGCTTCTATGAAGCTGTTTTCTCTTGACATTTTTTTTCTGATTATCTCTTTATTATACAGTATTAGCATTGGAAACCAGAATATAATGGATTAAAAAGTAAAAAAGTACAGGCAATAAGTACAGTTTGGTGATCTCTTTCCCCTCCCTCAGAAGTTTGGCTGTAAAAGACAGAGGGGCTATTAAAGAATGACCAAAGGGTAATGGAGGAGCAAGGGAATTATTTTTAAAGATGGGGAGAAAGACTTCTGGGAAAGATTTCTGGATGGGCCCAAGGGCAAATTGATTCTGGTCAGTCTTTGCAAATATGCTTCTTTCTTAGAGTCCTCAGAGATTGGAACAAATGATGAGAAAATAGAGTTATTTACAAGCATTTTGGAATAAGAAGCAGGGAAAAGGACATTCATGAAAAAGGCTGAGATTTCTCAGTTAAGAATAACATTGAATTGGGGTGCAGAGTCAAGACTGTGCAGTAGAAGGACAGACCTACTCTTAACTTTACCCCCAAAGCCCATAAAATACCTGTAAAAAATGACTAAACAAATTCTAGAGCAGCAGAACTCACAAAACAACAGAGTGAAAGAGATTTGCAGCCCAAGAGAGCCTGGAAGGTCAACAGGAAACATCTATTGCACTGGACAGGACTTGAGCAGGTAGAATGCCAGGCAGCAGCTGTGGTTCCAAGATTTCTCACTCCTCAAATGCCAAAGACAGCTTCAAAGGTCAGTGAGAAAGTTCTTTCACCTTGGTGAGAAAGGAGCAGGGGCCAGCCCTAGCTTCAGATCCAGGGTAGGCAAAAGTCATAACAGCACAGTCTCCATTTTTGGAGCCCTGTGCCTAAAGATCTTGGGGGAACTGAGCTACTGACATGAATCTCAGCCCTAAGTGGCGACCTTGTGGTGAGGAGGAGCACTGGCATGGTGGGGCTGGAGGCAGTTGTGGAGAGGAAACCCTACTCACAGATCCTGGGCAAAAAAGCATGTAATTATTCCCAGATCAGAGTGCAGGCCAGGAGAGACACAAACTCCTCTCCCTTGATTGTGCCACCTTGGAGGAACTGAGAACTTGCAGTTCCCTAGATTATACCCTTCACTTGACAAAGGACTCAAAAGTCAAGAAACTGGCTGGGAAAATACCCAGAAAAGGGGAAAAAATAAGATTATAGAAGGTTACTTTCTTGGTGAACAGGTATTTTCCTCCAACCTTTCACAAGAGGAAGAACAAAGCATACAATTAGAGGAAGACATCAAAGTCAAGGCTTTTTCATCTAAAATCTCCAAAATAAAGGCCTCAGGCCATGGAAGCATTCAAAAAAATTCTGAAAATCAAGTAAGAGAAATGAGGAAGAGGAATGGGATGAGAAATGAGGGTGATGTAAGAAAATCATGAAAACAGAGTCAACAGTTTGCTAATGGAGACCTAAAAAATACTGAAAAATGTAACATCTTTAAAAATAGGCTAACTGAAAAGGCAAAAGAGGTCCAAAGAGTCAATGAGAAAAATGCTTTAAAAAGCAGAATTAGTCAAATGGAAAAGGAGGTTCAAAAGCTCACTGAAGAAAACAGTTCCTTAAAAACTAGAATACAGCAGATGGAAGCTAATGACTTTATAAGAAACCAAGAAATTACAAAACAAAACCAAACAAATGAAAAAATTGAAGACAATGTGAAATGCCTCATTGGAAACAACAACTGACCTGGAAAATAGATCCTAGAGAGACAATTTAAAAATTAGGGGGCTACCTGAAAGCCATGATAAAAGAAGAGCCTAGACATCAACTTTCAAGAAATTATCAAGGAAAACTGCCCTGATATTCTAGAAGGAGAGGGTAAAATAAATATTGAAAGAATCCATCAATCACCTCCTGAAAGAGACCTGAAAAGAAAAACTCCTAGGAATATTGTAGCTAGATTCCAGAATGTCAAGAAGAAAATATTGCAAGCAACCAGAAAGAAACAATTCTAGTATTGTGGAAATACAATCAGGATAACACAAGATCTAGTAGCTTCTACATTAAGGGATCAAAGGGCTTGGCATATGGTATTCCAGAAGCCAAAGGAACTAGGATTAAAACCAAGAATTACCTACCCAGCAAAACTGAGTATAATACTTCAGGGAAAAAAATGGTCATTCAATGAAAAAGAGGACTTTCAAGCATGTTTGATGAAAAAAAAACCAGAGATGAATAGATAATTTGACTTTCAAACACAAGAATCAAAAGAAGCATGGAAAGGTAAACAGGAAAGAGAAATTGTAAGGGACTTACTAAAGCTGAACTGTTTACATTCCTATATGGAAAGATAATATTTGTAACAATGGAGACTCTTCTCAGTATTTGGGTAGTTTGAGGGATTTTATAAATTATATATATAGACAGAGGGCACAGAGTAAGTTGAATAGGCAAGGATAATATCTAAGAAATAAAAATAAGGGGTAAGGGAAGAATATATTGGGAGGAAAATGGAGAAATGGAAAGGAGCAAATTATCTCTCATAAAAGAGGCAAGAAAAACCTTTTTCAATGGAGAGGAAAAGGGGGGAGTTGAGAGGAAAAAGTGAAGCTTACTCTCATCACATTTGACTTGAGGAGGGAATAACATGAATACTCAATTTGGTATGAAAATCTATCTCACATTATAGAAAAATAGGGAAGAAGGAGATAAGTGGGGTGGGGAGATGATAGAAGGGAAGGCAAATGGGGGGAAGGAGCAATTAGAAGTAAACACTTTTGGAGAGGGACAAAGTCAAAAGAGAGAATAGAATAAATGGACAGTATAGAATGGAGGAAAATGACTATTATGAAAGTTTTTTGCACAACTACACATGTATAGCCTATATTAAATTGCTTACCTTAAAAGTGGGGATGGGTGGAGAGGGAGGAAGGGAGAGAAGTTGAAACTCAAAGTTTTAGGAACAAATGTTGAGAATTGTTTATGCATGCAACTGCAAAATAATAATTACAGGTAATGGGGCATAAAAATCTATCTTGCCCTACAAGAAAAGAGAGCAAATGGGTATAAAGGAAGGGAAGGGTGTGATAGAAGGGAAGAGAGATTGGGGGAAGGGGTATTCAGAATGCGCAGTGTTTTGGGGTGGGGAGAGGGGAGAGATGGGGAGAAAATTGGAACTCAAAATCTTGTGGAAATGAATGTTGAAAACTAAAGAAAAAGAATAATAAATCTCTGTTGAGAAAGGGGACATAATTTCAGTATTATCTTATTGAATATCTACAATTTATATAGTGCCTTAAGATTTGCAAATACATACATATATATAATGTCCGTATATGAATAAATCTGTGTGTATATATGTATGTATGTGTACATATATATATACATATATACATATATATATATATCATATTTGATCCTGACATTAACCACATATAGGTTATGTGAGATAGGTGTTATGACTACCTAGCTATATGTTATTGCTGTTCTGCTATGTTTTTTTTTTCATCTTTAGAGGGCCAATGTCATCACAATGTTGGGGTCAAAGTTGCGCTCCGCTATGGCTGATCAGTCCACAGTATAAGCGCAGAAGGCTCTGCTGCAGGTTGAGCACAGAGTTCATATGAACATTTGGGATGGAGATGTCTCTACATTGCATCTCATGTTTCCTTTGTGCTACTGTGATTCTATTTTGCTCAGGGAACCCAGAGTCTTCTTTGATGGGGGTACATCACACTAGGTGGTCCTATGACAGTGTCTCCCATATCTCACAATCAACATTAAAGTTCATTAGAAAGATATTGAGAATGTCCTTGCATCACTCCTTCTGACCTCTGTGTGAGCACCTGCCTTATAAGAGTTTTCCATAAAATAGTTTTTTAAACAATTGTCCAGCCAGCATTCAAACAATGCAGACAGTCCATTAGAGTTGCACTCTTTGCAATAGAATTTGAATGCTTGTCAGTACAGCTAAAGAGAGGACTTTAGTATCCAGTACCTTATCTTGCCAGGTAATCTGAAGAATGTTCCTAGGACGATTCAATTGAAAAGAGCTCAATTTTCTTTTCTGGTACTGGCAGACTGCCCAGATTTCCAAGGCATATGACAATGAAATTAATGCCATAGCTCCATAGACCTTCAGTTTGGTAAGCAGGCTAGTATGTTAATATGCTAGTATATATTTTACTTGGTAAGAGAACTGTGGCTGAGGTTAATTTACATGTCCACACTCACACAACTAGAAAGCACATGAGGAAAGAATTATTAGAAGTTTGGTCTTGGTGTAGTCGCTTTGAAGGGAGAAGACCTAAAGAGATTTTAGAATGAATTATACAAAAATGTACAAAAAGATCACTAAACAGAAGTGAGGCCTCAATTTAGATCAGTAACCTGTACTCAACTTACATGATATAATATGGATTTGTGCACTGCCCCAACTCCCCGACTAAGAGATAAGCCACCATGTTTCATTATGGGAGTATCCTTGCTGCTACTGAATGTTCCAGGAAACTTCTTTGACTTTTGATTATCTATTTCAAAATGTCAGTTAAATCTCAGGGTGGACATCTTGTCTAATGTCTCTGACTTTAATAGGTAAAATGGTCAGTGCATCTAGCAAAGAACTTTTAAAGATAAGAAACTACATCATGGTTTGCCACCCTCAAAGTGGAAATGGATATGTCATCAAAAACTCTGCATCTAGATCAAAGGTTTTTCAGATGTTCCCACTGAATTATAGCAATCAAAGTTATTTGCTACTATTGTAAAAAAAAAAAACAACAAAAGAAAAGCCTCTCAACTCACTGAAACTACCAGTTTTCATGACTAAGGCATAAATGATCTCTGTGGTCTGACTCATCAGACCTGCCCACACTAGTCTGGTATTAAAAGTGGTTAACAAAGTTGAAAACTTTCTTTGAGTCATCAGTGTCATCTGAAGGGTCCCACAGTGGAGAATAGCTACTGGACCTGTTATCTCATTGGTATGAAGGACTTGTGGGTGAGGAAATCCTTTCTCCCAATGTAGGTGAGCATCACACCTTTAACCCATAGTCATAGAGAGCTGTCTAGAGCAAATCTTACTAAAAGGCTAAGTAGCTTGCCTAGGGTCATAGTCAGCATGTGACTGAAGCAGGACTGGAGAGTCAGCATTCTAAACATGCTGTCATGCTTCAACCACATAAAGCTTTTCACAGTGACTGTAACTAGGGACTTGAACCAATTAGTGATCTCCAACCAGAATGAGTACAATATGACAAACAATGAAATAAACCACATTACTTTTGCATTCTATAGAATCATAAAAATATGTTTAGAGGTATGTTTTAAAATTATTGAGTCTCTTCTTACTAGACCTATATAGCCAGTGGTTTTCTCTATGACCTTGGTTAAGCTATTTTACCCTTCTATGTCTTAGTTTCCTCTGCTGTGATTGAGGATGGTGGAGGAGATAAATGACTAGATCGTCTTTCACAATTCCAAAAATCAATGATTTTATTTCTATTTTCCAAACACTGAATCAAAGCAAAGTCATATCATAAAAGTAGATGATATTTCATTTGGATTCAAGTCTAGCTGAGAAACTCTTGTGGGAGATGCCACATCGTTATACAGACAAATACTTGATGGGTCTTCTGAAGAAATACCTAGGTAGTGATTTAGGAGGAGACATCTGAATAAGGCCTTGAAAAAACCAATGATTCTAAGAAGTGGAAGTGAGAAGTCAGAGTATTTCAGGCATGGGGAACCATGAACACAAATGCAGAGAGGCAGGAGACAAGAAGTGCTTAATTCAGGAAACATCTAGAAGGCTAGTATGGTTGAAATTAAAGGGCACATATAAGGAATAATGGAAAATAAGATCTTAAGAGTCAATACCTCCCATTATATAAGACAGTAAATCCTTCTCTGAAGCAAAGATAAAAGTTTTGGATATACAGATATCCCAAAGTAGAATATAATAGTTTTGTCCTCATTGAAGGACTATAAATAAAAGCTGGGTGCTCACTTGTCAATGAAATGGTAGAAAAGAGGCCAGTTAATGTCTGTGTGGGAATAAAAGACTTCTGAGGTCCCTTCCTACTATTTCCTAATTCAGTTACCAGAGAGACAGAAGGGTATAAGAAAAAAAAGTCCCTAGATTTGGAGACTGAGTTCAAATTCCACCTCCTCCATCTGTGTGACAAAATCACTTCTTTCCTTCAGATCTGTTTCCTTATCTCTAAAATAAGAGTGTTGGACTCTAAACTCTATCTTGTGTTCCTATGTCCTATTTCCCACATTCTGGTTCCTTACTATTTAATGAGCTTTACCTTTGCAAATGGTAGATGCATAATTAGATGATCATTAGTATATTAGAGGTAGGTGAGGAAAAGGAAGCCCAGAAAGGTGATGCAATTTGCCAGTGGTCTCATGGCTGGTAAGTCAATCAATCAATCAATAACCATTTAGTAGGCACCCACTGTGGGCTAGCCACTGTAAAGTTCAGTAAGCAGCTGAGTTTGGACTTCTAGGCCTGAGCTTGATCAATTTCACCACAATAGAAAGTCAAAGACTCTGTATAAAGATGATAAAAAATAACTTAAGAAACTATGAGACCAGAACAGAAAAAGAAATTCCTGTGGCAACCAGAAAGCCCTATATTTATTCGGGAATATTTATATGGCTGGCTTACCATGGCAAACTTTTCTTCTGGAGCTGTTATGTGTTTTGTGAGATATCATTGAAAACCTAGACTGGATCATTTATCTAGAAAGGCAAATAATGAGTAATTTTTAAAAGTAACCATAATTAAATGATGTTGGTTATGATAAATGATTTGTCTGATCTTCCTTAATCTGTAAACTCTCCTAAATTAGTACGTGAAAATTCATCATAGAATTTGGATGAGAATGTCATAGATACCATAGATAGACAGATGATTAGTAGATAGATGGATCGATAGATGGATGAATAGATAGATAGATAGATAGATAGATAATAGAACATTAACTATTGATGTTGCAGAATATTGGCATGTAGCTCAGGTACTACGCTAAATTCTGGGATTACAAATGTAAACAAAAAGAAAGCTTGCCTTTATCATTAGGAAACTTACATTTTAATGGAGGAAGCTGATACATAAAAGTGAGTTGAGAGAGTGGGGATAGGGAAAAAGTTAGATGGAGAAATTCTGTCTCAGTTTCCATGGAGAAGAAAAAAAAACTGCTGAAAAGCTACAGAAAGAAAGCAAAAGTCATATTATATTTCAAGTCACCAGTTAGGTATTGTTCTCCCTATTTTCTTTTCAACAGCTCTCTCTTTCAAAAACTGTTTTTGTTCATCTGAAATGCAGAAAACTGGCATAATCTACCCAGTTGGTTTCTACTATTTGGAGGCCATCTCAGTCGCTCTGCATGTAATTCAGCTGCCCAAAGATAGTGGCTGCATTGTACAATGGCCTCACCTTCCTCTCTTCTCCACAGACTCATCCTCCATTCCCCTTAGGGCCACATACTTGTGAACCATGAGGCATAGGGGTGTTTTCTGGACTGAATCAGGAAGAAAGTCTTCCACTTGGGACAATACTCTGGTCATGCCACCCTAGTTGTAGCCCTCCTGAAGTGAGGGAAATGATGGAGATGATTCTACATTAGATCTTCTATAGAAAAAATATACTTACTGGCTAGTTAGCCTTTCTTTAGCAGGTAAACTGTCCACAGAGTGATATGGCAGAAAAAACAATTCTGGAATATTTAGCATTTTCATCCTTTTAATTGTGTGTGTGTTCATGTGTGGTTTCTTCAAGTTAGATTTAAGAGCCTCTCAGAACACTAAAACACATTTGTTACATTCTAAAAAACAGAAATAAAGTTCGATGTGTACACCTGCTAAATTCTGCTCTCAGTTCAGCTAATATATTTTGCATAGAAGACATAGTCTAAATGCTTCCATTTTATAAAGATGTTATTTAGCAGAAGAGGTGCAGTGATGTTCAACAATTCATTCGAGTCCTATATTTTGTTAATGACAGAACCAATGATATAAAGATAGTTCTCTCAGCTCCAAGTCTAGGTAATTGACATTATTCCATATTGTTTCATTATTGGAAGAGGGCAGTTCATTTGTTCAGGACTCATCTTTGACCCTGAGTTCCACAGTCAAAATTATAAAATAAATAAAGTATCAAAAATATAACTCATGAAATATGAGTGGTTATTCAGATCTCATTTCTGGTCATGTGGGTTTCTTTGACGTAAGGAGCTCTTACCCTAGTCACTCGTATCTTCATCGTCAAAGAACTTAGAAAGCATCACCCACTATGGTAAGAAGATCTGCAGGTAGGTGGCAGATGAATTGGAGGCAGCCCACCACAAGAATAAATGATTGAGTAGGTCTCATCAAAAGGATGGCAGGTAATAGATGGACCATCCAGTATACAGGCTCAGATCCATGGGACCACAAATAGTGAATGGGGAGACTGAGAACCTTGTGGCATATCAGTAACTTGGCTGTTCTAACACAAAAGGAAAGGCCGAATGTAGGATTATAATTTCTGAATTTGGTGAATCTTAGTTCCTAAAATGACTTTCTTAGCCTGGTTTCTCTTGGCTACCAGCCCAGCAAGTTAATTCATCTGAGTGGCGAATGGGGAGAAGAGAAAGTCTGAAGAATTAAAAAAATATATATCAAATATAATAAATTATTTTTTCTTCTTCATTTCAGATAGAAACAGGAAATTTTTCCAACATCTCTATTCCTCTATTTCTTTTTCTGTAAAATTAGGGCAAGAGAGATGACTGCTAAGATCCAGTTCTATATTGATGGCCTTATAATCCCTTACCTTACCCATTGTACCTACTTGAAAAGAGAACCAAAAAATCTAAGAAATTCAGAGGGTGAGGCAGGGGACTGGGGATGAGTAACTGAATTCATTTTTACACAAATTCCACTCAGGTCATTCTGTCCAGTTCATTTCTATTTCTTTGTTCTTCTAAACCCTGCAACTGAAAATAGTAATAGTGGTATATTTATTTAGAAATCTGAGGTTAACAAGATGCTTTACACATATTATCAAGTTCAAATATGCTGGATACTAGCTCCAACCTATTGCTCCAGCCTGATTATACATTATTTCCTCCTCTCTGCTAACTCTACATTGTCTATATTCCAGTTAAACTGACTTTTTTTTGGTTCCCTTTATAAGACTTTCTATCTTCCTCACTAGTATCTTTGCCATAGTACAGACCTGGAATGTTCTTCTCTCCTACCCCTGCTTTTAGGAATCCCAAGTATCTTCTATCTTCAAGGCTCCACCCAAGTGCCTTGTTCCACAAGAAGCCTTTCCTAATATTCCCAGTTGTTAAAGCTTTCCCCACTAGTGGTATCACTTGGCATTTACTTTGTATATATTAATAAACAGATTCAAGGATAGACTGTGTGCTTTCATTGAAAACCCTATACAAAGAAACTCTTTCTACCAACACAGGATCAGACTTTCCTCAGGAGCTTAGTCTTAGAGAAATGATATTGAATTCATATTGAAAAAGGGCACCATTAAAACATGTAAGCATCTCAGCAGGCTACATATTGATTAAGAAAATTGCATATTAAAATTATCTATATTCCATTGTACTTCATATATTTTATCATACATTTTCCATTTGTATTTTAATCTGGTCGGGACGCCACTTGGAAGTGTTGTCAATTTGTGGCCAGGAGCACATATACATCCACTCTGGCCTGAAGCACTGAGAGGTTAAGTGATTTAGCCACTATGTGTCCGAGGCAGGAACTGAACCTAGATCATCCAGGCTGCTCTCTGTCATTCAAATATGTATTTGCATATGTATTTTGTATTTTCTTCTTTGTGGATAGGTGGTCATTCTCTATATCTAGCTCCCCAGTAGTATGAAAACTTCTCAAGGCACAATGGTATTTTGTTTTCAGATCTATATCCCAAAAATTAGTATTATGATTGGCACAGGGACCTGACTCTCAGTAAATGGTAGTCACATTGAACTAAAATGGACTGGATTGAAATGAACTGACCCAGAAGGCCTTATGGAAGATTTTGTGTATCTGGGCATTCTGATGGTTTTCCTTGTAAATTCCCTTCAGTGCTAACAACTTACAGGTCAAATCACTAGAAAACTGGATAGGCTGGTCCAGACATTTGCAGATCATTTTAGGTCTTCAGTCCTTAACATTTTGTTGTTAAAAAGACTCTTCTCCAGGATCAACTTTGACAGGGAATTGTGTCCCAGGCAGGTGTGAATTTATGTTTCTTGGACATAAGAAGGGGGTGAAGGAAAAGAGAAAGGCTGCTTTCATCCCTGCAAGTTTGTCTTTCATAATGAATTCCATAAGAAACACCTTTGAGTGAAAGGTACCATGGGAAATATTTTCTCGACCTTTTGCTTACATGTCAATGATCTCATTGGGCCTGGTCCTCTTGATGGTTAACTTTTAGTTGTCCCACAAACCCAGGGTGCCCAGTCACCTTCATTTTGATAAAAGAGACATCAGGAGGATTCTCTGCCTTCACCATCTAAACCAATGAAGGTGTAGTTCCTTCTCTTGTACATTATATAGGACTTAGAAATTATAGGATCATGGATTTCAAGTCAGAAAGGCCCTTGGACATTATTAGTCCTCACCACCTCACTTTACATTTGAGGAAATGGAAGGCAAGAAAGATAAAGTGAACTTCTACTGTTAGACAACAAAAAAAGGGTTCTAGATTTCAAGTTTTTGAAGGACTCTCCCATGGAGGAGTTAGACTTGTTTTGGCTGACCTCAGAAAAAAAGAACTAGAAGCAATGAGAAGCAGAAAACTTGGGAATGATTAATTTTATCCAAAAGTGAAATAGGCTGCCTGCAAAAGCCATATTAATAATTAATAATAGTTAATAAAATAATATATAATATAATATTGATATTAATAATCAGAATTTATATAGGGTGTTCAAAGAACTTTGCAGACATTATTAGTGTTGATTCCTGATCCTTCAGACCTTATTAGGGTTCTGTCTCCTCTCAGATTATCTTATATTTACTTAAATGTTCATTGTTCCCTCTACTGGAATGTAAGCTTCCTGAAAGCATGGACTGTCTTTTGTGACTATTAATACAAGACCTCCTCATACACCAAAGACTTAATTCATATTTGTTATATTGAACTGAATCATAGGACTTCTCACGAGTAAATAGACTGAGAGATATTTTATTTTGGTTTTGAGTGCAGCTTTTGTACCAGTGAAATAAAGGTAGCCCAGTTTAAGAAGGCAATGGAGTCAGAAGCAGAATATCAGACTCAGGTTTGTGAGAAGTGCCACTAATTGGCTGTGTCATCTTGGAAAAGTCAAGTTTTCCTCTGGAAAATGAGGTGAGCTATACTAGGTGATCACTGGGGTGCCTCCCACCTCTACCATTCTAGAGCACAGAAAAGGAGAAAAAATAGAATGAGCCTATTAAAACTATAGGAAGCACTGGAACTGAAAGGAACCTTTCAAAGTCATAGGTCCAAGTCTATCATTATATAATTGAAACAGAGACCCTGAAAGATTAACTAAAGTTGTAAAAAGAGCAAAGTCAATATGCGTAAGAAACACAAATCTAGGTTCTAGACTAAAATCGTTGCCACTATGGATGGCATGCTATCTTGCTGAAGCTCTATCCGTACTAACTACCATTTCCTCCTCTCTTTCCTCTTCTCCCCTTCCCCTCCTATTTTATGGTTGAGTAAAATAGATTTCTATACCCAACTAAGTATGTATGTGTACATATTTATGTTTCTATACACATACACACCCTACTCCCAATAGTGCTGATCAAGCTGCAATGGAAACTATTATGTTCTTCCAAAAATTTCTAAGGGAATACCAGCCAAGGTCCATTTGGAGACATCGCATCAAAGAGCAGATGGAGAAGCCACTAGGCAATAAAGGGGCAGAGGATAAAGAAATAATGGGAACAATTCCAAATATGAGGACAAGCATCCAGGTTCATCCCTCCACTCAGGTGCCAAGCTGAAGTTCTTAAAGCACAATTTGAACCATGACACTCTCTTGTTCAGGAAGCCCTGGGGTTTCCTTCCTGCTTCTCGGATAAAACACAATCACTTCAAAATGATTTTTAAAAACTCTTCACCAGTGGACTTCAATGTAACTTCCCAGGCTTATTTTCACACTATCTCTTCAACACTCTGTGCTAAGCCAGAGCAGCTTATTTCTTTTTCCTCTATGGGACATTTCTATCTTGAACCTCTGTGCTTCTATACAGGCTGCTCCAAATCCCTCATTCTTGGAATATTTTCCCTCCTCACTTCCAACTCATACAGTCTCTGACTTCCTTCAAAGTTCAGCTTAGGCTTCCAGTTCCTATGCAAGCCTATCCTGATTTCCCTGAGCTGTCAGCACCTTTTCCCCGAAATTACTTTGCA
>CM053772.1:248171080-248198891 GCA_028658325.1 Potorous gilbertii | reverse complement strand
AAGCAGTAAACACATGTCCAGAAGTCTCTGATTCTGTTTATCTGCATAGTGCATGTAACAAATATTTTTAAAATGCAAAAGAAGCTAACACATGAAAACAGTCAGTCACCAGTGGTGATATCAACACTCTGTTCTCAGTATGTCCTAGAAGTTACAATACACTGACTATCCTACCATTTTTCTGTATTTTTGTGTGCCCATTACATAGAATTTTGATGTTCACCAAGACTTTGGAAGCTGTCTAATCTAATTTTTCCCTTAGCAGAAGTTTCTTCTATAACCTAGTTAGCAAATGATTGGCCATTTAAAAGACAAGAGAACTCATTATCTCTAAAACCCGCCCACTGTACTGAAGGATTATCCTGGTGTTCTGGACCTCATGAAACCAAAAGACTCAAGATTAAAAATCCTATACATTACGTTTAAGTTTCCAATACAATTCCCTTAGTCACCCTCCAGCTATGGGATTGATTACATAGCTATTTTTCATTGCATAATTAATTTAATCTATCAATTCAAAAGCATTTCTTTAACTCCCATTATGTTCCATGCACAGTCCTAGATGCTGGCGATGAAAAGATAAGAAAATGAAAGTCTATGCGGTTTGGGAGCTTACATTAATCAGAAGATATGCATTCCCACATACATATACATTTGCATATGAACATATATATGCATATACATATCCACGCAGAGATAATATATGAACAAATATATACAACATGTGAATATAAAATTAATACAAGTAAAAAATTGGGGGGAAGGAGAGGCATGGGAGACATGTCAGTAAGAAGTACTGCTTGAGTTTTGATGGAAATTAGAGAGTGTATGAAGGGGAAGTAAACCAAGTGTGCATTGGAGACACAGACATGTAGAGAGGAGCTGAAATGCCATGTGTTACGAACAGCATGACGTCCAGTTGAGCAGGATATAACTGAGAAGAAATGTTCCCAATATTTTACCAAAATTTGTTTCCCTTTCCCTTCCACTTATTTTGTGTTCTGCTTCTGTGATCTGCAGTCAAGCAAAAAAAAAAAACAAAACAACAACAACTCAAATCCTCTTCCTCATTACCTAGAAACAACTCAGAATTATTTAGTCCTGAAGTGCAATGTAGTATTAAAAAGAGGAGGGGGAAGAGAGAGAAAAGAAACCTGAATAGGTTGTTAGGAGACCTGATGCTAACCTCAACTTTACCATTAACCTTCAGAGAAGCATTTCCTCCAGGTCTCGGTTTCATCACATGAGGGTGGTTTAGAGAAATTCAGGGCTCCAAATCTTTTTTGGTGCCAAGACCTCCCATCCTTTGGCAGTGGTGAAGCCTATGGAACTCTCCTCAAAATAATGCTTTGAAATAAATGAAAGAAATGCTAAATTTCAGCGAGGGGTTAGGGAAAATAAATTTATTGTCCCCATCCAAGTTCAGAGACTTCTTGAAATCTTAGAACCCAAGGTTAAAAATCCCTCCAGTTTAAGTACCCACCCTTAGCAACCTTCCAGTCAATGGATTCCATAGCTTTTTTGCCAGTACTAAATTGTGTCCACTAGAGGGCATTATTGTTTTGTGTTTCCTTTGTTCCATTTTTGCTATATATAAACTCATACTGCTCCTTTTAAAAGTCTTGGCCAGTATAAATTAGTCACCTGTAGTAGGACTGAATCTTGCTCCGATTAAATTAGAAGGCATTTTGTTGTGTCTTGGTCGAACTCTTATATTGTGAGCAAGAGTCTGCAGTTTGTGAAATAAGAAATAACTTTAGCAAAGTTGCAAGACACAAAATAAACCCACATAAATCATCTGCATTTCTTTATATTACTAACAAAGCCCAACAGCAAGAGATGGAAAGAGAAATTCCATTTACAGTTTCTGTAGACACTATAAACTACTTGGGAGTCCACCTGCCAAAGGAAACCCAGGAACTACATGAGCATGATTACAAAACACTCTCCACACAAATAAAGGAAGGTCTAGATAACTGGAAAAACATCAGTTGCTCATGGGTAGGCTGAGCTAATATAATAAAAATGACAACTCTACCTAAATTAATTTACTTATTCAGGGCCAAACCAATTAAACTACCAAAATTACTTTATAGAGCTAGTAAAAATTATATCAAAATTCATCTGGAAGAATAAAAGTCTGGAATACCAAGGGAGTTAATGAAAAGAAATGCTAGGGAAGGTGTCCTAGCCATACCAGATCTTAAACTGTATTGTAAAGCAGCAATCATCAACACTACTTGGTACTGGTTAAGAAATAGAGGGGTAGATCAGTGGAATAGGTTAGGTACACAAGATACAGTAGTCAATGAATATAGCAGTCTACTGCTTGATAAACCCAAGGACCCCAGCTTCTGGTATAAGAACTCACTGTTTGACAAAAACTACTGGGAAAACTGGGTAACAGCATTGTGGGAACTAGGCATAGACCAAAGCCTGATACCATACACAAGAATATAGTCCAAATAGGTACACAATCTAGGTATAAAGAAGGGTACTATAAACTAATTAGGGCAGCATAGAATTGTTTATTAGTCAGATTTATGGAGAATGGAGGAATTTGTGACCAAACAAGAGAGAACATTATGAAATGCAAAATGAATAGTTTTGATTATATTAAATTGAAAAGGTTTTGCACAAAGTCAATGCAACCAAGATTAGGAGGGAAGCAGAACACTGGGAAAGAATTTTTACAAATAGTATCTGTGATAAAAGTCTCATTTCTAAAATATAGAGA
The DNA here is from genome assembly GCA_028658325.1 of Potorous gilbertii. Taxonomy (NCBI): domain Eukaryota; kingdom Metazoa; phylum Chordata; class Mammalia; order Diprotodontia; family Potoroidae; genus Potorous; species Potorous gilbertii. The sequence goes on along the minus strand of CM053772.1, from coordinate 248,196,154 downwards.
GAAGTGAGTCAAACTTACAAGAATGCAGGTCATTTGCCAATTGATAAATGGTCAAAGGATATGAACAGGCAGTTTTCAGAGGAAGAAATTAAAGCTATCTAAAGTCTTATAAAACTCATCTAAATCACTATTGATTAGAGAGATTCAAATCAAAACAACTCCAAGGTATCATATCACATCTGTCAGATTGGCTAACATGACAAAAAATAAATGTTGGAGAAGATGTGGGAAAATTGGAACACTAATTTATTATTGTGAGGTGATCCAACCGTTCCAGAGAACAATTTAGAACTATGTCCAAAGGGCTACAAAAATGTGCAAACCCTTTCACCCAGCAATGCCATTTCTAGGACTATATCCCAAGGAGATCATAAAAGTGAGAAAAGGACCCGCAAGTGCAAAAATATTCATGGCAGCACTCTTTGTGGTGGTCAAGAACTGGAAATCAAGGGAATGCCCATCAATTGGGGAATGGCTGAACAAGTTGTGGTATATGAATGTAATGGAATGCTATTGTGCTGTAAGAAATGATGAACAAGTAGACATCAGAAATACCTGGAAAGGCTTATATGAACTGATTCTTAGTGAAATGAGCAGACCCAGGATAACATACACAGTAACAGTCACATTGTGCTAGGGCTGTTTTTGATAGACTTAGCCCTTCACAGCAGTGCAAGAACCTAAAATATCCCCAAAGGACTCTTGATGCAAAATGCCATCCACATCCAGAGAAAGAACTATGGAAACAGAACACAGAATGAAGCAGACTGTTTTCTCTTCTGTTATGTTCTGGTTTGATTTAGTTTTTCTCACAGTTTCTCCCATTCATTTTAATTCTTCTATGCAACATGACTAATGTGAAAATGTGTTTAATAAGAATGTACATAAAGAACCCCTATAAGATTGCATGCCGTCTCAGGGAGGGGGAGAAAATGTGGAACTCATGGAAGTAATTATTGAAAACTGAATACAAATAAATTAATAATTTTGGGGGGAAAGGGGTCTGCAACTTGGAACTGGTATCACATCTCGTATTAAACAATTAGACCAGAAAATGTTTGGAATAATGGGCAAGAGGCCCATAGAGCAACTGCTCCTCCCTGTAAAGGCCAGTCTGGTATTGGCATCTTTGGGGGCCCTTAGAATCTTAGTCCTGAGCCTATTTAGAAGACAGGTGGTATCATGAGCGGAGGACTAGACTTGGAGTCAGAAAGACCTGGGTCTTTCTCACACATTTAACTAGCAATGAGTATCTCTGGAAAATCGTTTGACTGCTCTTTGTCTTCTTTCTCCATCTGTAAAATGAAGGGATGAGAGGGTTTGTCTCAATATCCTTTAAAATTCCTTCAAATTCTCATCCTCTGCAACTTGGCTTTTAAATTTGATTCTGTCACTAATTTGTTATATAATTATATTTGTTTTATATATATAAATGCTATGTTATATATGTGAAATATACGTGTAAAATATCTATATATAGCATATATGTTACACAATGATAAGCAAATCATCTAGAGATCTGTGGGCCTCAGAAATATGCATCTGGAAGGATTTTGTTGATTGTTTTTCATATGTGTGTATTTGCATACCCATATATACTCACACATGTATACATATATACACATACATGCATGTATAAACATATATAGACACATATACTCATATGCACACATATATTCTATATATGAACATGCAAATATATACATGTATGTATACACATACATACTATATGTACATACATATAATGTTCAAGCATTCAGTTGTGTCTGACTCTTCATGACCCTATATAGGGGCAATTTCTTTTTCCAGTAGATCATGTTTTATCATGTAAGTGTATATGTATGGATGGATATATGCATGTATATGTATATACATATATACACACATGCAGGTGTAAATATATATCTATACACATAGTTTATTACACTTGGTTTCCTTTGTAATCTTATGTATTTTATTTTATGCATTATAAAGTATTGTGAGAAGAGGTCCATAGGCTTTACCAAATTACCTAAGGGGCCCCTGACACATATGACAAGGAAAGAACCCTTGACCCAGAGACTATCCAAGCTCTCTTTCAACTATAAGATTCTTTGAGGCTGTTGTTCCCTTCCTTACAAGGATGCCAGTCTCACTCTTTGCAAGTTGACCCAGGTAAGTGACAAAAGGTATGGAGAGGTGGGCCATTGTATTATAGTTTGTCCAGGGCCTCATTAGGTGTCAGTGTGGATGAGAGACCTGCCCAGTAGGAACAGAAATACAAGAATGGACATGATTACTGACTGTTCTTTTTAGGAGTCTCACAATAAATATAAAATGACATCTACTTAGCTCAGTTCTTTAAGGTATTCCTAATCAGTTCTATGACTTTAGACTGCTTAGGTCTCAGTCTCCTGTATAAGGAGAGGATTGAGATAGCTCACTTTTGAAGTTCAGTTTCCAATGGCAGGCCTGATCCAGGATGGTCCTTTGATAGTTTGGGTCTGAAATTGGAATGAGATGACATGTTGTAGTCAATCTAACAATTAAGAAAAGGAGGTTTTATGTGACTGTAGCAGGGGAAGGATAATAAATTCAATAAAGGGATGACCATCAGGGAAAACGTGCTGACTCCATGGAGCCCACCTTCTCAGTGGTATTCATGGTCTATGGGACAAAGCCTCTATTGCTCTGCCTTTTTCTATCCAGGTGACCAAACAACTATAGCAATGACCTTAAACTGCTGAACCAATTCCTCTCAAGGACAATTTCAATATCTTTTAAGGAAAACCTTTGCTTAACTTACTTGGTGAATATAGCACTTGGAGTTGAAAGGATTATTAAAGGCCTCACTCTCTCACTTTTTTCATATGAAGAAACTGAGGCCCGATGACAAAGTTGCCATTTATAAACTTGAACTCTAGGTAGTGAACAAAAAGCAATTAAATTCAACTGCGTAAAGAAAGATACTAAAGGATAGAAGGATGTGAAGCTCGTTTCAGTATGTTATCCAGTCATTTCAATCATGTCTAACTCTGCATTTGGGGTTTCATTGGCAAAGATGCTGGAGTGGCTTACCATGTCTTCTCCAACTCATTGTATAGATTTGAGTTGGACTCAGATTTTACTGAGTCCAACAGGGTTAAGTGACTTGCCCAGGGTCACACAGGTAGCAAGTGTCAGAGGGCAGATTTGAACTCAGAATGAATATTTCTGATGGCCCACCCAGTGCTCTTTGCACTGTGGCGCCGCCTAGCTGTCAGGATCGATATAGGTACTCGTTAGCCTATTTTTGCCTTGTCATAGCCTTATAGTTTTAGAGCTGAGGTTTCAATCTGATTAGTGCAACTCACTTCCCCAAAGGTCCCAAGGCCCCAGAGAGCTTAAGCTGAGGCAGCTATGTGGTATGGTAAATAGTGCTGAAGATGGAGCAGGGAGAAAGCATTCAATTACAGGCTTAGATACCTTTGAGTCATGTGACTCCAGAAAAGTCACTCAACCTCCCACCTTCAATCTCTTCACCTGCCAAATGAGGATAATGGCAGTGCCTAGTTCACGGGATTATTATGAGAGTTGAATGAAATAATTTATTTGAAGTGCTTTGCCAGCTTTAAAATACATTATAAGTACCATCATCATCTTTATTCAAGATCTCACCAATAGTAAGTTCAGAATAAAATAATTATTTGTATTGTGAAATTCATCATTTTAAAATTTAAAAAAATAGTTTAAAAATATAGTTTAAATATATAGTTTAAAAATGTAGTTTAAAAAAAAAGAAACAAAACCAAGAATTTAATCTGTTTCCTCTGACTCTAAAATTCAACCCTCCTAGGTTACCTTGTTTTAGTTTCATTGGCTTAACAACTGTCTTTAGGATCCTTTGTCTATTTTTAAAATTTTATTTTATTTTATTCTGGACTTAAAAAAATAAACATTTCCATGATATAGTAGAGTAGAAAAAAGATGATTTTACATGACTGCAAATTTATGTACAACTTGCTATTCCTTTGAAATTTATAATTAATTTATCATGTAACTCTTTTTCTTTTTCTTCTCCCATCCCCCACCCTAGAGATGGCTACTATTAGATACAAATATGTGTGTATGTATGTATGTATGCATTTAAAAATTCTGTAATACTTCTATTTCTCAGTTCTTTCTCTGGATGTTGATAATGTCTTCTTTCGTATGTGCTTTGTAGTTAATTTGGGTTTTCTTTATACTCAAAATGACTTAGAAAGTTTCATTTCTCTTGCTCTATCAGTTTGATCTAGGTTGCTTCATCATTGCATCTCTGTCTCTGACTCTGCCTCAGCTCTCTGGTTTCTGATTGGATATGATTTCATTTTCCTTTGTTGGCTCAATCCTTACCCGGCTTACCTTGTTCATCTGACACCTCAGCCTCTTCTGCCTACTAGCCCTGAATCCTCTAGTGCATGGTCTGTGGTCTTCCTCAGTCAGACTGCAATCCCTCAGCTGCATTCAAAGAGATGATTTGCCATTCAGTCAGGCTGTCACTTCTCTCTGCTGGTTTCAGTAACATCTGAGAGATTTCACAGATCAAGCCAGCATTGCCCTGGTTCACTCCCTACGTCCTGGAACTTGTTTAGATCCACAGGATTTAGATCTGGGCAAGGCTATAGACATAATCACCACATCTAATCCCTTCCTTTTACAGTATGTTTTTTGTAAATGAGGCTGGGACCCAAAAAGGGTAAATGCCAAAGTAAATGAAATTCTCTATGGAGAGACAAAGATGCAAAATGGGGAAAGCACTGGACTTAGATTCTTTAGACATGATTTCACAGCTTAGATACTTCCTACCTGTTCAGCATTAAGCACATTGATTATAAAAATCTGTTTCTTTCTCCATAAAATGGGAACAATAATATTTGCCTGACCTATTTCCTAGGCTTGTTATGAAGAAAGTGATGGATCATTTAAATTCAATTCATTATGACGTGATGTTGATGCTAACCATTCTGTAGTATTCTGTTGGGATGCACAACAGTTCCATAGAAAAGTGAAGTCATTTGATGTCAGTTTTCTCCTACATAGATTATCTGATGATCAGGGAAGCATGTCAAAAAAGCCCTAGTGGATTATGATTTCCTCGAACATTCTCCAGTATTTGATACACTGGAGTTAAAAGGCCCTCTAGACACTGCAGTTCTCATTAACGGAGTAGCCTTCCCAGGGAAATATTACCATTGGTTCCTCTTTTCTCTTTCCCTGAGAGCTGAAAAAAGATTTCACCTCAGGGAAGTATTTTTTGCTGGTTTCCTAAGAGACAGTTTCTCTACCTTCAAAGAGAAGGCTATAGTTTCATGTGGTATGGATCACAGGATCATTGGATCAGGGCAAGAGGAAACCTTAGAGATCATCTAGCCCAATCCCTTCATTTTACATGTGAGACAACTAAGGCTCAACCAGGTCAATGACTTGTTTAAGGTCATATGGGCTATGAGAGGCTAGAGAGGTAGCTGTGAAGCTTACGTATTAGGTGTCACAATATTATACGATAGTTAAGCACACCATGATAGGATTTAGAGCTATTGGGGGACTTAGAGGTCAAATAGTCTATCCTCTATCCTCCTTATGTTTCACATGAGGAAACTGAGGACCAGAAAAGATCCAAAGGACAAAATTAGGAGTAATGAGTGCAAATGGTATACAGGCAAACTTCACATTGAAACAAGAAAAACAAAATCCTAATCATTGGCGCTGTCCAAAAGCAGAATGTTCTACCTCCAGAAAAGGAAGTGGATACTTTACTATTGGAAATCTGCCAGAAAAGACCAAAAGACCATTTGTCAGGAATATTATAGAAAATAGTCTTTGAAGTTATGGATTAGGCTTTCTGGTTTTTGAGATTCTTCCCAACTTTGCAGTGGAGGGAGAGTAGTCATCTAGGTAGTCATTTTCATAAAGAGGAATAAATGCTAATGCTAGGAAGAAACAAAGGTCAGCTGGGTGACACAGTGGGTAGAGCAACAGGCTTGGAGTCAGGAGGACCCGAGTTCAGATACAATCTCAGACATATATTAGTTGTGTGACCCTGGGTAAGTCACTTAACCCTCTTTGCCTCAGTTTCCTCATCTATAAAATGAGCTAGAGAAAGACATGGAGAACCACTCCAGAGTATCTTGTCAAGAAAACCACAAATGGCGTTGCAGAGAGTCTGACATGACCATAATGACTGAACAAGAGAAAAAAGAAGAATGTACAGACCTTCTGTCTTTAAATTTGGTGCTCTTTCCTCAACTCAACACTGAGTCTATACAGTAACGCTTATGATAATGGTTATACAATTTTAGAACTGGAAGGGACTATGAAATCATTTAGTCCACAAATTCTTAGTATGTTTTTAATGTCATAGGCCTCTTTAACATACTGATGAGGCCTAAGGATCTCATGTGATATTAAGATTTTAAATGTACAAAATAAAAAACATAGGATTACAAAGGAAAGCAATTACATTGAAATATTTATTCAAATATATTTTTTTAAAAAGTTCACAGCCTCCACTTAAAAAAACCTCAATCTAATTAAAACCCCTTCAAATAGAAGATGGGGAAATGAAAACCTAAAAAGGAAAATATTTGCCCAGGATTTCAGTTCATTATTGATTAGACTAGGGACTAGAACCTAGATCTCCTTTGATTCCTTCCTATTGGAAAAAGTGACTTCTGGAAATGCACAGGAGATAAAAATGCCATTCATAGTGGAGTCTAGATGAGCCCTTCCAGTGGAGCATGTGTTTCTAATTTGGGATTTCCTCCCTTCAGGGGATATCTCACATAAGGTGTTGCTTTCAGGGTTTTGCACATTCCCTCCAAGCCAGTGCCACTTGGTGCCTCTTGAAATGAGAGAAATGACATGTTCCAACTTTCGAGTGGGCATAGTTTCATTTTCGCAGATGGTCATTAGTGCTGGGTGCCAGGGAATCATTTGCTTCATGTTTGAGCACAAGGAGGTCACGGCTCTATCCCCAAACACTGAAATCACAAGCTATATAGAGTTTATATTAATAGAAGGGATATCTCAAGTAGATTTTTTAAACCATTACCATCCCCATGCAAATAACAAAGGAGAAAAGAGACACTCGGCTATAATGAGTATATTTTAAATATTAAGATGTACCACATTTTAAAGAACAATTTTGTCATTTGAATATCTAAGAGAAACCTGTAGCCTTTGGCATCTAAGGTTGGGTAGTTTTTGACAATTTTTCTGTTGAATACCTGAGAGAAGTATAAAGATATGTTGCAGTAGACGAAGTCTTAGTAATGGAGTGAATGATAAAATGTATTTGGAGGAACAGAGAGATAATAGGTGAGGAGAAGGGATATTTACCAAATAGAAAAGTACCCAAACCTCAGACACCATAAATCACAACTGAGTCCACATTGTCTCTAGGGTGTAAGAGAGCTAGATGTCATGTGGAGTCATACACTTTGAAGGTAAGGGAATTGTTGTATGTGTTCAGTCAGACACCTGGACAGGAAATCAAGAGACCAGCCCAGAAGATGATCAACCTCCTGGTGATTTAAAAAAAAGGAGATGGAAAACATGAAGGATTCAGAAAAACTTTCAAGGACATGGACAAACTGATACAGAAGAGAATTGGCAGAACTAGGAGGATGAATTTGTTTGACCTGGATTGTATGGTTGTTCAAACTGAGGGTTGTGGCTATAAAGCTGGGAGAGATCTCAGAGGCTGACTTAACTCAAACCTTTCATTCTATAGGCAAGGATTAGGAGAAATTTGAGGAGGGAAAGCATACTTCTACCTGATATCTAGAACTATTCTAAGTGTATAGTAAAGGGCACTTACTTGTGTGACCATCATTCCCCCCAAGAGAATACAAAGACCTTGATAACAGGAACAGCTTTATGTTCCTATATTCCCAGTACATAGGAAGGCATTACATATACTAGGAAAATGATAAATGTGTAATGACGTTGTGTAGATTTAAGGAATCGATGACCATAAAAATATTGGATACGCTACCAATAACAAACCTTGGAAAAAGCAGATCCTTTTCATTATAAATCTCATCTCCCTTCTTTCTTCAGCTATCAGTCTGAAACCATTGACAGATTTAATGAACTTAGAAATTTTTTGCTTTAAGAGCATCTCATTGTATTCATAATCCCTTGAAAAAAACCAAAGACTTTAGCTGTATAAAAGAGACATTGATCCAGTGAAACTGCCTAATTAATATACTTGATTTTTATGAAGCTGAGTCTATGGCCAACTCTCCACTTGTACCCCATCTAAATGATTGTCTGAGGGACCAATAACTAAAGAATGGAGATGCTATTAATATGTCTGTATTCCACTGATAACTCAAATGAATATTTCCCCTGCAAGCACTGAAATGATTTAATACCTAATTTACAGAGGTGACCAAATGTCCTTCCAGAAAAGGGCTGATGCATGGTCTTAGAATCTTGTCTAATAATTGCCTTCATTTTAAGTGTTACTATTTCCTTAATAGATTTTTGTAAAAAAGCAATATAAAGAAACCTAGTCTGGTGGCATTGGAAAGGAGTTTTGAGTTTATCCAGTCCAATTCCCTGGCTTTACCAAAGAGGATACTAAAGCCCTGAAAGAGAACAAGACTTATCCAAACTATACTATTGGTTTTCCTCAATATTCTCTATTTTGAGGTTAGTGTGATTAAATGATTTGCCATTTTCTTTTCTAGCTCATTTTGTAGATGAGGAAACTGAGACCTGCCCAAGGTCATTCAGCTAGTGAATGTCTGAGGCCATATTTGAACTCAGGAAGATACATATTTCTGACTGTAAGACAAAACCTCTATCCACTGTTCCACTTACCTGTCCCAAAATCAAAGTATTCTAATGAAAATCTTTCAATCCATGCTCATAAGCAGAGAGATTTCATGTCCAGATGTACCTCTTTCCTAGCTGATCTTTTCACAAGTAACACAACCTACTTTTTAGTTGTATGCAGTTCAGACAAGTTTCATCATCCCCATTGTGCTTCTTATTTCTATTATATTTAATTTTTATTTTTGATTAGACCTGTTTTTCCATTAGCATTGAGAATGCCTCGTAAACCCCCCCCCCCTACTAATTCAAGTTTTCATCTATTCTATAATTTACAGTCTCAAAGAGTGGTCTGAGGTACTACTAGGTCATATAACTTACCTATAGTTACTCAGCCAGATAAGCCAGGAACTGAATCCAGGTTTTCCCAACTCTGAGGCTACCTCTCTTGTCCATCTCTCATATATACAGTTAGGTCCTGATTAGTGCAAATTATAAATCCCATGAAGTGGTCTCATGCATTTGAATTCATGTTCTCCAAAGTTATAATTATGTAAAATACTTTAATTGCATCCAGCCAAGTAGAAATATGTAGTGTAAATTATAATAATGTGACCATGTGATTTATTATTTTCACTAGTAGGGATCTAGTGACACAGTATAAGACTTTAAGATACATAAATCCCCTTCCTTGGCAATCATTGTAGCACCAATGCAATATGCACACTACCTACAGTGGCCATGAGTATGCCAGTGCAATTGGGAATTGCAAAATACAACAGACTCTCCACATGGAAGACAGAATCAAAACATTTATTCTGATACCAAAAAGTCAAATCCATCATAGTAACAAAGAAATCTATACATAATAACAATGCAGAGGGCAACACCATCCCCAAGCCTTCTCTCTGTTAGGCTTCCCACAAACCAGCTCCCTTAAACAAATCACAAACAAGCTGTCTCACTCATGCCAGCCAGCTGCCTGCTTTTCTTTCTCTCCCTAAGTTCTGACTACTTTGACCAAATATTCTCTCAGCTCTGCTCTAGCCCCATCTCTTCCTATTCCACCCTTCTTGGTCCACCCATTCAGCAAACTCCTCCAACCACGTGTGACTTAGACTTCCATATGAATTAAGCAGATCACATGGGCCTATCAATGAATGGGAAAGATCTTCCCATTTAAGTTAACATTACAGTCATTTGTACAAAGTCATTCGCTCATACTTTGGTCAAAGAAAAAGGTAATCAAGACTGGGAGAAACAGGAAGTAGTCATAGTAAATGCTCATAATCCCCATAGAGAAATCTATGGAAGAAATAGAAAACCTATGGAAATAGAATGATATACTCATCATCTCTGTCACCCTATCTGCTAAAGGAATTTGTTCAAAGATGCTTTCTTTGACTCTACAAAATAAATTACATACTCCAAAATTCATCTAAATTCTAGAGATTCTGCCTTGTAATGTTATTCCACCTTTGTTAGAGGCAGTGCAACATAATGGAAGGAGAGGAAGACCTAGAGCCTGGAAGACTTAAGTTACAGCCTGTCTTGGACACTAGCATGCTGTGTGACCTTGAGCAAATCAAAACCTCTCTCTACTTCAGTTTCCCCATCTATAAATGGAGGATGACAATATCACTTACATTCCAGAGTGATTTTGAGGATACAATTAGATCATTAGTGTAAAGTACTTTGCAGACCTTCAAGTGTTGTATAAATGTTAGCTAGTATGTTATTACTATAAAAAGAGCTAATGTAACATTTATTCAGCGACAAAAAGTAGTCATTTTATCCATCTGAGCTTTAATTCATCAAATATCAAGCACAGATAAAGAAGAGGATGATGATGTACCCAAAGATGATTTTTTTAATCAGCTGAGTAAAATGAGAATAAGATGATGAAGATGAGGATAGTGTACATATAGTGCTTTAAAATTGGCAAAGTAAACATATTACTTCATATCATCCTCACCACAACAACCAGGTGAGATCAATATTACGAATATAATCCTTTCTCTATATTTGACAGATCCGAGGCTCAGAGGGTCTAAATGGCTTTCTCATACTTGTACGCCTGCTTACGTGTCAGCTGTGATATTTAACTCAAGTCCTTCCTGACTAGAGTTTCAGTTCTCTTTCCAAATTGTCACTTTTCCTTAAGAAGGGTAGAGAGCTTAACAAACTACATTCTCCCTGTGTTAAATGAAGTTTTGAGCATACAAATGGGACTCTGATTTTCTCAGGCCTTTGTAAATCAATATGAATTTGTAGTTTGATACCATCAGTCTATAGAAATAGACAATGGATAGCTAGGTGGCACAGGGTTTAGAAGCAGGAAGGCTCATCTTGATGAATTCAAATCTGATCTCAGATGCTTCTTAGCAAATATCTGAGCAAATCATCTAACCCTATTTGCCTTAGTTTCCTCATCTTTAAAATGAGCTGCAGAAGGTAATGGAAAACCTCTACAGTATCTTTGCCAAGAAAACCCCAAATGGAGGTCACAAAGTGTTGAGCATGATTGAAAAGACTCAAGATCAAAAATGTTTTTCTGGATGCCAACATCACACTATTTATGGTTGACACCACATATTCCTATGTTAGTGTTGCTTTCCTGTGCTTGTATTAATTTCTATACTGGTTAACAGTATATTGCTTCTTATGAGGCACTGGCTTTGGCTTGTGTTCAGTTGATAAACACACAAACTTTTTTCACATTCAATGTTTGATTAGATTACCTGATCTACAGATAACCAATGTTTCTACATTAGGTGTGGATTCTTTGTACATCTTTTCACTAAATCATAGAATAATGTCACTGAAAAGGTCCTCCAAAGTTATCCAAACCATTGCCGAAGTGTGGATTTTTCAACTCAGTGGACATTTATGAAAGTGACTGCTAAGTTCAAGGCTCTGTGGAAGGGGTCAGAAACATGAACATGAAACCATACCATTCCTTTCCATCTAGAAATTATTTTTAGTTGGTAGACACAACACAGACACAGAAAAGTCCAAAAAGAATACAAAATAATTTCAAGTGCAAGAGATAAGCAAGAACTGGTGAGATGAAGAAAGTTTTTGTGTTTGTTATAGGATGTGAGTTGTGGGAGCTCTGACTTCTACAGAGCAGTGATAGGAAGAGAAAATGTTTCAGGTCATGGAATAATACCTCTGTGAAAACAAGAGCAAGAGATAGAATTCTATGCAAGGGGAAGTGCTAGCAGTTGTGTTTTTGATGCAGTTTAGGTTTGTGAAGGGGAGTAGTTTACGTTCTTACTGTTAGAAATAAAATAATCAACTATAAATATGAAGCCAGGCATAGGAATTCTTTGGGTTGTTTCAACCTCTGATGTCCTTTCTGGTAAGTATTTGGGTTGAATTCACTTTAGAAAATAGCCTCTCTTATATGCCCAGTCCTCTGCTAGGTGCTACAAGTTTATAGGTAAGTGTGGAATAGCCCTCCATTTTAAGTAAGAAGATCTTAGTTCAAATCAAGATTGGTTCATCTGCCATTTAGTAGGCAGGTGACCATGCACAAGTCATCTTCTGGGAGACTGGGCTTCTTAATAGTGAACATATACTTTGTCTTGCCCAGGATCAGACCCAGAGTACCACTTCATTTCAAAAAGGGAAAGGGGGTGAAATATTCAAAGTACTGTGCAATAAGCTTGATATAAATGCCTGGAAAACCTTATAAGTTATTGTGGGACAAATGGTTTGTGAACATTTAATATGGGAAACAATGACCTCTGAGAAGTAGCATGGGATCACCATTAACTGGTTATGCCACATTAACCTAATTTTCTTTATTGATAGGCTTTCTAGACTGATGTATCAGGGGAATGTGGTAGATATAGTATAATTGCATTTTAGCTGAGAATTTAGTGAATACTATCATATGGTTTAGGGCAGTTAGGCAGCACAGTGGATCTAGCACTAGGCCTGGGGTCAAAAGGACCTAGTGTTCAAATCCAGTCTCAGACACTTATTATCTGTGTGACTCTGGAGAAATCATTTACCCTTTTTTCCTCAGTTTCCTCATCTGTAGAATGAACTGGAGAAGGAAATAGTAAAGTACTTTATTATCTTTGCCAAGAGAACACCAACAGGGTCACAAAGAATCAGACATGACTGAAATGGTTGAACAATAACAACTTGTGATGTTATAATGAGAAAGATGAAGAGGTAAATGCTGGTCAGTAACAGAGCAGGGGCAATTTTAATCTTATTGAATAACCTGAAGCTAAAGAGTTGTATATAAACATTCAAATGGTTTAGAGGGAAATCTCCCATGGATTGCCCTAGAGCTGTAACTTTAATTTCATGCTGCTTAAGATTTTTATTAGTGACTTAGATGCAGGTAAGGATGTCACACTTAAATTTATAGATTACAAGAAGCCGGGAAGACAGGCTGACACTTGGTTGAATGAGCTAGTATCTCAAAAAAGCTCAATATCTAGAGTAGGAGTGGGGAACCTGTGGCCTTCTAGGTCCTTGGGTGCAGCCTTTTGACTGAATCCAAGTTTTATAACTCCTTTTATTAAGAGAATTAGTATTCTCTGAGATTTGGATTTGGTCAAAGGGCATCACTTTAGAGCCTAGAGGAACACGTGTGGCCTCGAGGCTACAGGTTCCCCCTCCTGGTCTAGAACAATTGACTGAATATAATAAGAGGAGATATAGCTGGAATAAATGTAAAGTACTTCAGATGAGAGAGACCGGACTAGGTAATAGTTTATATGAAGTTGCAATTCATAGACTCCATGGCCAGTGAGGCAACTGTTCACATGATCACCAAAAAGATAATATGATTGAAGCTAGTGGAGATGGTTTCCAGAAGGAGAGAGGTGATAATCCTCATGTAAAATACCCCAGTGAGATGATGTCTGCAGTTCAATTCTAAGTATCAAATTTTTGGAAGGAAAGGGGCAAACTAGAATGGATGTAGAGGAATGTGATCATGGTGGTGAGGGTGCTAGAGAGCATGACTCTAGAGGACTGGAAGACATGAAAGTTGCTTCTCCTCAAGAAGACGTTGTTGACTATAATACCTATTTTTACATGTTTGATGCAGTGTCACATATTAGGGGTTAGAATTGTTTGATTTTACACCAGAACAATGAATGGTACTTGCAACAAAGGAAGGAATTTTTAGAAAGTTAGCTTGAAGCCAATTTTAAAGAGATATACTTCCAAACAATTACAGTTGCCCCAATTTGGAATGTGATGATACATCAGGAGTTACTGGATTTCCTATCACTATACTTATTAAAATGGAGGCTAGACAACCACTTGTAAATAGAATTCCTGTTCAGTTAAATAAGCTACAAGTCAGATCACATTTCTTTTCAGGTTTGACACTGATAAGCTAGAGTGATTTTGTGTGATCTCCCACATCCCAATGCAGTGTCCTTTTACTAGAGAGTATGTAGAAGTCCTTTTGTCCTTCCATTTAAATTCCCCCAGCATGAAAGTGAAATATAGGTAGCTTCTGACTTAAATAAAAACTTTCTTATACTCCTTTCATAACCAGTAGTTACCCTAGAATAGACACCTTGGCCAGTGATCTAAGGGCCACTGAAGCTCCCATTCCCTTCCTGATCCCCAACACCTCCCCATGTCTGAATTTTTCACCTCTTTGCATTTTCCCTTTTAGAAGCTTCTATCTTCACCTATTCAGTTAATCAATGAGTCAATAAGCAAGCATTTAATAACCTATGTGGCAGACGCTATAGTAAGCATTAGAGATACAAAAAAATAGCAAAATATCCTCTGCTCTCCAGGAGCTTCCATTCTAATGTCTCAGTTGTTTTGCTTCTTGCCTCTTATTTCTGTTCTAGGGCAGAGATTTAGATGACTTGGAACAAGGAGAAAAAAAACAAAATTAAAAGCAAAGGATACACATTGCCATCACTGCTCCAATCCCTCCAAATATTCCATTAAATTTCCTGTTTACATTTTTAGCTTCCATTGAAAAATGGCCTTTTTGGTGGTTGGAAATAAAATCTGTCAAACTACATTTAGACTTAAATATCTTGCCTTGTCCAGGGCTTTTATCCCTTGGCTACAAAACAAAACATTCACCCATTTTTAACTTCTATTTAAAAAAAAAATAGGCTGTTCAGGGACAGTTTGGATGACAAACTTTAGTTACAGTAGAGTTAAAGACAAGAAACAACATATAATCTGTCACAAGAGAATCTCTCTCTATATGACACTTGGTGAAATACTCATGGAAAAGATTTTAAATCTGTCCCTACCTGTAGTTTTAGTGTGTTAATAAAGACCAAGGCATTTTTCAGTTGTCACAGCACTATCACCTGGAGCATAGCAAGCTCTTGATTAAGCATTAAGCCACCAATTTCCTCTGGAACAAAAAGAAAATGATAGTGTTCCATGGGATTCTACCTAGCACTTTGTATGTATGATTTGCTGAGCAATTTTGAGTATACCATCTCATTTGAAAGAAAATCACCCCATAACCATGGCATCTTGGAATTAGAAAGAAACTCAAGAGATTTTCTAGTCTAACTTGAACTGACTTGTAGCATGTGTTTGAGAAATAGACATCCGTTCTGGACTTGATCGACTTTGGACTCAAGTACTAAGCTGCTATATATACCCTAAGAGCTGGTTTTCTTAGCAGTATAATAGGAAGAATACTACTTTAGTTCACTACCTCACCAAGTGATTGTTACTCTCAGATGAAAGAGTATTGCATACAAATCGTATTGCATACAATATAGACAGGCAGAGCTAGTCGATCAAATGAATACTGACTTTAGAACCACAAGTACAAATCTTGGCTCTATCACTTTACTATTTTTGTTCCTTTGGGAAAATTCCTAAATTTATCAAAGCCTCAATCTCCTCATCTATGAAATGAGAAGTTTGGACTATATGGCCTTTAAGGTCCTTTCCAAGTCTAAGTTTATGATCTTGTGATAGAATATTTCTCCCCTCTCCATATCCCTGTTCACTGTTTGAAATTTGAGATATTCAAAGAGAGTGACAGAGCAGCTTGATGGTGCTGTGGATAGAATGCCAAACATAACATCTTCCTGAGTTCAAATCTGGCTTCAGGCACTTCCTAACTGTGTGACCATGGGCAAGTCACTTAACCCTGTTTATCTCAGTTTCCTCATCTGTGCAGTGAGTTGAAGAAGGAAAGAATGAAGAATCACCTATCCTGCAAAACCCAGTATAATCTATCAGGGTGGAAATGGACCCTCAGTGAATAGAAGGCTTTCAAGCATTCTTGATGAAAATACCAGAGCTGAAAAAAAATGTTGACTTTTAAATACTCTATCAGTAAGACATACACAGGGGTCCTGCTACCATAGATTCTTTGATCTGCTTCACTAAAAGTAAAGGCAACTTTTGAGGGGTTAACAATCACTTTGATGGAGGACAGATATCAGAGAAAATAAAAAATCAGGAGACAGCACTTCCAAACTACCTGACCTTTAACATACATATATCTTTATCAGAGAGGGAAGCACCAACATCTGAGTTTTCAAAGTCAGGGGCTCCTCAGTGGCTTCCCAGAGTCTCTTCTGGCACACAAAGCTTCTTCCAAAAACTAAACCCCAAAGTAAAACCTCATCCTCGGAGTATTTATACACTTTTCAGAGCTAGAGGTCATGACCCTCTGACTCAGTGCCTCAATTGAGAAACAAAAGGTATTTGGGACCCTCCTACAAAACAACTCCCCTAATCAGACTTCCCTCAATGGGCAGGCCCATCAATGGATGGGGAAGGTCTTCTTTAAACACATTCAAACAGAGGAATTATACTTCTTGATTATACTAAAACAAAAACAGCAAAAGATCCTACTTTGCTTGACCTCACAAATACAAGACTCAAGAGAAGCATAAAAAGGTAAACAGGAAAGGGAAACCATAAGGAACTTAATAAAGTTAAATTATTTATATTCCTACATAGGAAAATGACACTTGTATCTCATAAGAACTTTCTCGTTATTAGGTCAGTCAGAAGGAGTATATAAGACACAGGGCACAGGTGAGAGTTGAATAGGAAGGGATAATATCTAAAAAAGTAAAATTAAGGAGTGAGAGAGGAATTAACAGGGAGAAAGGGAAAGGGAGAGGTAAAATGGGGTAAATTATCTTACATTAAAGAGGCAAGAAAAAGTTTTTGCAGCAGAGTAAAGGTGAGAAGCATGAGGGGGAGTGATCAAAAAGGGAATAACATACACACTTAACTGGTTATAGAAATACATCTTGCCCTACAGGAAAGTAGAAAGAGGAGGAGGATGATAGAAAGGAGGGCAGATAGAGGGAGGGGTTAGTCAGAAACAAAACACTTTTAAGTAGAAATGAGGTGAAAGGAGAGAGATAATAGAATAAGGGGTAGGGAATAGGATGGAGGGAAGTACAATTAACAATAGTAACTGTGAAAAAAAAATTGAAGCAAAACTCGAATAAAACCTCACTTCTTTAACATATAGAGAACTGAGTCAAATTTATTAAAAAAAAGAGTCATTCCCCAATTGATAAATGATCAAAAGATATGAACAGTTTTCAGATGAAGCAATCAAAGCTAAATATAGTCACATAAAATGCTCTAACTTACTGTTAATTGGAGAAATGTAAGTTAAAACAATTCTGAGGTATTACCTTCCTCATACCTATTAGATTGGTTAACAGGACAGAAAAGGAAAATGACAAATGGTTAAGGGAATATAGGAAAAATGAAAGATTAATGTTGGAGTTGTGAGTTGATTCAACCATTTTATAGAACATTTTGGAACTATGAACAAAGGACTATAAATCACCTATAAAACCTTTCACATAGCAATATCACTACAAAGTCTGTATCCCAAAAGAAGAGGGCAAAGGAAAAGGACTTATATGTACAAAAATATTTATAGCAACTCTTTCCTGGTGGCAAAGAATTGGAAATTGAGGGGATTCCCATTAGTTAGGGAATAGATGAATAAATTGTGTAATGTGATTATGGTGGAGCACTATTGTGCTATAAGAAATGATGAGCAGGATGCTTTCAGAAAAACCTGGAAAGACTTACATGAACTAATGCAAAGTGAAATGTACTGTGTACAAAATAACACCTGTGAATGATTTAGCTGTTGTCAGAAATACAATGACCCAATACAACTCTAAAGAACTTAGGATGGAAAATTCTATCCATTCACAGAGAAAGAATTGATGGTGTCTGAATGTAGATTGAAGCATATTTTTTACTTTCTTTATTTTCTTGAGGTTTTTGTCTATATTTTCTTTCACAACAAAACAGATATGGAAGTATTTTGCATGAGTACACATGGTAACCTATATCAATTTGCTTGCCTTCTCAGTGAGGGAGGTGGGGAGGGACAAAGGGAAAGAATTTGGAATGTAAAGTTTTAAAAATGAGTTTTAAAAAACTTTACATCAAAGAAAATACTAAATGGATTCTTAAAAAGACTCAAGATCATCTAGCCAAGTCCCACACTATACAGCTAGTAATTTCACAAAATATTCTTTTCTTTTCCCTCCACTTCTTCAACCTTTCCTTTCTCAGCCACTTGCCATCAGTGTCTGCCTCTATCATTCTGCCGGAACTGCTCTCTGAATGGTCACTCATGTCTCCCTCATCCCTCCTTTCCTTTTCTCCTGTACTCTTTTTGAGATCTATAACTTGGGCTGGACAAGTGACCCTTTGCCTCCACAATCCTGAAAGCAGAGAACAGCAGCAGCACTTACAGTCCATTAGCAGCGAGAAACTTCAGAGAGCATCACTTAGCAAGGAGAATTACTTAAGATAAGAAGCTTCTAGATTATATTCTGGGGTAAACTCCCCATCTTTTCTCTATTCATTGTTTGATTGTTTTTGCCACTTGCTCTGAGCATGATTTATGATATTTGCCTCAGTCACCAAAAAAAAAAAAGAAAAGGAAAAAAGAACTCTTATTTGCATCTCTCCTCATCCTCCTTGACCTCTTTGAAATATTATTTCAGCATATTTGCCCATCTTCTAGCTTCTGATCCAATATGTTTTCTTTCTGTTACCATTTGATATTTATTTTCTATGCCTTATTCTTGTTTTTATTGAGTTATTTTAGTCATGTCTCACTCTCTGTGACCCCATTTAGAGTTTTCTTAGCAAAAATCCTGAAATGGTTTTTCCATTTCCTTCTCTAACTCAATTTACAGTTGAGGAAACCAAGGCAAACAGGATTAAATGACTTGCCCAGAGTCACACAGCTAATTCAGTGTCTGAGGCAGTTTTGAACTCAGGAAGATGTCTTCCTGAGCTCAGATTTGGAATTCTATGGACAGTGCCATCTAATTTGCCATGTTTTAGGCATTTTTAAATTTCCACCCTCCATCAAACCTGTGTCCCCTTCCATCAAGAGGAAGGTAAATAAAAGGTAACTGATCTTTTAAAGGAAAAAAATAATTATATTAAACACTCAAGTATTAAGTACCATTGATAAGCAGAACAACATGACGCCAGATCTTGGGGAAATTAGCACTGATATGGTTTCCCTTAAAGTTTATAGTCTAGGTGCTTAATTGTCAACATCTGAGACACATATCAAATTTAAACTGGGAATTTCTCAATGGGTGTGGCTTAACTTATATAACTGGCAGTGATGGTGTCATTTCAGGCACTCTGATGGGATGATGAGAGATCTGTGGAGCTGAGGCTTTTCAAGGTGCTTTAGTTCTCAAATCAAAAAGGAGTGACTCTTCTGATAGAACTAACTGAATTTAGAGAAAGATATGTGTGAGAATGGTCACTCAGAGCCCTCCCTTTGATGTTAGCTGTCACATCCCTGATAGACCCTTTCCTTCTGCACATGTCCTTTTCTATTTACCATGTCAGTCCTTGCCGATAAACTTTTCCATCATGTTTTCTCAGTACCTGCTGAGAGCATCTGGTTTGGTTGCCTGTAAAGCAGTGGGACATGGGCTGCAAGAGCTGAAATATTGACAGATACAATGAATTTCTGCTCCTATGAACTCACCATCTCCAGCATGAAATGCAAACAGATATCAACAAAGGACTCATTCTTTTACCCAACTGAAATCTTTTTCATAGGAGTTGGATACCTTTAGTTTTACACAACAGTAAAGTCTCTGAGTCTCCTATTTCAAATGTTCTTCCAATATGTTCATTAGAAGCAAGAAATATGTTTGTCCAGGGTTATCTTTTCTAGTCATTTATCCAAATAACTCCATGAATATGGCCTGGAAAAATGATCTTCTAGCTTCTCTCTTTTCATATATCATTAATCTCTTTACCATTTTCTCTGTGACACATTCTATGGCCTAGCCAGTTGTCCATATCAGAGGATGGGGATTCAAATCCGTGGGTTGTCACTTACAGCCTGTGTGGCCTTGGGCAAGTCATTGGAACATTTTTGGTCTAAATTTTCCGCTAGACTAGATCCTCCCTAGGTCTAGATCAATGATCATATTGTGAGCCTCTAAATTAATCCCCTCTAAAGTATCTATTACTTCTTTCACAGTCATTACACATGTAGTGAAGTGTTCAAACAGATGGCCATGTTTCAGGGTCTGGAGAAGAAATTCCACCAGGAAGTAGGACTTGTTTTACATTCAATAGCTATTATGAAGTATGTACTATGCCTCCTCTGCTAAACACTGAGCGAAATAGAAAGATAATTAAATGTAGTTCTTGTCTTCATTCCACTGTACACAACAGCATACCAAGGAGTTACCCCTGTGCTCTATATGATAAAGATAAATTCACAGAGAAGCAAAATATATGTAAGAATATGTGTGTCTGAGGGGGATGGAATGAACCTGTGATTTCATTGGCATAGGGATGTCCCAGATCAGGAAGTTTCTCCTAATAATACAGATTAGTAATTTCTCTTCAACTTAGCATGTTAGAAAGATGTCTAGGACACCAAAAAGTTAAGTGACTTATGCTGGGTCATACAGTTAGTATGTATCAGAGACTAGACACCAACCTGGCTCTCTATTCACTGCCTTTCTTAAGTGATTAGTAGAAAAGCAAGATGCCATCCTAAGGTACATTGGCAGGTCCCCACTGTAAAATCAGATGAGGCCTCACTAAAAGGGCTAACATTTGAACTTGACCTTGAAAGATGAGAACATCAGCAAGGGGGAGATTAGACTATACAATTTTCACCTGTGTTTACTTTGACTTTGTGATTTTATATTTCTGGGAGATTTATGGGTTTCTATTACCATATTCTCTAGACTGAGAGTGGACATGTTGAGGGCAGGAATGGGGAGGGACAGTGTAAGTCAATCCTCTTTGTTGTACTTTGCAAGAATCTAGAATTACAAAGAACTAGATTTTGAGAGTCTTCCAACTCAATTCTGTGTAATCTGTGCTAAACAAAATTCAGTTATGTGTTCTACTTGACAGAAAGCAATTGATCCTTGGCTTCTATTGTCCAGTGAATAAGAAGCTCACTAGAAGGTCCAGAAGACCTCTTCATCTTCTGAACACTTCCAATTCTCTGGAAATGTTTTCATACTTCACATCTAAAGCTAGTTTTTTTTTTGTTTTGTTTTTTCCTGTTCGTTAGTGTTGTTGCTGCTGCTATTGTACTTTCTGGTGTTGTGTTCTTCTGTAATGCACCCCTGCCTGAGGTACACGTTAGATGGACCCTCCCTTGGAGTCTGTGAAGACTTGGCAAGGCTGAAATCTATGCCATGTGTGGACAGATGTGTGCTACAGTTACATGTGTTTCCTTGGTTTTTGACCTTTAAGGACTCTTGTCAATTTGACATAACCAGCAGGACAGACTAAAAACAGAGAAGAAATTCTGCTCACCATCCATATTTATCAGGACACTGAGTTGTTAGGTACCTTGCCCAGGGTCATGTAGAAACAGGACAAGAACCATAGCTTGAAGATTTCAAAGTCAATCCTTTATTATGCCACACCAGTTCAAACACATAATCATACATATATATATATATATATATATATATATATATATATATATATATATATATATGTATGTATGTATGTATATATATATGTGTGTGTGTGTGTGTATGTGTGTGTGTATGGATATATATATATATATATATGGATATAAATGTAATCATAAATATATTTATAGCTATTATTGACAGACAGATATAGGTAGGCAGCTAGGTAGGTAGACAGAATGATAGGCAGACAAATAAATAGAATGATAGATAAGTAGATAGAATGATAGAGATAAAATGAGGGACAGAGAATGCTAGACACACAGATAGATAGATACAATGATACATTGATAGGTAGATAGACAAATAGAATGATAGACAAAATGATAGAATGATAAACAGAATGATAGACAGATAGCTAGAATGATAGCCAAGATAGACAGAATGATAGACAGATAGAATGCTAGACAGACAGACAGACAGATAGAGAGATAGATAGATAGATAGACAGACAAATCGATAGGTAGATAAAGGTTTGACATTTTACTGATATTTTAGGGGTAAGGGAACAATCACATGAGGAAATACTTGCTACCAATGAAGATTAGTACCTTCTCTGCATCTTCAACCTTTAAAAACTTTCTTGGGAAATTAAAGAATCCAAAATCAATACAGAAAAGAAGAGACATCCAATTCTAAGTGTTCCTAATTCTAAGACTTAGTTCACTCTCTACTACACCATACTGTATCTTTCCCTTTCTCTCCCTCTCTCCCTTTCCCTCTCTCTATCTCCCTCTCTCTTCTATCTCATACTTGAATCCAAAGCACAACACGCTTCCTAAAAAAGGATAACATCTTCAGCAACAACAACAACTACAACAAAAAAGGTCACTGGCACACCTCAGCCCCAGTATTACTTTTTGCAAGTTCTTCTTCATCTGTTCTTTATGCACCTCAATAAGCATCATTCCTCACTGGGAACAAGAACACTGCATGCTAAGCATGGATTGCTAGCTACATTTCATTTATCATTTTACTGGGTGTTCTTTCATACAGCATTAAAAATGTGATGGCCATAAAATGGGTTTGGGCTACATAGCTTTTCCCTAATATGGCTTTGTCAAATAGGGTCATGAAATGTATTACATTTTATTTTAAATAAGACTTCCCCAGAAAGCAGCTTACTTCTTCAGTTTCTAACACATAAGATCTGATTAATTTCTGCAAAATGAACTCCCGCCCCAAAATAAAAGTGATAAACCCAGTGAATATTGGAGCTTGGAAGGACCTTAGAGAAACACATACTAGTGGATTAGAGAACAAGAAGAGAAGAGAATTCAGAAGTATTTTTATCCAAAACCTTAATTTCACAATTGAGATAACTGAAGCCTAAGGAGGATAAATGACTTGTTTAAGATCATGTTACTAAACTTGTTAATAAAATCAAATTCTTCTCACTCCCTACTTTATATCCTATCCCTTGACAGAGGCAGCTAGGTGGCACAGTGGATAGGGCATTGGACCTGAGTTCAAATCTAGCCTCAGACACTACTAATTGTATGACTCTGGGCAAGTCATTTCACCTGTCTGCCTCTGTTTCCTCAATTGTAAACTGGGGATAACAGCACCTATCTCTAATGTTATTGTGAGGATCAAATGGTCTAATATTTGCAAAGCACCAAAGCATGTATAAAGCACATGCTAGGAGTTGATTAGTAAGTGTTTGTTTCTCACATTCTTGTACATATCTCCGTCAGTAATAACAGCTGTCTAATTCTTTCATTTTATTCACTATGCACCTTGGAAACTAGAAAGTGCATTCAAATTAGGGAAACCTCTTTTGGCAAGAAGAAGTGTTGTTTTGAATCAGAAATTTAAAAGTTAGTGTGGAAAATAATATAGGGAAATATCTTGCTTAGTTTTCTTCTTAAAAGATTGGAGGAGAGGGAGAAATGACCTAGAAATGAGAAGTTTGAATGTTTATAAATCCGAAACTCATCTTCCTGAATCCAAAATGTGGCCTCAGACACTTATTAACTATGTGACTCTCCGCAAGTTACTTAATACTGTTTGCCTCAGTTTCTTTATCCATAAAATGAGCTAGAGAAGGAAAAGGTAAACCACTCCAGTATCTTTCCTAAGAAAGCCCCAGGTGGGATCATGAAGGGTCAGATATGACTGAAGAATAACTGACTCACAGTATCTGTGTAGAGCATTTTTCTTAGAGCAGCTCCTTTGGAATATGTGAGACTTGTCAGCCAGCACACAGTGGCAGGACACATGTGATATGACTCCTTACTCCTTGTTCTTTGTGCCCAGGATTAGGCTTCCATTTATTCTCTTTTTTTGACAGAACATACTCAGGATATATCCCAGGGGCCCAATTAATTATCAGAGTCAGCCTAACACAGAAAAAAAAATTGGATTGGGAGTTAGAGGATCTTAATTCAAATCTGTTCTCTATTTCATATATGACTTTGGGCAAGTCATGTAACTCCTTCAGGCTTCAATTGCCTCTACTGTAAAATGAAGAGGCTTGAGTAAATGGCCTTTAAGATTCATTCTCTCTCTAAATGAGTACATAGTACTATTGTGTGGGACTTAGTGAAAAAGAAAAGTTTTTTTTTTCTTTAGAGCCATGGTTTACATTTTCCAGGGTGGTGGTAGAGTGACCATAACTATGAATATTTCTATTTATGTACAACTTTATGGCAAAAACACATCAGCTAGCACTTTGTCTCCAGGGCACCATGTTTAGAAAGCACAGAGAGCATTTGCTTCCCTTCCATAGCACAGAAAAAACTAAGCTTAGCTTGTAGTTTAAGAATCATTAAAGTACAAAGCCATAAGATGGTCCAATTTCCCCTCCTCTGCCCCCTTCCCTAAAGCAGCACCTCAGGTGATATCCCCTATGACATTTCTTGCCCCACTCTACTTTCCCTTGCAGCAGAAATAGCTTTATGTGTATCAGTTTGTGAGACCTCTGTGAGTGATAGTCACTGTGATGCACTGTAATAAGGACTGCTGACCTGGAAAATAGATCCAGGAGAGACAATTTAAAAATTATGGGACTACTTGAAAGCCATGATCAAAAAAAGAGCCTAGACATCATCTTTCATGAAATTATCAAGGAAAACTGCCTTGATATTCTAGAACCAGAGGGCAAAATCAATATTGAAAGAATCCATCAATCACTACCTGAAAGAGATCCAAAAAGAGAAACTCCTAGGAACATTGTGGCCAAATTCCAGAATCCCCTGATCAAGGAGAAAATACTGCAAGCAGCTAGAAACAAACAATTCAAGTATTGTGGAAATACAATCTTGTGGATAACACAAGATCTAGCAGCTTCTACATTAAGGCATCGAAGGGTGTGGAATAGGAT
>CM053772.1:248114761-248170580 GCA_028658325.1 Potorous gilbertii | reverse complement strand
AAATTTTAATTTTAGAGGAACATTTTATCATGAGAAGACTAGAAAATTCAGAATGTCTTCCCCTTTCATCATTTCTAAGAAACAGTTTGACACAACTTTTATGCTTGTTTCTATGAATTTCCCAGATATCACTCAAGTAAACAAACATCAAAGATCCTGAATCAAAGTAAATATTACCAAAGGCTCCAGTAATGCTGCTCTCACTTGGGAAAGGAAGATAAATAACTTGTTAACAGACCAATGCAGAACACATAAGACTTTAAATACTGCCTTTTAAATCCTACTTTTGCTCTATCTAATTCAAACATCTGAGCCTTTCTAAAATCACTTCCCTCTCACCAAAATAGTCGGAGAATGCAGACTGGAATGGTAATTGATTAAAGTTCTAAATCTAATTAAGTTGAATTAAAACAACTGTTTTTTATAAATGCCATTTCCTTTGCTTCCTTCAGCCATTGGTTAAATGATTGATGCCATACAAAATGGAGCATATTCTAATGATCTCTGACTAAACAGAAAAAACGTTTTCCTCTGATAAAACAACCCTCAGAATGGATTTTAAAAACCCTTATTCCTGCTCTTCCATCATTTTCCTTTTTGTGGTACTGAACACAAGCCTAAATATCTTAGGTGATATAATTCTAATTACATATTAATTCTGAAGGCCCAACCTGGGTGGGTTTTATGAAATATTGATATCGGCAAGGGGTCAACTTTCAATTCTCTTCCCCCTCAGTTAGCATATTTTTCAGTGCAAAATCCCGAAGGTAAGATGTATTTGTATTAGATCATCACGATGGTTGAGTGGAAATAGCACTCAAACCAGGAGATTTGAGTTCTGGCTCTGTTGCTTTGGCTTGGGTAAGCTGAAATGGCAGAGCCATAAAAAACACCAGATATCCCTACATCCAACAGCCTTATTTTACAGATGAAGAAATTGAAATGCTGAGAGGTCATTTAGCTTGCCTAGAATCATACAGCTATAGGATACAGTGATGAAAGTGTTAGATTAAGAATTAGGAAGACCTGGACGTAAGAGAACTGGGTAGTTCTGAGTTCCAATCCAACTTCTGATACAACCTATAGGACTCTGAGCAATTCAATTACCCTCTCTCAGCCTCGGGTTCCTTTAGATTGTGAACTTATCCATTAGCCTCTGAACTCTATGAGACCAGGGACCATTTTTGCCTTTCTTTGTATCCTTGATACTTAGCATAGTGTTTGACACATGGTAAGCAATTTTATAAATCATAACCACCATTATCACCATCTCTTGTCTCTGCCCTAATTATTTAGTATAATATCTATGCCTTCTGTGTATCCCATGATCATTAGAGGGATACTGGCAGGGTCAAATAAGCTTATAGATGTGAAAGCACTTTGTAAATATGAGACTCCCCACCCCTCCAGTAAAAATAAATGTCCAATATTGTTTTGGATGAGACTTGAAGAGGCCATTCAGTACAAACCATTTAAAGAAAGCAAGGGCTTAAGAGGTCATAACAGTAGGTAGTGAAAAAGTCAAATTATAAGACTTGAACCCAGGTCTCCTGACTGTAACCAAAGCTCTTTCTACTCATGATGACTGCATTCTTATAAATGAAAAACAATCATAGACTTAGGCCTGGAAGACACCTTAGAAGTTTTCTAGTCTAATATTCTCCTTTATCATAGGGAAGCTGAGGCCCATACAGGTGGTGTAGTGGATAGAGGGTTGTACTTCAGATTCGGAAGCACTGGGTTTGAATCTCCTATCTGTTACTTACCAGTTGTGTGACTTTGAGTAGGTCACTTCACTTCTCTCATCGTTAGTTTGTTCATATATAAGGTAGTGACAATAATAGATCTCACCTCACAAAGTTGTAGGAAATCCAAAGAGATCATATTTGTGTCTCTTTGTAAACTTCAAAATGCTGAAGATGTAGTGGTGATGGGGCCATTTTAATTCCTTTTTGTCTATATGATCATATATTTAGATCTAGAAAGCAGGGCATGTTGGAGTCAGCTTGAACCTCTTCACGAGAGTAAATAATTAAATTTCAGTGAGAGCGTTATATATCAAATTAGGAAAATGCTACAAGTCAGGGCTTAATTTATTGTTTTGCCGATTATTGAGACTTAAGAAAGTGATGGGAAAAATGTTAATTATTCAGATGAAGATTAAATTTAAAACTATGATATAGGTGCATTTTTTTTCTTCTAGAGAGGCAGTTATTACAAAGTTATTGGTACAACTTTGCCTACAAAGAACTGTAGGGGTCGCTGAGTCCAGATCCCATTATTTTAAAAATAAGGAAAATGAGGCTTGAGGAGTTAGGTGACTTGCTCAGGATGACACGTGTTTGTGTTTGAGGTTTCTTGACTGCAAGTCTAGTGCTCTATACCAGGCTATTTACCAAGGGCTACTATGGTAGCTCTCCATTTCTGGTGGGTTTTCTTTGCTGTAATTTGTTGGACAGAGATGGAATTCAAACCCAGGGCTTCTGACTCCAAGTACAAGATTCATTATACCATACAATAATATCTTCCATCAGTGACATATTATAAAACTTTAAGCATACATGTATCATTGTTTCCAAAATACATTGTATTCAGTGATTTTAATAATCAGTGATCTAAGTTTTCATATTTGACAAATCTGCCTAGCAGAGCTGCTTCTCTCTTAGCACCTTACTCCATATTTTTCTACCTCCTTGAAAGTGGTCTTTTCTTGGAACTTACAATCCTATAAAAGTCAGTGTTGAAAGCTAAAAATAAATTTAAAAAAGAAAGCAGTCTTCTCCCTGGAGATGCCTTTACTTTCAAAGCCCTTTTCTCTGACTTATGAATCCATCAGTGGGACCACCCTTTCATAAAGAGCCATCCATGCTCTCTTCTGAGTTCTATTCCAAACTCCCTCAATTCTTCTACCTAATCGCTAGGAGCCTTATCCCCACCAGCTTTCAATTCTCCTTTACCTGCAATTAGCCTGTAAGCTCCCTGAGGGTAGAGGCTACCTTTTTGACTTTTAATTGTGTTCTCAGTCCTTAGCACAGTGATTGGAACTTGGTAAGTACTTAATGAATGCTTATTCATCTTCTCTATATATCTATGACTTTGGGCAATTCACTTAATTCTGTTTGCCTCAGTTTTCTCATCTGTAAAATAAACTGGAGAAGGAAATGGTAAACCATTCCAGTATCTTACCAAGAAAACCCCCCAAAAGGAGTCAAAAATACTCAGATGTGACTGAAAATAATTAAACAACAAGGGGATATATATATATATATATATATATATATATATATATATATATATATATATATTTATCACATATTAATCCATCCATTTATGTATCCATTACCTCCACACCCTCTCTATGAACTCTTCTCTGCTTTTTTACTATCATGAAATTTCAGGAAACTCTTTTCCTGGCCATTCATTCATTCAAGCAACAAATGTTTATTAACCTTCGAGTAGATGACTATTATGGGTACTGAGTGCTAGATTTATGGCAATCCTTCTCCTTCATTTAGCAATAAAGTGTAGGTGGCCTATATGTATGTCCCTACAGATTTCCTTTAATTATGCCCTTCAATAAATTTCTCTCTGTATCGATACCTTTACCCTTGAATTTAAAAAAAAATCATTCTTTTACTGAAGAAATCAACTTTAGCAAGGTCACACATGAAGAAGGAAGGGAATGCCTGTCTATCCAACAATGTCACCTAAAGCAAATCTAGTAATCCAATGAGCTGACATATCAAAGAATTACGGAATTGGAGAATTGGAAAGGACCTCAGTAGTTATATAATTCAAGACATATTTGAAAAGAATACTCACTATAAGATCCATGGCAAAGGGTCATCCAGGGAAGACCTCCAGGAATGTAGACCCCCCCCACCTCTCTTGGCAGTTCATTACACTTTTGATTAACTCTAATTGTTAGGAAGTTTTTCTTGGCATGAAGCCTGGATTGTCTCTTTTGCAACAACCAGGCATTTCTCCTCTTTCTCTCATCTAGAGCCAAGCAGAATAGATCACTGGATCAGAATCAAATTCTCCCATATTTGTGGCTCTTCCACATGGGGTTGGAAAGATTGCCTCCTTTGTCAAACCAATTCACTGACTAAATCCTCTCTCTCCCCCTTAAAAAAATGACTGTATTTGACTAACATTAAGATTATGAGATATCATTTTATTTAAACATAAAATATCAATACTATAGACATATAATATAATAGACATAATCTACATATGTGTATGTATATATACAAATATGTTTTGAGTTTCCTTTTGTTGAGCAGGGAGCGGAGGAAGAGGACCTAGATTTTTATTTCATTGACCTAGGAATATCTCAATAGGGAAACATTCTAGGCCCTCCTGATCAACCATTGTATAGCACATCCAGAGTTTCAAAGGGTTATCAGAGCATGAGTAAGCCTTGGTCTGAGACAAAACCTGATTGCCCGACAAAGGGAGCATGGTGGATAGATTACTAAGTTGGAAGTGAGAAATTTTAAATTTGTTTCAAACACTTAGTAAGTGTTCCCTCTGAGATTATCTCTAGCATATCCAGTATGTATTTTGTCTGTGCATAGTTTGCATTTTGTCTCGTTCCTTCGATTGTAAGCTCATTGAGGGGAGAAACTGTCTTTTAAAATTTTTGTATCATTAGTACGACTAGTATAGAGTTGCTGTTTAATAAATGCTAAAGTTAGTAATTAATTGACATAACACAAGTCACAATCATTTTCCATATGAGTTTCCTCATCTGTAACATGAGGAATAATAAAAGCACCTACCTCACAGGGTTGCTTATAAATGATAGTTATTAGTAATATCATCACTGTTATTTTATTTTCTTCTGTCATATTCTTATAATCATGAACAAGAAAATATTCTCTCTTTCAGGAGTGGAAGACTGACTTTCAAATAATGTAATAGAGGGTTGGATTTAGCATCAGCAGATGGGATTTCTAATTCTGGCTTTGTCTTCCATTACTTGGATGACCTTGGGTATATTGCTTAACCAGTATGAGTTAGTTTCTCTTCTGTGGAAGGAGGGAATTCGGCTACTCATTCTTTGAGGTTCCTTCCACCTTTGAATGGAAGATTCTTTGTGTTCTGTTAGAACAAGATACTATATTTCAAATGCCAAATATTGCTTAGTAAAATTACATATTCTTCCCCAAATGAATGATTTCCTGGAATTTTTATTATTTCTAAAACAAATACAACCATCTGTAGCTGCAAAAATGTCATTTCCTGGTAAAATTGCTCAACCAGCCAATGGATAGCTCATCCAACTATGACTCAGTACAGTACAGAGCAAAGAGCATGTATTCTGGCATCAGAGGACCTGAGTTCAAATCCCACTTTTAATATTTACTCAGATGCAATCACAGACAAGTCTCTGGATCCTTCTGGGTCTCAGTTTCCTCATTCAATAAAAGAAGACATTGGACAAGATTGGCCTCTGATGTCCCTTCTGGTCCTAAAGGTATAATCTTATGACTCAGGATATACAAAGGAAGCCACGAGACTTCAGAGTCAGGATCATTTTTACAGAAGAATGGGTTGTCTTTTACATTAAGTTTTCAAAGTCCTGGGATCTCCAGGAAGAGGAATGTAGGAGAAAGTCCAAACCCTTAGAAATTCTAAATTATTAGTCTGTTTTCCCCAAAGATCATGGAGAAGTCCCAACTCAGGACTGAGCAACAAAAATCATAGTGAGTCTGAATTAGGTTAAAAAATAAAAAGCAGGTGAATGTTTCTCAAAATTCACAGGTCACTGGAGCATTAAATCATTTTTTTCTTTTAGAGTAAATATATCCACTCTGTGCCTCTCTCAAATCTTTTTCAAAAGGATAAAATGAAAATTAGTCAATGGAAATTCCTATAAAATGTCTGACAGGAATTTATAATCCAATGTTGAGACCACCGTCAGGGAAAGGGTTGAAAGAATGACTGCTACACCAATGAGAAATAAGACATAGGAAGAAAATGCAGATCTCTCTTCAGGCTACTGTTTCTACTCAAACAAATAGTGTTCAACAGGTGACACTTTAATGTTCTGAAATTTACAATGTCCTTTACACAGTTAATTTATTAGAATCTTGAAATATCCCTGAAAAAAATCGATGTTGTAGGTATTATTGTACCTATTTGTCAGACAGGGAAACTGAGGCCCAGGAGCACTAAGTGACCTCCTCAGTCACACAGCTAATGCAAGACAGATAAAGGGTCTGAAGCCAGACATTCATTACTCTAAATTCATTACTATCAGGCTGTGCCTATTACCATTCACTAGAACACCACTGACAGTCTCTTCAGCAGACTATTCCATTTAATCCTGTCAGAGCCTCTAGAATCAATAATTCCAAAAGAAGGAATGATTTTGACATGGTACAGTTTCAGAATTGGAGCAGCAATATGTATTTTTCATCTCATCGTCTACCCATTTTTCTTCTTTAAGAAGAAAATACTGAAAATCTAATATATACAAGAAACTGTAATAGGTTTGTGAGAAGCTATAAAGTCCCACCCCTGATACAGAACAATTCCTTTATAATGTATGGACTTTGGGAGCTGTTTAATGTATGGAGATTTAGGGACAGGTAGGTGGTGCAGTGGATAGAGCACCAGTGCAGGAGTCAGGAGGACCTGAGTTCAAATCTCACCTCAGACATTTAACACTCACTAGCTGTGTGACCTTGGGCAAGTCACTTAACCTCAATTGCCTCATCCTGGGTCATCTTCAGTCATCCTGATGAATATCTGGTCACTGGATTCAGGTGGCTCTAGAGGAGAAGTGAGGCTGGTGACCGTGCACAGCTTTCCCTCACTCAAAACAAAGTCAAATGCAAGTCATGTCATCATTTCTCTGATAGCATAGTCTTCTTCACCAACGATGGACGAACACACACACACACACACACACACACACACACACACGTATGGAGACTTTAAGTGACTTTAAGTGACAAGACCATTGCCACACAGCTAGCATTTAACCCTAGTAATTCTTGACTCCACGTCTCACTGTATATCACAGTCATAGATCTCAATAGAGTACATTATATGCATTCTATATGTATATCGTTCATATTGATATCTACTTACCTATATGTACCTATTCACATATCTTTATATATTGTGTCTCTCTGTGCATAGACATACATATATAATGTACATATGTCTATACATATCATCTATGTGTGATATATATACTGATATATAGACAGGCAGATAGATTAATAGACAGATGATAGTTATTTTCCCAAATCAATTGCTTCCAACTCAGCCATCTCAAATCTGGTACTCTGAACACCACTTACTCCCAGTTCTTTACACACAAATCACTTTTAATGAAGCTGTGTCACATGGTTTCTTAAGATCTCTCCATTCTCTGATGACATTTTGTCTCCATCCGATGAAGGAAACTGATGAGGAATATTTAAGCCTGAGGGAACACATTCAAGGCACACTAACATCTAGAGACACTCGAGTTTCATACATGTAGGTAATTCTACTTGAATACTAGCTTTTGATGAATGCCTAGGACTTCCTGGAACATTTCAGCACCATCAGCACATCATGTACATTAAATCTGATGTATGCTCTTTAGACAGAATGCAAAAAAAAACCTCGTTCATAAAGTATTTGAGGAGAATAGAGGCCATAAATTGTATTTCAAGTGTGTAGTTTAGCAAGCCCTCATTTTGACATTTCTTGGCTCTTGGTGTCCATTTCTTTGGGAAAAAAATATGCCTAGCGTCATATTTCATGATAAACAGAAATAAGACTGAATATTCATGCTGGGAGCAAGGAATAACTTTAAATTAATTGTGCTTATGAAAATTATCCTCCCTGAACATACTTGAATTTGTATATCTTTTTTACCTACATTTGATAAAGTACAGACTCTAGTCTGTCATTCAAAGCCCTCTTTGGCTACATTCAAATCGTTTCCTTCTGGCCCATCTCATACCATTCCCCTCGACACATTCTGTGACTCTTGCAAAGAAAAATTTACTGTTTCCTGAAAAAAATATGATTACCTTTTTGCCAGGTTTTCCTTATATTTCTGCCTCTTTCCCTTATACTGTTCCCTTTTCCTGAAATGTCCTTCACCAGACCTGAAATTAGGGTGAGGCAAGGGGTGCTCTGTCGTTGTGTACCACATTTAACACTCAGTTATTGGAAGTACTTTGTCAAATAAAGTACAGGAGTTAAAATCCTTCTTTATCCTACACTGCTACAGGATAAACCCTTCTACCCTAAGGAGGAAGAACCTGGATGCTGGTGTGTCAGAGTTTCTACCTCATTGAAATGTTTCCTGGCCACCCCGTTATCAGCTGAAGACATATTTGTGTCACTTCCTTTGGGTGCAAATATTTCCAGTCACAGTTCAGACTTTCACCCCTAGTACTGACATGATTCTCAGCTTAGCTCTGCTAATTTCCCAGTTGTCTTACCTTAGGCAAGTCATTCATTTTCTGGGACTATATGTTTTCATCTGTGAGGTAATGAGGTGGGGAACTAATGTTGGCAGATTTTTCTAGTTTAAATATTTTTATAATTCTAAATCTTTTCTGGTTCCCACAATCAGAAGTGCTATATTCCTTCTCTTAGCTGAAGAAAATAAAGGCTAGCTGGGAAAGGAGTTAATTTAAGGTGGTAGTCATGATAGCTATTTAAAAAAATATATTTAGTTTTTAATTTATGGAATAAAACAAGTACTTCCCTAATATAGCATAATTCCAAAAATATTATCATATACGACATTGCAGATTTATTCTGAACAATTTGCTATTCCTTTTAAATACATAATAAAATTATTATGTATTTTTTGGTTTTTTTCATAGCTTTTGAAGAATAATTTTAGAAAATAGAATGACAGGTAATAGATGAAAATTTTAAAATAGAATTTTTTCCTTGATGCCAAGGGAGAAAGGATTATTAACAATTACAACTATACAAAAGCAGAAGAGTAGTCTTGGGATGCAGGGCATTCTCTCCTCACTGAAGATTTTCAAAAGCAGTCAGAGAGATTCCTTGCCAAATTTATTGAAGACATAAAATCTATTTATGTCTTGCTAGAACTAGAAGTCCTTTGAGGTAGCTTCCAGTGGTATCATTCTATGGATACTTATAGTTCTTTGGTAATTTCTTTCTTATAGCATATAACATAAATCTCTATTGTGATTGAGGATTTTGTTTAAGCTTCCTGGAGACAGTGACTGTGTCTTATGCTTCTTTCTACTTCCTGTAGCACCTAACACAGAGCCTTGCCTGCCAAAGTCACCAATAAATGCTTGATGAATGTCTAAATGAATGTGTCACACATTTAATTCTCTAGACAGTACCTTCACCACTGCTAGCAATGGTGATTGCTTCCCTACCAGGTTTCTAAGAGTAGTAATATTAAGGAAAAGTTTTATCTCTTCTAAAAATGGATAGGGAAATTTCTTTCAACCTCATCTTATAAATAAATGAGGTCCATAATGCAGTCATTGTATTTGTCATCTCTTACTTAGATCTAGGCATAGGGCTAAGAATTATATTTACTGTATAAATCCATTTTATTGACCATCACAGCTGAGGGTATTATATGTATTACTCATGTCAGGCTAGGCATTTAAATATGGTGGAAAAGCTGAGCCAAAATGAACAATGAACAGACTCTAGATTGTTTAAATATGACTACCTGAAAAGTCATCCATAAAGAGGATACCCCTTTTCTACCCCCTGCTCAAGTATCATTTGTCAACAGTCCAAGTTCGATTAATCTAAAACATTTTTATGTGAACAGTGGAGAATATTTTCAGTAGGAAATTTTAAAATGACTACTGCTATTTTCTGGATATTTTTACAGTTAATGAATTAACAGTAGAGAAAATGTAGATATTTAAGCCCATTTTATAGATGAAGGAAATGTGGAACAGAAAGATGTAATAATACATTCAGGGTCACAGAGTATGAAAATGAGAATTTGGACTTGACTCCAAGTTCAGTGATTTTCCGATATGACATGAATGAAAAGTCAGACTGGAGGCAGTGAGGTCACATGGTGTAAATGGAAGTACATTTAGAGCCATGAAGATCTGAGTTCAAACTTTATCTTAGACATTTACTAACTTGTCACCCTGAGCAAGGCTCTTAAGCCCTGTCTACCTGTTTTCTCATCTGTAAAATGGGAGTAAAAATATCACCTTCTCCCAGGGTTGTCATGGGAACCAAATGAGATAATATTTGTAGAGTACTTTGAAAACCCTACAATATTATATAAATGGTGGTTCTTTCTACTAAAACATGGTACTGCTTCTACACTTCTAGTTTAATTGGATTATACTCATTTGAAGGCAAGATCTCTTTCATGTTTGGCTTTATCAGTAGTTCTTAACTCAGGGTTTGGCCCATAGCAGGGTCTTAATAAGTGCTTATTGTTTTGCACTGAATGGATAAGACAACAAAAGCTTTTCTCTGCATGATTTGTTTAATCAATCAATCAATCCATAGGCATTATTAAGTGTTTTCTAAGCTAAAACTCAATGCCAAGCCCTGGGGATACTAAGAAAAATGAAAACTAGTCTCTATTTCAAAAATCTCATATTTTAAATACCATAGAACTTCCCTCTTTTCCAGAAGTCTTTCATCTTCTGATCAATTAAGATAATCACCAAAACTGAGAATCCTACAATTGCCTTGTGTGAATTGATTTCATGGAAAACTTAGAATCAGAAAACACTGACCTACACTAGTTTTTCTCCTAAAGGCTAAGCTATTTTTACCATTTGGAAAACAACATCTAGAGGTGGAGACTTTAAGAAGCTACTCCCTTTTCTGTCTGCCTCTATCCCCAGATTAACATTGAGCTAACATTCTTCGTTAATCCAAAAAATAATTATTAAGAACTTGCAACTTGAGAAAGGCCAGCACTAGGTACTGAGGGGATACCAAGAGGAATTACATGTGTTCTCTGTTATTAAGGAGTTTCCAGCTCAGTGGAGGAAAAGACTTGTATAAAAATAAATGTGATTGGACAATGACAGCCATCATTACATATGTGATAGATACATGAGGAGAATTTGGATGCAGGAAACGTTGCTTCAACTTAGGAAAGAGACAGGAAGAGCTTCATGGGGGAGGTGTCATTTGAAATTTGGTGTTTAAAGATGGGCAGAATCTCATCAGAACAGAAATTTGGGCAGGGTGAATGGTATACACAATGGCATAGAGACAAAAAAGGTAAATTTGTGGCAGCCTCTAGAAAGTTTTGAATGTCAGACCTGTTATGTTAATTTGTGCTTAATTTGGTAGGCAATGGATCACTGAAGGTTTTTTTTAAGCAAGTGAGCCATACAAGTAGAACTTCACATAATAAAGATGTCTGTTGCGGTACAGGGTAGATTAAGGAAAAGGAGACCAGAGGCAGGAAAACTAGTTGAGGTGCTGTTGGAAAGATAATCAAATAATAAACTAGACTTTGGGCACCAGACATGGAAAACTGGGCGTAGATTCAAGGTATAAGGCTGTTAGAATAGATAGGACTTGGAAATGGATGGAATGGGGTAGACAAGGAGGAGACAGAAGATTGGAAAGTTTTAGTTCTTGGTGCCTAAGAGAATCGTTGATGCAGGTTTAGTAGTGGGGGGGGAAGAACAATCTTTGGGGAATAATAGTGAATGAGGTTTTGAACCTATTAACTCTCAGATGCCAGTGGATCATCCAAGAGATGTTGAACAGGCAGATGGAAAGGAAGGAGCTGAGGGAAATGATTACTTCTCTCTCATATTAATAGCCAATTATCAAAATTGGGGAGACACTAGCTTTTCCCACGTACTATTTCCTTATCCAATCTCTCTAGGACAGAGCTGATGGAAGACAGGATTAACATTTTCCTCTTTCTGGGTACTGCTGTTCTATCCAACTAGATCAGACTTGTAATCTAAGGTAAAACTCCCTTTGGCTCAGGTTTCATTGAAGGATAAATTCTTTGAATAGATTGTCCAAACCTGGAGGTAACTTAGAAGTAAATGATATAATCTAGGTTCATTAAATTAGGTTCAGTCCCTTGTTGTAATGTTCATTCAATCATTAATGGTTAACCAATCAGATTTCAATGCTACCCCAGGAACCTGTATGTAACCCAGAGTAGACATGTCCATGACTTTTTTTCTCAGTCCCTGGGCTGGCTTGCTCATGCTAACTGGTCTTAATCCTGACAGTTCTGAGCTTCCCCCTTACCACCACAGCAGCTACTTAATTCCTC
Organism: Potorous gilbertii; assembly: GCA_028658325.1. Lineage (NCBI taxonomy): Eukaryota > Metazoa > Chordata > Mammalia > Diprotodontia > Potoroidae > Potorous > Potorous gilbertii. The sequence continues at coordinate 248,158,324 of CM053772.1, read as the reverse complement.
CCTCTCCATCTCTTTCTCTGTCTCCATCATTTTCATTTCTCTCCCCCTCCCCCTCCCCTTTTCTTTCTCTTTCCATTTCCTCTTCACCTTTCTTTCCCTTTTCCCTCCCTTTCCCCTTCTCATCCCTTTCCTCTTCCTCTCCCTTTTCCCTTCTCTTCCCTTCCTTTCCTTTCCCTTCCCTTCCTTTCCCTTACTTCTTTCTTTCTTGTCTCCTGTAAAGTCTTGGATTCTGTGCACTCTGAAGCCCATGGATTGTACAGGGAAGGGTCCCTGCCCAAACTCCACTCAATGACTGGTTTTGGACCCTCCTGACTTAGAGAGAATGTCAGTAGTAACAGTTTCTCTTTCAAACAACAATCCTGAGGCTCCTGTGCCTCTCAGAGTGATTTATCTATTTATTTTTTCTTTTCTATTAAAGGGGACACCCCCTGACTACCTTTTAGAGGGGTCAGTTCACTGAATGGGCATTACCTCACTTTAAGTGAGTACCTGAAAATACCTTAGCCTAAAAGGCAATGGTCTCCCATTGCATCCTGGGCCATCTCCAGTCATCCTGATGAATATTTGATCACTGGATCCGGACGGCTCCGGAGGAGAAAGTGAAGCCCTCCCTCACGCAAAACAAAGTCAAGGGCAAGTCAGGGCATCATTTCTCTGATGTCATGGTCCTCTTCAAAAACGAAGGATGAACACATAATCTAAGTTCATTAAAATAGGTTCAGTCCCTGACTGTAATGTTAATTCAATCATTAGTAGTTAACCAATCAGATTTGAATACCACCCCAGGAACACCCCTCTTCCAATGGCATATAAACCACTAGTTTTCTGCCATGAGCATATTGACTTTTGAGAGTGCCACAGACTTCCTCTCATTAAAATGCTGCATTATTAATAAAATGAGTAACCACCCAGAAATTATGTCTCTTGAAGTTTTAAAAGGCACAGAGCAAAACTGAGAAGCAAACTCAAGCCTGAAACTACAGACTTGGAAGCCAGCATCCGAGAAGTGAGGATGAACATAGGGATGATACACTGGATTAAAATGAAAAGAGAGAGAATTTGAGAAATATTCAAGTAGGGAGTAAGGATTGAGCTCTGTCTGTATATTTAGGCTACTATCTAGGCATAGTAATACAAATGTTAACAACACCACAATATTTCAACGAATCTGTAAACTTACTGATGCAGGCATTCTAAAACCACACAGTCACAGTAGTGAACCAAGTGGCAAAAGATTAAGGAGTTCCCATTCTGGAAAGCAACCTTCCTAGCCCTCCTAATGTTCAAATTCTGGGCCTAAGAAAAATGATCGGAAAGGGACTTCTTTATGTAAGTACAAAATCTGGTTATCTTGATCCTTGACTCATAAAATGACAGAATTACCACCAGTAAGCTTGATTCCCACAAATGTAAGTTTACTCCTTGTGGTTTTAGCTTCTGAGGCCCAGAGGGGCAGGAACCTCAGGGAATATGTGGGGCAACCCTGATTGGAAGCACAATTCCTTTTCCAAGATTTCCCTGGTAAATGGAAGCTTCTTAATGCAAAAACTGTTTTATTTTTATTTTGTACCATAAAATCTGGTAAAAGCTTGTTGAATTATATATCTCAAAAAAGTGGCCATCTAGTATTTGTGGGAAACTCCCCAGTGATGGGATCCTCACTACCACACAAGTCTACAAGAATTGATTATGTGCCTTCCATGTTCTTGGCACTGAATTAAGCAAGTGGGATACATAGGAAAGCAAAATGACAAATAATTCTTGCCCTCAATGTGTTTACATTCTAAAAGGAGAAGAAAATACATAAAAGGGAGTTTAAAAGAATGGAGGAGAGGATTCCATTCTATTTATAGTTATAACTGTTTGGATATTCTGCCTCATAGTTAAAATGTCCTTTCCTCTAATTCCAAGCATCAGCCCTTGTACTGACCTCTAGGGCCAACAAGTATAAATTCCTCCCTTCTTCCCCATGCTAGCCCTTTAGCCTTTTGAAGAAAACCATCATGCCTTTTAAAGCCTTCTCTTCTCTAAAACATAACATCCTTTCATCACATCATGCCCATCTTACCTATGGAAATTCAGACTTAAACAAGGAATTTCTCTTACGGGTTTGATGGGACCTGCTAAATTCTGAACTCCAAGTTTTTCTTTGCTACTTGAGTACCCATACACATACAGCAGGCATTACAATCTGTATTGGGACAGGATTAGGAGAAGAAGCATATTATTTTACTAGGAAATGTTCTAAACTGTTTAAGGTTTGGAAACCTTTTATTTACAAGGTTAATACACAGTTTATGCAGTAGAATGTATAAACCTTTCATTGTATCTGTTTTTTGCTTCCCAGAATCATACACAGAGGAATTACTGTTTATTTTATAAGCACAGATAGCCCTTTGCTAGATGGCAACATTCAACATTCTTTTAAATATAACAAAAATATCAATGTAGAAAGATAAGGTTAACATATGGTCTTAGTGATCCAAGCCTTGGAGTCCAAAAAACGAAGGTTCAAATTCTACCTTTAGTATATACTTAGCTGCAAGATCCTGGGAAAGTCATCTAAGCCATCCAGTCCCCAGCTTCTCATTTGTAAAATGAGGGTTCAGCTTCATGGCCTGCAAAATCCTTTCTAGCTTTAAATCTATCTCCATACCTTTAGATCAAAACTTGAAAACATCTAAGGGGTAAAATAGAGCAAAAGGAGACAAATTGCTATCTTCTCAGATTAAAATCACATTTTGAAGAACTATGGGTTTTTTTTAAAGAATTCATTCCAATTTGAGGCATTGTGGCATGGTGAATACAGGACTGGCCTTAGAGTCAGGGAGACCTCCTGGCTTCAAGTCCCACTTCTAAAACATACTAGCTGGAAGATGATATGAAAACCCCTTAATTTCTAAGTGTCCCAGGCATCTCCAAAAGACTATAGATTACAGAGGATCTTTCTGCATGTTGAAACTCCTCCATCCCCACTTTACTACATAGAACCATCCCAACAGTATAGTACAATAGAGAGAAGATGTCAAAGGACGTGCATTTTAATCTCAATTCTTCCTTACTGCTTTATGACCTTAGGATCAAAGACAATGACGGGTTTAGATGAAATGACCTTTAATAACCTTCTAACTCTAAAATTTAATAAAGATGCACACAAAAATTTCTTTAAGTAGAGGAGGAATGCATCATTTACCTTTATGTATTCCCTAGTACCCAGCACAGTGCCTCTATATGTAGTAGGTGCTATCATTAATGCTGCTATGAAATAAACATTGCTTTCTTTGGGGCATTCCAAAAGTCTTAATGTAGTTTTAAACTTTAATAAAATCAAATTTTTGAACATGCTTTATTTTACAAAGTACTTTACACAGGCTACCCCCATTTTATATTTTTAAAAACTCTTTACACAGAGAAGTTGTTATTATTAATACATCTAGGACTTCACTGTTATTCATATTTCTTTTTCTCTTTTGGACCTAAACCGAAGCTCTAGCCTATTGAGAAATTTTTGAATCCTTCCTCACTATCCAAAATGTGTGTGTCTTCTACTCGTGGGATATGTTGTACTGGCTATATACATACTTTTATCTAAGTCACTGTTTATAATGTCAAGAAGTACCAAGTCAAGCACAGATCCCTGGGATTCTCAGGGGAAAGTTAGAACTTTATACCTCTATAGATGCAGCCTCCTACCTTGGCCCACTAATTGGTTGTGTGTTGTGGAATGTAGACTACCTGAAAGGAGTGGAATTCATGTCAATTGCTTCAAAAGTCTAAGCATTAGGGGTTTATAATTTGACAGAAAGAATCTTTATGTTTTTTTTTTAGCAATGTTTTCTTTGTTAAATCTTTTGCTCTTACATTGCCCTGTATCCTTCCTCACTCTTCTCACAAAGGTATCCCATATGACAAAAGAATGTTTTTAAAGAAAAGAAAAAGAAAAAAATAACCCAGGAAAACTGAGGAATACATTGAAAAACTTCTACAAATAATCACCAAGTTCCATACTTGTGGACTATCCATTTTTGTAATGGAGTAAGAGGAGATGTATTATCCTATTGCTTTTCTCTTTTTATCATTCATGTTTTAAAAAGTGCACAATTCACTTTTAATTATTTTGTGGCTTTTTTTCATTTACATTACTGTAGCCATGTATATTGCTTACTTGGCTCTTCTCATCTACCTTTGCTTAAGTTTGTGGAAGTCAGTCCATGTTTCTTTGTACTCATCATATTCATCATTTCTTACAGAGGAATAATATGCTGTTGCCTTCATGTACCACAATTTGTCTGGTTATTATCTAATTGATAGGCATATCCTTTGTTTTTGATTCCTGCCTACCACAAAAGTGATGCTAAAAAATACTTTTCATGTATATGGGGACTTTCTTCCTATTAAAGAACTCATTAGAGTATATACCTAGTAGCAAGATCTCTGGATCAAAGGTTATGAACACTTTAGTCACTTTATTCTCATAACTGCAAATTATTTTCAAAAAGAATGTGCTAACAACTTCACAAACAATGCACCTGTGCATCTAGCTTCCCAGAACCCTGCAATACTGATTAGTACCAATTTTTTTTTTGGAATTTCTAATTAGATGGATATTTGGCAAAACCTCGAGTTTTTTGGATTTGCACTTTTAGTATTATTAATAGTCATTAGGAACATGCTTTTATATGATTATTAATAGTTTATAATTCCTTAGGGAACTTTTCATATCTTTTGACAACTTATGGAAGGGCTTCTGGTCATACCTATATTCTCAGCCTATGATTTGTTTATATATCTTAATTATCAGAATATTTTCGGAAAAATTCTATTCTAGACATTTCCTTTATTTAGCTACTCTCCTTATTTTTTTTAATATGGAAACTTTACAACTGCCATATAATAAAAAGAATACTTATTTTCTCTTTCGTGGGGAATGTAGGCAGCATAGTGAATAGGGTGCCAGGACAGGAATCAGGAAGACCTGAGTTCAAATCTGGCCTCTCACACTCACTAGCTATAGGCAAGTCTCCTAATCCTGTTTGTCTCAGTTTCCTCATCTGTATAATGAGCTGGAGAAAGAAATGTCAAATCACTCCATTATCTTTCCAAGAAAACCTCAAATGGGGTCATAGAGAGTCAGAGATGACTAAAAAACAAGTAACAACCATTTTATCTTTTTTGCAGCTGGCTTTATCCCTTGTTTAGTTAATGTCTCCTGCTCATAGCTTTGAAAAGTATATGATCTACTTCTCTTCTATTTTTATGGCATGGTCTTTAATAGTAAGTTTAAGTATCCATTTTGAATTTGTTTAATGACAAAGCATAAAATGTTAATATCATTTCTGCTGTCCTATCCTCCAATATTCCCAGTATTTAAAAAAAATCACATAGAGATTTTTCCTAATCAATTGATGCTTTCAGTTTATCAGACACTAACTTCCTTCTCTTTTTTTTGATTTTGCTTCTCCATTGCCCAGTCTTCTTTGTGATCCATTAATATCAAGCATTTCTACAGCTACTACTTTATAATATAGTGTGATGTCTGACAGTATTCCAACAGCAAAAATCAGTGCCAAAAGGTCACCTCCTGAAATTTATTAGTGATATTCTCAATGGATTTCAGAGATGAAAATCTCCTTGGGGATTTTCTCTGGGGAGTCACTATAATATAATGGGAAAGCAGTGACTTGGGAGGCAGAACATTTGAGAACAAATCTTTCCTCCATCACTACCTTTGATCAGGCCATTTTATCTTAATGGATCTCAGTTTTCTTTTCTATAAAATGAAGAATTTATATTTGAAAGTCTTTTCTAGGTCTCTGATCTTATGATCGTCATTCAAAAAATTAAGGTTGAGAATAGAAGAAGAACAGGAAGAATGTTGAAATCATTCATTGAAGATGCCTGTTAGCTGGGAGCTAATGTGTTGAAAGGGACTTTTTGTTTTTGTTGTTGCTCTGTTGTTCCAATCATGCCTAACTCTTCATGATCCCATTTAAGGTTATCTTGGCAGAGAGACTGGTATTTCCTCCTCCAGAGGGGCAGCTAGTGCAGTGGATAGAGCACCAGTGCAAGAGTCAGGAGGACCTGAGTTGAAATCTCACCTCAGACACTTGACACTCACTATCTGTGTGACCTTGGGCAAGTCACTTAACCCCAGTTGCCTCATCCTGGGTCATCTCCAGTCATCTTGATGAATATCTGGTCATTGGATTCAGATGGCTCTGGAGGAGTGAGGCTGGTGACCTGCACAGCCCTCCCTCACTCAAAACAAAGTCAAGTGCAAGTCATGGCATCATTTCTCTGATGGCATGGCCTTCTTTGGCAATGAAGGATGAATGCATACACAAAAAAATCCTTCTCCAGATCATTTAACAGATGAGGAAACTGAAGCAAATGAGATTAAGTGACTTGCCTAAGTTCACACAGCTAGTAAGTGCCTGAGGCCAGGTTTAAACCCAGATCTTCCAGACTCCAGGCCCACTTCTCTAACAACTGTGAGACCTAACTGCCTCCAGTAGTGACTTTAAAGAACATTTAATTTGTAATACTGGTTGCCCCAAATAGAATGGGTCAGGGTCCTTTTATTTAGTTTTTTCTTTGTAAAATACTGCTCAATAGAGCATCTGTATTATAAGTAGCACTTAATGTTGAGTGGATGAATGAGTTATTTAATTGGTTAGTGGTTGCACAGAAAGCAAATGGAAGAACTGGGATTTGAACCCAAGTTCTTGAACTAAGCTCTTACTCCACCATACTGTTTCAAGAGCTTCACATATATTGCATTTTATCAAAAGCTTTGTGATGTAGTCAATGCAAGTCTTATTTAATTTAACAAATGAGACAATGAAAGACCAGAAAGTGGCTAGTGCTTTTTCTAGGGTCCCAGTGTATAAAGTGGCTGAAGTGAATACAGTTCTTTTAAATTGCTCTTTTTAATCTACCATGATTTGCTTATCTCCACACTGCCTCCATTAAGGAATTTTTTTTTTTAGAAAGGTGAGTCATGCATGATTTACGTAGATGTGGAAATGGATTTTTTTTTTTTTGTACCTGAGGGAAACCCTGAGCAAAGGTTACCAGGGGCTCATTCTGAATCTTCCAAATGCCAGGATTGTATGCGGAGATTGAACTAGATATTTCTCCAGGACTAAAACTAAATTCTTTAAATTCCAAATAGAAGAGAAGTTCTGTACTAACTAGACTCATAGACCATGCTTGAGAAGTTTGATCCCACACACAAATGTCAAATAGCAAACAAAAGTCAATCAGGTTTATCTGAAACCTTATTTCCTCTCCTGCCTTGCAAGGCTGAATGTTACCCAACTTGCTAAGCAGTCAAGAGACTTTCCAATATAAAATATATTAGTTTGAGTAAGTTTATCCCACTCCATTAAGATTTGAAAGAGGAACATATAGTGTCATCATGGAAGTCAATGGAGCAGCAATTAGTACTTATACATTATTTGTGTTTATATTTTATATCTCCTTTATAGACGAGTAATTGTGTCACAGAAGTGTTAAGATATTTCTCAGCTGGAAGAGTGTTTAATGATCTCCTAGTCTAACTTTCTCATCTTCCAGATAAAGATGTTGAGGCTCAGAGAGTTCTTGGGAGTATGACAAGTTCAAATATTTAGTTAGTTAGTGGTCAATACTGGAAATATATGTTTGGAGAGACTGGCTGAATACAAAGGAGGCATGGTGACCACACAGGGAGAGACTGGCAAGCATCTAAAAACAATAAAGAAAAGACTAAAAATTTTGGGAAAATGGATTGAGTTGCACAAATATTGAACTCTGCTTTAATGGACATTTTGCTGATTCTACTGATTTCTTAGGGATTTTATTCTCTGATTATTGATTGGCTGATTCCCTCATTTCAGCACGTATGACCATGGACTTGAATGGACATCTTCTTCACAAGGCATTCTTAACCTCTTCTTTGAGTCATGTGCCCCTTTGGCAGCCTGATGAAGACTATGGTCCCATATACATTATATTGTTTTTAAATGCATAAAATGCACAGAATTCCAAAGGAAAGCAATTATATTGAAATATAGTCATCAAAATAACGTGTTAAAAAAGTGTACAGATGATTGATTGAGAACTTTTGTCTTGGCCAATCAAGTCTTGCTTTTCAGCTTAACTAATCCTGCATATTCTAAGTGGTATTCAAAATGGAACCTTGGGTTCCAAAATTTTCTCCCCATTTGTCTTGTGAAAATGAATGTAAAAAGTTAAATAAATTTATTTAAAATAAAAAAAAATGGAACCTTGGACAAGACCCAACCTCTTCCCATGCCCCTAGTGTTTCACTTCACAATATCTTCTCAATACTTTCTTCCTTTATGTCATATTACTGTCTCAAGCTTAAGACTTCCAAGTCTCATTATCTCCTCTATTTTTCACCACTCTAAGATGAGATCCTTCTACCTGAGACAGTTCCCTCTTTGGGAGAAATAGTATAAAATCTCCATCAATTCCTGCCATTACTCTCTGACCTGTGATGTTCCCCATAGTACTGTCAATTGCTCCTTTGCACAGTTTCTGACATTGACGCTTTACTTTTAATTTCCACTATTGCCAGCCTAAATGAGTGAGATCCATTCCACCTCATCCCCATTATGATGGATACTTTCTTGACAAAAAACATGAAATGGCTCTCTACTGCCTATAGCAGACAGTCTAAACACCCTTGGCTTTTTCAATTGAGAGCTACGCAGTCTATCCCTAACCTATTTCTTTTATCTCAAAATAAAGCATCTACCATATACCAGGCTCTGTGTTAGGCATAGGGAAAATGACGACAAAAAATTAGTTAATGACCTAAAGGACATTATAGAAAATGGAAACAATATGTACCTCAAAGTAAATGTGTATACATACACATAAACACATGTGTTTATATATAGTATAAATATCTAAATATACATTGTAGATATGTGTATATTATACATACATATACAAAGTGAATACAAGTTTTTGTAAAGGTAAACATGACTTTCTGGAGAAAGAATAGGGAATGTAGCATGGAAGAAAAGTCAAAGATTCCCCTCCCCTTCAGTTTTCCTTGTACTATGCTTTTGTGTAAGTATATAAAAATCTTCTTGTAAAGCATGTAAAAAGCTTCATGTGGAAGTTGGGGTTTTAGCAAGGACTTGCAGGAGACCAGGAAAGAAGGAAGAGATAAGTAAAGAATTGCAGGCGGAGGAGATAGCAAGATTCAGAGTAAGGATTTGGAGTATCTTGTCTTAGGAACGGCATGGAAGCCAGTGTCACTAGAGGTGCAGCGGATTATAAGAAGGGATACTATCCTGTAGGAAGCAAGATATAAGGAGATTGGAAAGTGGTAGGGGGTACAGGTTATGAAGGGCTTTGAATGTCAAACAGAATTTTGTATTTGATCATGGAGGTAATAGGGAGCCATTAGAATTTACTGAATGGACGTGAGTGTGTGCCATGGAAAGATCTGCCCTTAAGGAAGATTAATTTGGTGGGTAAGTATAAGACAGGAGTGGAGCAGAGTTGAAGTAGAGATCAAGTAGTGAGCAAATTCAACAGACCAGAAATGAGGGGATGAGGGCTAGCATCAGGGTGGTGGCCATGGCAGAAGAAAGAAGGGAAAATATATTAGAGAAGCTATGAAGGGAGAATCAATAGCCCTTGACAATAGATTGGATATGAGGAGTGAGACAAAGTGGAGAATTGAGCATGATACCTAGATTGAAAGCCTGGGTGACTGGGAGAGTGGCAGTGAATTGGATAGTGAATAGAAAAGTTAGGAAGAGGGGAAAGCTTCTTCCTTCCAGCTTACCTCCATTTCCCCTTATATCTTTTATGATCCTTGTTGTCTCCCCCATTGACTTGGAAGGTCCTTGAGAAACTGTTTTGCATCTTTGGTATTTAATACAGTGTCTGGCCAGTAGTACTATTAAATAAAAGCCTGTTGATTGATGACTTGGGTGAGAACTTGGGTGCCATTGGCCTAGTAATATTGAAGTGAATTGCAGGTGCCAACGCTTGTCACTTGAGACCTGTTTCAAGTGGATATTGCATGAGGGAGGGAGAAGGGATCATAAATAACCTATCACTTATATCTCCAAGGAGACTATAACCTCATGGAAGGTGGAGTTCATGTCCTCTTCTTCCTTATCTCTTGTGTAGAGTCAGGTATAATGCACATGACAGGGTGCCAAGAAATATGAACAGTGAATAAACAAATATTTGATGGTATCAGATGCTTATCACTAGTAAAAAGCAGGTCCACATTGGGTTTTTCTTTCGTTTATCACTTTCTTTCATTAAATCCTAACTTAAGGATAGGAAGAACAGAATCTCTTGTATATTCAAAAATATTTAAATATATGAAACATATCTCAAACATGTTGATAGTAAACCTTGGTCTCAGCCCAGACTTTGACCTATATTAGTTGGGTGATCAATGGTTTTCTTTCATCTTATATTCAGAAGGCATCTAGTTAGGCTTTCTTGACTCTCCCATTTTATAAGAGATTACTGAAACCATTAGATAATGTCCAGAATTCCACTTATATCACATAGCTGATCAATAGCAAAGCAATAGTGTTCATTGACCTATAGTCTCCAGTCTGTGACTTAGCTTCCTGAATACAATTTTCCTCTAGACCCTCAGTTACAAACATACAGACAAATTATATGATCTGTCATGGTGGCTCAACTCTGACTCATCTCCACATCTGCTTTCTCTAGTATCTTTCTCATAGAGCTTAAAACCACATACAATACAGTAGGGACTTACAAGTTCCCTGTAGGTCCCTTGACAAAACATCAAGCCTCTTGGGGACTACTTCCTGTTTGTGTCTCCATGGTTTAGTATTTCTGCTTAAATGACTTTTTTTTTTTTTTTACCATTACAACCAGCTCTTGAAAGGGGTATTAAAAGGAACTCCATGTAACAGAATTAGAAAAACTTTATTTCTCAAATTGCTTTAATAATAAACATAATAAAAGCAACATCCTACTTCAGCCAAAAACAGCCACAAGAGCAACCAAATATAGATAGTAAATTAACTAATATACCAAAGACCGGAGGTTCAACCAGGTCTTTGAGAAAATTTTGAACCATTTAGAGTTGATCTTGGCCATTGAATTTTGGGCTAGAGGAGGGGAATACAGAGATCAATGAATGCATATCCTCAATTTAAAAGAGAGAAGTCCAGAAGTGAAGTATCACTTAGCCAAGGTGACACTATGTCTAATGAGTAGAGATGGAATTAGAATCCAAGTTTCTTAATTTCTAATACAAAACCCCTAAATGGCACTACTGTTGCCATCTTTGTGAATAGCTCATTTTCTTTCATCTAACTACCTCTTATCAAGCACCTTTTGTTTTCTTTCTACTTCAGTGGCCCAAAATTTTTGACCAAGTGGTCCTATCAGAGCTGAATGTGTTCAAAGTATTTCCTCTGTCTCTTCATTAAAATTCCCTTCAGACTATAGCTTATGGGCACATCATATAGTTGCATCAATAAAAGGAGGGTTCACAAGGGAAGTCGTGTATAATAGCAATGGAATGACATGTCCAGATCCTACTTACCCATCACCACACCATCCAAATGAAAGGAAGTTTCTTGGCCTCATTCTGGAGACAGTTAATATTCTATCGGAATACTTGTCACCATCATTTCCAAGCTATGTGAACTTTGGATAGTTATTTCTATCTGAGTCTTAAATTCATCTTCTGGAAAAAATAGTTATTGTTCAGTCATTTAAGTTGTCTGAGACTATTCTGAGATACTACTTCACACCTCTCAAATGGGTAATGTGACAAAAAATGGAAAATGTTGGATGCTAGGGGAAATGTAGAGGATGTTAAAAAATGGGGACACTAACACACTGTTGGTTGGAGTTATGAAGGCAATTTCGAACTATGCCCAGTGGGTTGTAAAACTGTGCATATCCTTCAATCCAGCAATATTACTGCTAGGTCTATATCCCAAAGACATTCAAAAAAGAGAAAAGGACCTATTTATACAAAAATATTTATAGCACTTCTTTTTGTGTTGACTAACAATTGGAAATCAAAGGGATGTTCATCATTTGGGGAATGGCTGAACAAGTTGTAGTATATTATTGTGCTGTAAGAAATGACAAATAGGGTGATTTTAGAGAAACCTGGAGAGACTTACATGAACTGACGCATAGTAAAGTGACAGAACTAGGAGAACCTTGTACATAGTAAGAGAAGTACTGTTCAGTGAGAACTGTGAATGACAGCTATTTTATACAATACAATGATCCAAGAAAATCCAAAAGGACCAATGATGAAGCATCCTATCTGTCTCCAGAGAGTGCACTGATATTGTCTGAATACAGACTAAAGCTGGCTATTTTTTGCTTTCTTTCATTTTTTCTTTTATATGAGTCTTCCTATACAGAATGACTAATGTGGACATGTTTTACATAATTGCACATGTTTACCTATATCTGCTTGTTTATCATCTCAAGGAAGGGATAGGGGAGAGAGGGAAGGAAGAAAGGACAGAATCTGAAACTCAAAACTTTAAATAAAAAAAATGAGGGAGTTGACCTTGGAGGCCACTTCCAGTTCTAAGTACATGATCCTATGTTCCAATATGGACACTGAATTTTCTAAAAAGTATTCTAGTACCTTAAAAATAAAAATTATGAAACTTTAAAAACAAATTGTCTGAGTCTTCATGAACCCATTTGGAGTTTTCTTAGCAGAAATACTTGGAGTGGTTTGCCATTACCTTCTCTAGTTCATTTTACAGATAAGGAATTGAGGCAAACAGGGTTAAGTGACTTGCCCAGGGTCGCACAGAGAGTAAGTGTCGGAAAACAGATTTGAACTCAGGAAGATAAATCTTCCTGACTCTGGGGCTGATACTCTACCCATTGAACCACTTAGCTGTCCCTAGAGAAAAAAGAGTAATTCAGTATTTTCACTATATCACAAGATTGTTACATAGAACAAATAGGATGATAGATTTTAAACAACATGTTACAGGACTACACTGAATATGTCAGTGCCCATGATCTCAGAAGCCTCAGTTGTCACAGAAAGTGGGAAGAGTGCAGAATAGCATTTCTCTCCAGGCTGTACTTTGGACTCTCCTAGACTTTTTTTATAATACCCCAGAAATGTCTTCACCCTGAAAGTTGATTCTAACCTTGGACTTCAAATATTGGCAGCACTCTCCACTCCATCCCTGGGGTGTCTCCCTCTGAAGAGCCAGGGCCTTTCAGAACCTCTGTTTTAAGGTCAGCTATGTGTTCATTGCTCCCCAAGTTCACCCTTAACCTTTCTGGAGCCTTCTCTCAGTTCATTCTTTCTCCTAATCCTTTTAGTCCCTTTTTGAAGGATGTCTTCCTCCTTGAGAATATAAGCTCCTTGAGGGCAGGGGTTACCTATCAGCTTGTATTTGAATTCCCAACATTTAGCACAGTGTCTGGAAAATATTAAGTGCTTAATACATGTTTGCTGACTTTCTCAAATGGCTCTGGAGGAGAAAGAGAGATTGGTTATTTTGCACAGCCCTCCCTCACTTACATACAATTCACCTACATGTCATGGCATCACCTCCCTGATGTCATGTTCTTTTTAAGAACGACAAACAACCTGGCTTGACCTGACACTCAGACTTTACATAAGCCACTTAGGCACCTGTGCAGACATAGCTGCAGTTTACTATGTGGTGGAGACTGAAGTCAAAAAAAATACAGTTCCAATTCAGTTGTTACACAAACATCTCTAGTAATTAGACAATCCTCATTAGATTCTCTGAAGATTTATTTTCAAGTCACACTTAATTAACCCCATCAGGACTAAGAAAATAAGCCCACTAAATGACTGTTAATTGCTACTTGGTTTGTAACCACCCTCAGGGTCAGCTGTCTTTTAAAATAGTAAGAAATCTAAGGTGATAAGCTGTAAAGGCCAGCATGGAACAGCTGGAGGGAAAGGGAAGGAGCATGGGGTAATGAGAAAATGAAAGAAGAGCTGGAGGAGGAGGTGTCTGGACAAAGCATCACCCTCTGAGGACTTCAGTTTATTCACCTGCAAAATGAAGGGTTAGATTAAGTAATTGCTATGGTCTCTTAGTTCCAATTCAGCAATAAAACGGTGTCTGCGTTGTCCTTATGTCTAAGTGACATTACTCGGGGTATGCAGCTCCTAATCCATCCATGCCCTACTGTGTCACAATGATGATCATATTGGCTGTGGAGTCAGAAGATATGTTCAAATCCAGGACTTTATGACCTTGTTAAAATCTCAGGGCATCAGTCCTTTAATGAATAAAATGAAAAGTTTGGAGCACGTGGCCTTTAAAATTCCTCCTGGTTCTTGATCTGATTTTAGTAGAAGAGTCTAAATGAGAAAGTGATGTATCCCCTTGGAGTGATGGGTTTTGAATGGGGTCTTGAGGAAAGGATAGGATTTTGAGAGGAAGGGTAAAATGGAAGAAATTTCAAGTGGAGGGCTTACAGTAAGCCAATGGATAGAGGCAGGGATACAAAGGCTGACAACCCTGGCTCAGGAAAAAAAAGAGCTTGAGAAATGACAACCCTGAGAGCCGATAATTACAGGATGATGCCAACGAGGAGAGGCTGGGCTTTCCTGCAGAACACATCAGGGAGGAGAATGGCCTATTTCAACCACAGTAATTACATCCTGATTAGTCTCCACTCTCTACAAATGAGTTTTATTTCACAGTAGTTACAAAGCTGAACTGGGGTTTTAAAACCAGACTAGAAAAAGACCCTGAGGAGATACTAAGTGATTTCCAGCAGGGGGCAGTATTACAGAAACAATGTCACAAATATTCAGTCTTTGCTGAGGAATCCTATACCCCAAAGATTCTAAAGCCCTGGCAGACGTCTGATGAAAATCGTTATTTTTCAGGAAATGGAAGATAGAAAATGCATAAGGCTATAATATGATTTCCCAATAATATACACTTTCAAGTTTTTTTTTTCTTTTTCCTGTATATGATGAGATTTATTAGAAATAGAGATTTAGAGAGAAAGTATTCTCAGTAGATCTACTGGAATTTGGGGAGTGAATTTATTTATCACAAGAAAATACAGAATAGTATTTCTTTTGTCCTTTAGAGCCAGAATGTAAGTGCCACAGGTCATGGAATTCCAAGGAAAATCATATTGCGGTTAGAATAAATATGCACATTCAAAACAACCAACTATATTAAAGGAGTCAAAGAACCTAGGTTTGAATATCAATTTTGCCACTTTAAAGATGAATGACCTTGGAAGAGACATGGAAAGAGAACCTTGATTCCAATCTCCACTCCATTACTGGGCAAGTCACTTCCCCAGTTTGTATTTGTGTTTCCTCATCTGTAAGATTAGAAGGCTGAATGAAAAGGTTTCTAAAGTCCTTTCCATCTCTTAATTAATTATATGACATGACAGCATGATTGAAGTTTTGAAATGGAAGGGAAGGCTGAGTATGGCTGCATGGAATGACAAGGAACATAGAGTTAGAGTGTGAAGCTACCTTGGACATCATCTAGCCAATATCGTCATTTTACAGGTGAGGAAATGCAGAGTAAGAGCGACGACCTCACATGCTTAAGGTTATAGAGGAAGAAGCAGAATTTGAATCCAAGTCTTTTAATTCTTTTCCCTGTATACAGTGAGCAAACGTTTTATTGCTCTATGTTCTAACCATTATGACTAGGAAAGGATCTGGATGGTGATAATTGAGCATGGACTTTATATGGCTTTTTCCATCAAGTGTGAGGTTCTAGAATTCAGATTGGTTTTCGTAGGCCTGGACTAGGGTCAGAGGCCCCTTAGACCATACTTAACCTATGGTAAACTGATTTTTTAAGAGGAAGAAGAAAAGAAAATTATACTTTCTTCCTTAAAATCATTCATGGACATTTGCCATTGGACATTCACGGACAACCTTGGCTCCTCATAGATATTCATGCTTAATAAGTCAAATATGATCTGTTTAGACTCCAAGAAAGGAATTAAAAATCATGATAGACTATTCACAGAAGACATTGACACAATAGAAATGTTTAAGCACTGACTGGATGATCATATATTGGACTTTTTTGAAGACTAGATCCTTTTAAGACATACAGGCAATGGGGTATAGAAATCTATTTTGCCCTGCGGGAAAATAGAGGGGAGGGAGATGGAAGAAGAAAGGGGCTAATAGAAGGGTGGATAGGGTGCATGTTGTCCTGGGGTGGGGGGTGGGAAGAGATGGGAAGAAAATATGGAATACAAATTCTTGTGAAAGTGAATGTGGAAAACTGAAAAATAAATAAATTATATGACTAGATCCCTGAAGGTTGAACCACTTGACCTTTCGATTGATATATCCCTTATGGTCGGCCATAACTTTAATATTCTCTAAGTGCTCCCCTTAACCCCATCAAAAAGACCATTAAAATACTGAATAAAATTTCACTATTTATGAAGAGTGGTTTGATATAAGAATGCTCTACTCTTATATCAAAATATGGGGACATCTCACCAGAAAGATATGATTTGCTTCTCATTGCCAGATAAGTATCAAGGGCCTGTGATCTCCTTGCAGAGTTCCTTCCATCAAGTTGGATTAAAGATGGTCTGCAATTTATTATCTTAGATAGTTGGCTAAGGCCAAGAGAATTTAAATAATTTGTCCAATATATAGTTAGCACATCTCAGAGATGGTATTTGAACTGAAACATGCCTGACTCCAAGTTCAATACCCTATCACTTTACTATGAAGCCGCTGATCATCACAACTCAAGAAACACATGAGGAAGATGGACTTACATGAAGAAAGGAACTCACAACTGAGGGAGGGATATGACTTTGATAGTAGGATAAATTTTTAAAGTCCCTTTCAATCTGGAAAGACAAAGAATGAGAGGGAATATGAACACACAGAATATGAAGAGGGTTAATAAATACAGATTTGCTTAGGAAATCTCAAAATACTAGAACAAATGCACTGCCTTGTTACTGGCGAAGGGTGAAGGTTAAATCCATAGCAAGAAGGGAATTTGTAGAATCTAATACCTCATGAAATATCCTAGTCACAACAAAGTATATCAAGGTGACTTAGGTGTCATGGCTGTGCTCCATCTGACAACCAAAGCTCTGAGCTTTGGGTCTGCCTTGACAAAAGGTAAAATGGCTGGTAAAACAGAGAGAAAAATGGCATGGTTCTCAAACAGCATAGAATTTAACCATCTAGAGAGACAGATAAACTAAAGAAAAGAAAATGCAAAGAATGTCAGCTGGTGATCAGGGTAGAGAGTCTCACTATAGATTTGCCATACTCTTGTCTATTGTCTGCTAGGTATAAACCAGTTGGGAGGAATGGTCATGCATTCTGTAGTATTTGGCCAAAGAAAAGCGTGGGGGAGAGAATGAGTTGCTTTTTCCTGTGATAGAACTTTGAGCTGAAAATATGGGTACTGGGACCTGGAGCCTGCATTTTACCACTAACTTACCCATGAGCCTCTTGGAGAACGACTGGATTAGATTTTAGGAACAGTGTTTTATTGCATAGCCCCTATCTGATCTCCAGAAGGAATGGTCAATGAAACTGAGGGATCTGGATTTGTTTCCTAGAACTCCAGAGTTCAAACCATGCCAATTCACTAACTGTGGGCAGCCAGAGTGAATATTTAAATGTATATTTTTCTTGCTTCCTTCTCTCTCTCTCTCTTTATAATTCTATGTAATTCTTCTAATTTTATGCCTAAGAGAAAAAAGCACTAAATAGGGTTAATAGGGTTAAGCTATCTGTCAGTTGACTTTTCCAGCAGATGCCACTACCTTATTTTCATTACTGTCAAAAATAAATAAACAATTTTTTAAACCACTGGTTGGTGGTACTAGCCACCAAGCTGTTGCTTGTCACCAAAGGAACCTTAAGAGGTGGGAGTGGCACCAAGAATTAATTCCAATAATTATCTGTTCTACCCACCAAGTTCTACAAGAAATGAATCAGTCAATTCAGATAACATAAGAACTTAAATATCTCTTTGAAGATGTGTCCAAACTTCAAAGCATAACCCATCTTAAAGCTTGCCCAACTTCCTAGCTGCCTTTTCCCTTGAGTTCAAACCTTGGTCTAACTGAAAAAAAAATAAAACTAATGTTTTCCAACAGAGCTGAATATGTGACTTCTAGACCAAGTACTCTCCGCTCACATCATTAAATCCCTATGTTACAAAGCATGATGCAAAACAGCACGGTGTAGTGGAAAGAACTTAAAGTAAGAAGACCTAGTTTCAATGTCCAGACCCTATGCAATCTAGATGTGTGAACTTGGGCAAATCATTTTATGTCTGGCATAGTAAAAAGACATCACTACACATCCAGCAATTTCTAGTTGTGTAAGGCAAGGCAGGTATAATTGATAATGTCAGGAGTGGTAGTTGTGAACTCTTTTCAAGGTTGCATTTCATATTGTGTCACCCAAGCAAGACTGAGGAGGTAGGACTATGTAAGAATAAGAAAACATTCATCATTTGCACCATACCTGTTTCCATAAAAGCATAACTAAAACAGCATTACTCAGCTTATTACTTTGTCTGATGAAATGCACATTCATCTCTACAATGATACTGAATTTGATTATGTTTCTAACTTGACATGCTTCTCTTTGCCAGTTTAGGAGATGGGACATAGTAAATGTAGACAAGCTATGTTTCCTTCCAACTCCCTACCACTGCCACAGAAATTTCTTTTTAAATCAGTTTCCTGATCACACTTAGATAAAAATATCAAGAGAAAGTAAATGCAAAATGATTTTAATAGTTATCTTTCACAGCTCTTGGCAGAAATTACGTAATTGGAAAGTTTGTGATTCATCAATTTAGAGAAGAGATGTATATGGAAAGAATCTTTGAGGTCTTCTAATCTTATCTTTTTGTTTTACAGTTGAGGGAACTGAAGTCCGAAAAGGTTAAATTACCTGTTCAAGTCTAGGTCACACAAGAAACAGAGTGCCAGGCATTTTCTTTGCTCCCCATGACATTTTCATCCTCCCCAAAAATAATAATTATGTACTAAATATAAAGAAATTGCAGCTCTTTCTATGACATAAGATACTAAAATCCCTAAGGAGATCCAATCCAAGGAACTGTCAGAGGAGGAAGCTAATCTTCTAACTTCTAATACACTCATTCAGCAATGAGCTGAACTTTCCTCTCCAAGAGCCAAACTTTCTCTGACAAGACCACACAAGCCTACCCCCATGAACATGCAATGCAACTCAACTCTACCCCCATCTCAAACTGTCTCCTTCCATTTCTATAGAAAACCAAAAAGTTAGAAGCTTGCTCAAGCTGGGGAAGCAGTATGGTAGAACTCTGCGCTATAATATTGCTCAGACAGAGAACTAAAGACCAAAAGGTACCGGGGCAGGACACCTTTGTGTAGCACTCTGCTAAGCCTGAGAGAAAGAGCCCACCATCAGTGGAAGTCAATTCTGTACCAAAAGTTACTTGAACAGACACTGGGACTAGTAAAATTTACATTGGCCAACATGGGAGGAAGTTGAGCTGGCTTTAAAGTCCAGCTCCAAGGAAAACCACCATCAATGAGGAAGCGGTAAGAAAGTGATCAATAGGGATATATACACACATACACACACACACACTCACATACATACATGAGTGCACGCACACACACAAAGCTTCCATAAAGACAAAAGATATCGAGAGGAAGAAAATTCACACATGAGTATAATCAGATAAATCATCAGAATTCTTATTAATAACAGCTGGGAATATGGTCCCCGGATCAACTTAAAGAGAACAGACATCTATGAATAAATACTTTAAGTCAAGAAAATGAACCAACACGTGATGAAGCAGAGGATCCTGTTCTTTGCTAAGTTATCATGAAACAACAGCAGGATGTCCCTGAATAGTTTAAAAGTGAAATAAGAATGGTGAAAATGAAATTCATGGCCTGAACAGAAGAAAATAGAAGAAGAAACTAGAATCCATAGTAGTAAGTCTTAGCGAAGAAACAAAAAACCAAATAACTTATTTGGGAAGTAAATATACAGAAATAACAAACAATCCAGAAGAAGAGAAGAAAAAAGCAATAGCATTGCAAGAACATATGATCTCCATACAGCAAATCTTGATCTTAAGGACTGGATGCATATAGAAAATTTAAGGATTAGACGTGCCCTAGAAGAAAAGAAGCGTAAAAAACCTGAACACCATAATGCAAGAAACAATATAAGTGATTTACCTAAGGTAATACAGAACTAAGTGTTACCAGAGTTTTAACTTAATTTCTGTCCATCTAAATCTAGGACCATTTTGAAGGTATCTGATTCCCTTTTTTTTTAAATCATAGCTGTAAAAATGTAATTATAGATTGACTATAGGATCATTTTTTTGTTTGTTTGTTCATCTTTTGCTTTGAAGAGGGCCAGTGACATTATGGGGTGATATCTTCACTTGTTTGTGAATTGGCTTTAATAAGGCAGTTGCACAAAGTCATCAACCTCATGGTTTTTCAGAGTCATCAAAGTCCAGTGGCAAGATAAAAGACAAACTAGCTCATGATGTCTTGGGATACAGTGGATGACCTTGGTGCCTTCAAAGACCGACTAAACTCCCAGAACTTCATTGTGCCCGTTTCAGCCAATTTTATGGTCACTGGACAAATTTTTCTCATCCACCCATTCTGCCAGGGGTGTCTTCACATGCTTGGGTAAACTTCCTCTTACCTTGGCCTATCAGTTACACTCAACCTGGGTTAGCCTGTTTGCTGAGACATTTTTTATCAGGTTGTGACCACTGCTCATGCTACAGGTTCTTGAAGTCATAGATGAGAGGTGTATACCAAAGGTGGGTGGGCATCCCGGCTCAGCAAGGCTTCACACCAGAGGTCCTAGCTTTCCTTGAACATGACATCTACTCCATTTTAGAACTGACCAGAAAGTATTCCATAGCTTCATATTATATGCTGGGAATTCCAAGATCAAAATTAGACTCCCCTGGCCCTCAAGAAGCCCATATTCTTTTGAACAAGAAAACATAAAGGTGAGGGAGCACATCTGTTAAAGCTAGGGACTTTGACAAAGTTTTATATTTTTTTTTAACAGATATCAACTTTACATTTAAAAGAAAACTTGTTCTAAAAATGGACTTAGGACAGTCTCTGAAATTAGCATTTACCAAGCAGTATATTTCTGATTGCTTGCCTTTCTTCAAAATCCAACTCAGGTATATACGATTATGTATGTATGGATACACAAATGTATGTTTCATATTCACAAAGCTCATAAATACAATAGGTTTGATTTATTAACAAATATTTTGTACCTCATGATGACAAACCCAAATTGAAATGAACTATGCAGAAGAAGCCTTGTCAACCTTGTTAATACCTTCCAACATTGATGGATCATTTTTTTGTTTGTCTAGGTGATCTCCTTAGTTCCTTTCAATTCTCATATTCCTGGATGCTGTATCCTCTATCTAGGTAAATACATTTTTATTTTTTTTAATTATTTTTATTATGTATTTAAAAAACTGGCAAACATTTAAAAAATGACAACTAAGCACAAATCAGTCAGATTAGGAAGCAGGGATACCAGATGCCATCTCACTGTCCTTATGACTCAAAGGGATGAGATTTTTGGCATGGTAATAGGATGCAGAGAGAATCTCATGGCAGTGGCATGGGAGAATCGGAAAAAGAGCTCATACCCATGAGTTGGGCTCTAAAGAAAGTTAAGGAGTCAAAAATATACTGAGCTAATTTCACAGTGACCTTAGTTCATTTTTCGGGTAAGTTTTCTTTTAAATGTGAAGCTCCTATCTGTTAAAAGAAAAAAAACTTCAATGTCAAAGTCTCCAGCTTTAGCAAATGTGTTTTCTCATCCCTCTTCTAAGTGCCTTAGGGGAGGCATTGGGCTCACTTTCTATGTGGCAGGTTCATAAAACATAAAAGCTTCCTTCTGTAGCTCTTTTCCCCCTACATGCTCATGTCTCAATAGCTCAGGGCTTTAAAAATGACAAACTTATTGATTTCAGAGTTTTTGAGGTGGCTGACAGAAAATTATCCTCAATTTAGTGATGGGAACATTTAGAAATACGGGCAAAGTAGATATAAGACAGAGTGACAGAGAGGAATGAATACTGTGGCAATGAGGAAACCTAGGCTCTCCCAATTCTGGCTCAGTTATTGTGGGACTTTGTGGAAAGCACTTTTCCCTAGGTTTCAGTCTCCTCATTTGTATAATGAACAGGTTCAAATTCATTACCTCTAGGGCTCCATCTCTCACCAGCATCCTAAAATTCTAGATTCTTCCAGGATAGGTGATTTATTTAAAAGAAAAACTTCAGGGCAAAACTATGTTCTCTAATCCAAAAGTGGTGAAATATTGGTTTCATCACCCAAAATTGTACTGTGAGGGACTTTCTTTCTTTACCTTGATATTTGTTTGAACTCCATATACCTAGGATTCTGTCCTAGACTCACTATGTAAATAAAGACATAACATAAAATCTCTAGAATGAAATCTCTCATGTTCTAATTGGGAAAAAAAAAGACAGTAGAAGAAAAGAACACTAGAATGGGAAACAAGATGTCTTGGTTCTAGACTTGAAAGTGTCAAACACTTTCTAGGTGTGTAAAATGGATTTGTTCAAAGACAATCAATCAATTGCTCCTTCCTAACTCTGTCATATTGGAAAAACCATTTGACATTTATGGGTCTCAATTTCTTCCTCTGTGGTGAAATAGATGATGTTGAAACTGTTTAGTTTTCTTCTACCTCTGAGATTCTAATACACATACACACATACACACACACACACACACACATGCACATGTATTTCCACCCAGAAGATGAGGGCAAATATTTACAAATTCCTTCCTCTCCCCACCTCCCTGTTCTTCTCCCAAGAATTCAGACCAAGAAAATGATTTCAAGAAGACCTGAATCTGAGGCACAGATGAAGAAAGAGTACAGTAAAGTCACAATTACTACGAATAAATCACCTGAAATAGTCCCAACTATTTGAATTCACAGTATTAGAAATGATAATTATGTGAACTATGGTAATTGATTCTAACCTAATGAAAATGTCTGGTGCCCATTCAAACAATGTAACTGCTTCAGGGGATTCTTCACTTACACTACAGGAGATCTAGATATATCACAGTTCAAAAGATCACTAAAATTAGATTGATTTCAAATCCAGCTCTGTACACCATCACCTCAACAGCACAGTTCACAAAAGAATTTTCTCTTGGATCCCAAAATGCTCACTAGTATCTGGCAACTGAGCATTCTCAGAATGACTGTACCATCATACGTTACTAGCTATGTGGTCTTGAACAATTGATTTCCCCTCTCTTCCCTATTTGTTAAATGACAGCATAGAATTTGCTAACCTCCAGCTATATAACCTTTCATTAAAATAGTTGTTGGAAATTCTGGTGCTTTTTTTTTTTTTTTAAAGTAGACAGCCTTATTCTCACACTTCATTCTTATGTTGGCATTGCCATAGCTGAGAAGATGTATTAGGCAAACAAGCCAGCGAATCTTGCCTGAAAAATAAGGGATCGATCTCAGTATTGGAAAATGCCTATAGTAGAATTAGGGATTCGTATTACTGTAACAATTTAAAGCTCATGAAAATAAATTTGTTCAGGACAGTGTCTTGTTTGCTTTCTTCTGCTAAAAGACCAAGACTCAGCTTTGTTTTCCGCCAGGCCATTTGTACTGCCCCTTTCATTCCTTAGCCTCTCTCTTTGAGAATTCTTGCCCATTCTTTTCATATCTTCCTCTAAATGTTGCCTAGACTCAATGTTGGGGCAGGTGATAGAATGTCAAGAAGTAATTCAGAGTTTTCAGACATTCACACGAAATGTGGCGGGATCTGTTAAATATCTATTGCTAATGTTTGATTGGAATGAAAATGAATTGCCTCATGCTGAAGATGGCAGAAGGGCAGAATTACTTTTTTTTTTGTAAAAGCTAAGATAAATAAGAAGTCAGAAAAGGAGAGGGGAGGGAGAGCTCATCTGTGTGACCCAGACACCAGCCTAGAGATTGTGGTTTTCACATCATTATTTATGGGCAAGTTTAACACCAACACCATAGAGATTTAACAAGCATGACTGGTTTCAGATGCACCAAGGTCATGGATTTTTTTTTTCTGTTTCATTCCCTGCCTTAGTAAAAGACTTTTCAGAAGATTGGAACTAGTCCAGTAACTACCACATTGAACAAATATTTCTCTGGGAGAAGAGAATTTGAGAAGAGAAAAATGTCATGAAGGCAGGAAGGAAGTAGAATAGTGAACTCATTTGATGACCTGGGCCACTTCGGGGAATCATTCTGTGCAAATGTCTGATAAGAGATGCAGGGAAAGGGGTGCTATGCATTCAGCACATATTTATTAAGTATTTATCAAGTATAATACCTGATGAAGGATAACATTAAAAGCATTAGTTCTTGGCTATAGACCTATTATCTAAAACATTAACTACACTAATTATTTCTGGGAGGTGAGGTGGAACTATGGATAGCATGCCAGACCTGGAATCAGGAAGACTCATCTTTCTGAATTCTGGCCTCAGACACTTATTAGCTATGTGACCCTGGGCAAGTCCTTTCACCCAGTTTCCTTCAATTTCCTCATCTATAAAATGAGCCGGGGAAGGAGATAAAAAAACTACTCCAATAACTCTGCCAAGAAAACCCCAGTGGAGTCATGAAAAGTAGGAGAGGGCTGAACATAATAAAATCATCACCACAATAGAAGAGGGAAGGTTTACACAATTAACATGAGTTTCATTCGTTCTTCTTGATAGAAAAAATTACGTTTTAAGGGACTGACCTCATAGCTTAACCTCATGGTGTTCAGGGACGTTCAAGCTAATCGTGGATAAACACTTGATAGAATTTAGAGCTAGGAGGACCTTAAAGCTTGTATAGCCCTCTTCCCTTAGGTTATGGATGAGGAAACTGAAGCTTTATAGAAGGAAGATGACTTTTCAGGATCACATGGTAGCAAGCATTTGGAATCATAGATGCATAAATTCAGAGACAAACTAGTTCAAACCACTAATTTTACAGATGAGGAAACTGAGGCCCAAGGAGATGAGAGTGACTGGCTCAGGATCTCAGAGACAGGAGGCAGGATCATAGAAACATAGCTTTCAAGTTGGAATCTCAGAGGGCATCTCATTTAGTCATTTTCCATAAGAAGAAACAGGACTTGAAAGGGCATGGCTTCGCCAAGGTCACATAGGTACTAAGACTCAGAGGTGGGTTTAAAACCTGTTCTCACTCCAATGTTCTTTCCAGTTTGCCATATTGTTTTCCAGAGGAGAATTCTTTCACTGGATTGGAGCAGAACCATAGAACCTCCATATCATTTTCCCTACATCTCTGCGATTAAATGTGGAGGGGTGAGAGAGAGAACAGAAAAGTATTCACATTACTGTGTGTCCCTCACTGTGCTAAGCTCTTCACAAATGTCATCTCATTTGATAGTTTCCCAAGCTATCCTGTCTCTATTAATAAAGAATTTAGCAGTATTGAGAGAAATAGCAAAAAAAAAGAAGATGATGTTGATAAAAAAGACGTCACTTTCATGTGTACAAAGGATGTAACAATCATACTATTTGGCCCTAAGCAGAACACTTGATAAGTTTCTTATTTATTCTCTTAGGCAAATACACAGGAAGGAGATTCGGGAAGCCTTGCTGGAAAGGCAAGAAGACTGTGTATTTCCAGCAACCTAATGAGTCAACAGACATAAGGGTCTGTGGCTGTTCCTTAGGGACTGCAGGGTCATCCTAGCTACCTGATTTTGATCATGAAATAGATCTAACCTCTGCTCACCATTTAAAATTGGTTTCCCAGCATAGACCTCTGCATTTCAGTCTTGCCTGTCTACTTTCAGATGTTACCTGTTAGCCCTGGCAGTGGGGCAGGATGAAAACTTCTGTTTTCCTTCTCTGCCCTAATGGCAAACTGTAAGCTCATTATAGAGAGGTGGGTCTCAGCTTTGGGGCTAGGGCATAATGGCACATCATTATTGACCAGCAGCCAAGGGGTTGAGGAACTAACTGGATAACAAGAGAGAAAACCTAACTAGTATTTTCATTCCCAGGGTCTTAAAGTTCATTTTTGACAACTGTATACCCATCAGAAGGTTGCTGATAGGTGGAGAAGTTGATGGACTCCACAGTCACCTTGCCAAATACATCTTCTTTTGTGAGCTGAGTAACAAATAATTTGGTAGGGTCACCTGATGATGGACTGCCATCTAAACCTCTCTGAGAGGAAATTCAACTCTCAGCTTCTCATTCTGAGTCTTGATGCAGAGCTACTTTTCTCATCAGGAAGATCTTGAAAGCTAAACTTTAAGAGGAACCCAAGGATGTTGTCAAGATTCCAATGACTACCCCTGGAAAAGAAAACAGCATGATGATACCTAGAACTATGTGTTTCTCTCTTTCTAGATAGCATGGTATTGATACTGAAGTATCGCTAGCACTTATATATCAGTGATGAGTGTTTTAATTATTAGCCATAGTATTCATGAGGGAAATGCAAGAGTTAATAGAGAGCAAGCTAGATGTAGAACAAGTAACATAGGTTTGAGAAAGGAAGGAACCATAGAAATCGAACTGCTCACACTACAAATTAGAAAACTGAGGCCCAGAGATGGGAGGAAGTGTTTGACTCAAGATCAAACAGGGTGCAAACAGAAGAACAACGATTTAAACTCAGGGCCTCTGACTCCAAAACCATAACAATTCAGGGCAGTTACTTCCATCCTCACCCTTCTTCTCAGGAGTAAAAATACCCCAAATCTAACAATGGTATATATGGAAACCAGAAAATTGGAAGGGGAAAGATAGACTCTAGTTCTGAGGGTCAATATGCTAGAGTGGAAAGAGTTCTGGATTTAAAGTTGGAAGGCAAAGGTTCAAGTCTCAGCTATGCCATTTACCTTTAGATAGATTTTTCACCTTCCCTTTTGATGAGGTTTATGGGTGTAGGGGTGGACCCCAAAATACCAACAGTCGACAGTCGGGGGTCGTGCTCGAAAGAATTCAGACTCAAGCTTTCTTAAAGTCAAAGAAAACAAAGTTTTTTAAGGATTCATCTAATTGGGCTGCCTCTTAAGGAGCCTAAGCATTAGTAACACTTGTATTCACAAGTGGGTTCGATACAATCCCAGCTAGACAGAGTCTGAGCTGGATTGAATCTGAGCGCCTTCCTGGAGGCAAGATAGAACTTAAATTCAGAAAAGACTTTAGGAGAGATCTGGGGGTGGTCTGGTAGTCTAGGGTGATGGGAGGAGGGGTTTAGGGACAGTCTTGAGGAGAAGTCCAAGGAGGGAATCCAAGGAGGGTAAAAGGCTGGAAACAGCTGGAGGCTATCTGGAGATATCAGACAATGGAGGGTTTGGGTGGGAAGCAGGTGGGGAAATCCAGAGATTTTGTTAGGGGCAGTATGGGAGGAGTTTTGATGGGATCAAGGGTGGGGGGGGGGGGGAGGTGCAACAGAGACCTGAAATGATAATGAAAAGCCCCTGGGCTTCCTGACTGCTTGAGCAAATGGCAGATTAGATTTGAGTAAGAAAGACCAGATTAAGTGGGAAGATTCAAGGGGAGCTCAAGGAGGCTGCCAGAGTCTGAACCCCATCACTTTCACCCTTCGGAGTCTCAGTCACTTTACCTGTATAAAGGAGATACAAACATTTACATTATTGTCATTTTTCCTCTTCCTGTTGCTGTTAGACTCCTAGAAAGAACGTGATCTCAACTTTTGTGCAATGACACGTTTCAACCTCATGAAATCTACCTTCTGATGCAATCACCAATAACACTGCTCTGTGCCCTATTATTAATAATTCTTTAGATGCTAAAACCAAAGCCTTTTTCCCCAATAGTCATTCTTTATGAACTTTTTGCATCCCTTCCTCTTTAAAATTGTTCTCATAAATCCCCCACTTCCCATGAAATTCCCAGCTCATAATCCATCAGTACTTCCCAATTCTTCCAGTTAACACATACAAACTCCTTAGTCTGGCATTTAAGGTTATCTAATTCAGTTTCCACCCATTATTTCCCTTCTCTCCAATATTCCTATCATCACAACAGAATCCTGGTTATCCTTGCTATGTCCCACTTCTACACTTTTATCCAAGCCATACCTTAGGCTACATTCCCTCCTTATCACACCTTTTTTTCCGGCTACCCTTCTGTCAAGGCTTCAGATATTAAGGTGACATTCACTCCATGAAGTGATCCTTAGCTGTTTGTGTTCTTTTGCTCCTTAAACGTCCTTAGAGCACTGCTTATCTCCACTTTGCTCTAATTCCCTCTTACTTTCATTATATGTATTTATGATTACGCTGTAACCATGTCCATCAGTAACCATTTCCTTCTCCAGTGGATTAAGGCAAATAGAGATTAAATAGCTTGCACAATCTCCCAGCAAATAGTTTTCTGAGGCTGCATTTGAACTCATGTCTTTCTGACTGCAGGTCCTGTCCTTTATCCCTTTGCACATAGTAGGAGCTTAAATATTTATCAAATTGAATTAAAAATGTAGGCACATGACTTCATAAAAAGGGCAGAAAATAAATTTTCTTCTACAGGATTTATTTTCTTGGTTTCTTCTCTACCTAGAAACATAGAAGTTTTTGGAGAGAGCTAACCCTGAGTTTTTAAATCCCAAACTTTGAGAATGTACCAGGCAGGGCAGCTCAATTTTTATGTGAATCTGGGGATTTGTCTTTTAAAATAAAAAAAAAAGACACACTTTTGTCCTATTTTGCCCTTTTTCCTTTTATATTAATTTCTTTGGGTGAGGTCTCCTGATAATCACAGTTCTTATTAATTCTAAGTCATGGAAGAAATTTACTGTAATTAACAGAAACTGAAAAGAAATACTGGAAATGAGCAAAGACAGAGTTACATTCATATGCACCTTTCGAAAGGTTTCGTAGTAGCACAAGATGCTCAGGCTTAGATATAAACGGCCATTACCTTTCCCCACCCCCTAGCAGATGTAATGCAGAAAACATCATCATCATCATTAGTATAACAACAATAATCCTCCTTGAGCAAGAAGAACTCATTCGCTAACCTAAAGAACGTGTGCAGTGAGAACACGCTGATTCGTTTGTTTTGTTTCTCATGCAGCTGGGTGGCACAGTTGACAGACCTCTAGTCAAGAAGACCTGAGTTCCAATCTAACCTCAGATAGTCTCTGTGGCTCATTGTTTAGATTCTGATGGCTTGAAATGAGGGTAAGTAGGAATTGTTTCTGGCCAGAGCCAGAACCTTTGAGGGTCTTCCCCTTCTAGATTGACATTTTTGTGACAGTAAATTTGGCCGTTCTTTTGGTCCCAGTTCTTGGTATCCCTTAGTCATTGAATGGACATTGCCTCCAACAAACTGAGGCCTGGGAAAGACCTTAATTTAGAAAGGGCAAGGTCACCCACTGTTTGCTGAGCCATCTCCAGTTGTCTTGACTTTTTTCTTGCCGCTGGACTTCAGTGACTCTGGAAGAGAGAGTGAGGCTAAGGACTTTGTACAACTCTGCTGCACTTAAATTCAACTCTTGCACAAGTCAAGGCATCACTGTCCTGATGTCTTTGATCCTTTTTGAAAAGGAAGAATGAACAACAGATACTTACTAGCTATGTGACCTTGGGTAAGTCACTTACCACTGTATGCTTCATTTTCCTTATCTTTAAAATGGGGATAATGGCACCTACCAGGGCTACTGTGAAGATCAAGTGACATAATAATTGTAAGGTGCCAAACACAGTGTCTGGCAAACAGTAAGTACTATATAAATGTTAACTATCATTAATCTAGCTCCCTGTGGAATCTTAAGAATAGTAAACTCTTTTCGCTTCTTGTATGCTACCAGTACTACTGATCTTTTTATGCCTTTCTTACTTTTCCTAAGGAATTTTTGAAAATAGAAGATAAATTGAAAGTTATTTTACACTATGCAGGAAAGGAAGTATAGGTGTTGTATTGTACTAGTTCAATAATATTCAGTAATAGACTGAACTGAAAAAGTACACTTACTTTTCTAGTTCTATCACTTATTTATACAAACTTTATCACTATTGGATGTTCCATCTATCAATGCAGATAAACACTTTTTCTGCAATTCTGATGTTCATTCATTTCAGTTGTGTCTGACTCTCTTCATGACCCCATTTTGGGGTTTTCTTGGCAAAGAACTGTTTGTCATTTCCTTCTCATTTTGTACATGAGACCTGGTTTGACCTCAGGAAGATAAGTCTTCCTGACTCTAGACCTTGCTCTCTGTCCATCTCCACCTAGATGTCTACCTCTGCAACTTAGTCTTACAGAATTACCTGAGCTATTGAAATAGAGAGGGCGCTTGTGAAACAGAGCAAGAGAGGAAACTAGCACAAAAGGAAGAGAACTGGGGCATTTATTGCCAGGCACTGTGCTAAATACTGCGAGTACTAAATAAAAACAAAAAGGTGGTGGCAGTTCTCAAATAACTTACTTTCTAATGGGAGAAGATAACAGGTAAAAGGGAGCTGAGAAGGGGGATGGGAGAGAAAGGGACCTGTGGGGGAGGGCAAAGCTGAAAAGTCTGGAGCATTAGGGAATGAGACCTAAATGAAGTGACCTATGGCAATCTGCCTTGGTTCCCCAAATGGAATTTCCAGGCAAGGTCTCACCAAAGGAAGGATTGGAACAGACATGGAGTGGAGATGTCTTCAGGGGAGAAAGTTGATGGGGCAGAGGTTTGTCAAGTCCTGAGGGAATGCAGGCGACATGGAGTGACTTGCCTAGCTCCACCACAGAGTTGATACCTGTCAACTGGAGGATGTGAACTCAGGCTTTCCTGGCGACGAGATCAGCTCTATATCAACTCCAACTATTTGCTTCCTGTATGTTTTATGTAAGGGAATAAGGAAGGATTAAGGAGTTGCGATTTTCTTTTCTTACACATTTGCAGTGTGGGTACTCGGAGAGTCTAAATCTCATGATCCCTCTGTCTTTATCTGTGTGAAAAGTGTTTTGTGTGTTCATAAATTACCTGGGATTGTCTTGGCAGGTAGACTCCCAAGTACATTACACTGTCTGCAGTTACTTTAAGTGGAATTTCTCTTTCTATATCTTCTTGCTGGATTTGTTGGTAGTACACAGACCTGCTGATGATTTATGGAGCTTTACATTATATGCAACTTTGCTGAAGTGGTTCATTGTTTCAACTAGTTTTTTAGTTGATTCTCTAAGTATACCACCATATCATCTGCAAAGAGATGGTTTCGTTTCCTCCTTGCCTGCTTTTATCCCTTCAATTTCTTTTTCTTATCTTTTCTTGCTACAACTAGTATTTCTAGGACACTAAATATCGAGCCATAGTGGTAATGATGGACATCCCTGCTTCATCCCTGTTCTTATTGAGAAAGCTTCAAGCTTATCCCCATTACAGGGAGTGCTTGCTCTTGATTTTAATGGACATTACTTATAATTTCAAGAAAGACTCCATTTATTCCTAGTCTCTCTAGTGTTTTTTAATAGCAATGAGTATTGTATTTTGTCAAAAGCTTTTTATGTACCTATTGATATCATATCATATTTTTTGTTTTTATTATTTATATGGTTAATTATTTTGATAGTTTTCCTAATTTACATACATAGTTACCTAGAGGAGGGCTAAGTTAAAATATGAGTGAGTAGTCTTGCTAAATAGAGACTGTCCAGACATTTATCTGAACTTTTTCCTTTATTAGTTCTAAACTATGCCTTTTACCTAAAAAAAAATAGCCAGAAAATAGTTTATAGATATTGATATTCCCTCAGATGGATACAGTCCATTATCTATGCCTTTCGCTATCATGTTTTAAAAAATAAGCATAGGCTTAGAAGAAAAGCAATGGGGTAGATGGAAATGGCTACTAAACTTGAAATCAAAAGCCCTGGATTCAAGTCCTTGGCTCTACATTTTCTAGCTATGTGACCATGAGCTAATGCCTACACATCCAAGTCTCAGTTGACTCCTCTGTAACAAAGGTTAGTCTCTGAGTGGGAAAGGACCTTGTTGTTACTTGGTTGTATCTGACTCTTTTGGACCCTATATGTTGTTTTCTTAGCAAAGACAATGGTGTGGTTTGCCACATCTCTTTCTCCAGTGGATTAAAGCAAACAGAGGTTAAGTGATTTGTCCAAGGTCACACAACTAGTAAATGTGTGAGGCAAGATTTGAACTCAAATCTTTCTGACTCCAGGTCCAGTGCTTTATCCTAGATGCCTAAGGTAGTCTAACCCCTCATTTTATAGAAGAGAGAACTGAGAACAAGAGATATGAAAAATTTGCTTTCAATTTACAGGTAATGAATATCAGAACTGAGTGCTGGCCCCCTCTGCAAAGAAGTCTGCCCTTACATTTTAGAATATCATTCAGCAAGTGGTATTATCTTTTCAAACATAAAAGAACTACATCCCTCAAATATTCATATCTTAATTGACACACTTAGGTTTTACATGAATAAATGAATCTATATACAGTGAATAGTCACTGATTTTTCAATTGCATTTTCCAGGCACATCGTCATCATTAACACTTGATCGAATGATGCATTGACCAATCCAAATCCAGGAGAACCGCAGCTGAAATAATACTCTATCTTCTTCTGAAGGATGCCAGGGATTGCAGGCTCAGAATATTGCATAATTATTTTTTATTTATTTCATATTTTATTTTTCCCCAGTTACATGTAAAAACAATTTTTTCTCTCCCTTCCTCCCTCCCCACCCTCAACTCCAACGAGAAGGCAAGCAATTTGACATAGGTTATACATGTGTAGCCATGGAAAACACTTCCATAATAGTCATGTTATGAAAGAAAACATAGACAAAAAACCCAAAACCTCAAGAAAAGTAAAATGAAAAAATTATGCTTCAATCTGCATTCAGACACTGTCAGTTCTTTTATCTGGGGATGGATAGCAGTTTTGGTCATAAGTGCTGCAGAGCTGTCTTGGATCATTTTATTGCTGAGCAGAGCTAAGTCATTCACAGCTGATAATCCTACAGTATCGCTGTTACTTTGTACACAGTACATTTCACTTTGCATCAGCTCATGTAAGTCTTTACAAGCTTCTCTGAGAGTGTCCTGTTCATCACTTCCTATAGTCCAATAATATTCCACTATAATCACATAGTCATTCCCTACCTGAAGGGTATCCCCTCAATTTGCAATTCTTTGCTCCCCAGAAAAGAGCTGCTATCACTATTTTTGTACATATACTTCTTGTTCTTTCATTTTTTAATTCCTTTTGGGATACAGATCTACTAGCAGTGTTGTTAACTCAAAGATTATGTATAATTTTATAGGCATTTGGCCATAGTTTCAAATTGCTCCACAGAATGGTTGAAGAATATTGCATAGTCTGGAAGTTACCTCCTTTAACTTGGCAATTCTAACGAATATTTTTTTTATCTTTCTTACAAATGAGAATTCAGTGACTGTGGGAGAGAGGATAGTATAGTGAAATAATCTTGGTATAACAAAGCTCAAGGAAGACAATAAAAATAAAATCATTGATGTATCTCCAGAGCAGGGCAGTGATGCAAAAAGCCAAGAGCAAATTGAGCAGAGAGGTTTTCTCCCTGTTTTTTTGGTAACCAGAGTTGCTATGTGCTTAAGGGATAGGAGATACACCAAGGAAAGCTATTTGCATCCTAACAAACTGGTGTGCTCATTCTCTGGCAGAAGTCTTCCTTCATAATTAAAATTACTAAATAGAAGTCAGAATGAACAGTCTCCAATAAAATATCTTAACGCTCTGGTGTTTTCATAGACTTTTGGGTCAGTCAACTCTGCCAGCCAGCTGGCAATGGCATAACTTCGCCCTCCTCCACATATTTGGTCCCGAGACTTACTCCCCATTAATAATTTGTGTTCCCCACTTTTAATAAGTTGTATTAAAATGTTAAAACTGAAACTCATTTTTACAGAGTAAACTGAATGGCAGAGAAAGAAACAGAATAGCTCACAGACAGACCAGTTTCTTCCAGAGATGGGATCTGAATCCAGATTTCCTGAATTTCAGTGCCAAGTTCTTCCCACCTCACATCTTTCTAAATAATCAAGAAAGTTTGATCAGAGTCTTACAGAGCAGCATACTGTATCTATTAAAATTCTTTTCTTGAAGGCTTATGCAAATATATGCTTAGATAATATAGAAAACAATTTATAGCTCCAGAATCTATTTGAGTGTGGGAGCAATCAAAACCAGTTATATCTAAAAAATAATTTTAAGTTTTTTTTTAATTTGACCAATAATATCCCAACATATCATGTGACAACTTTCATTCTTGTGTTCCATGTTATGTTCTCCCTTTGCATGTATAATCTGATCCTGGGACATCAATGACTATATCCTTTGATGATTTCCAAATCTATATAATGTCTGTCACCAGTTGCTGATCACAGCCCCAATCCTGACTACTTGCTGCTGGTTACACCAATTTAAATCAATAAGCATTAAGTGTTCAATATGTACCAGTTACTAGGTAGGTACTTGGGCTAAAAAGACTAAAATGCAACACTCTTTGCTCTTAAGGAGCTTAATTTGGGGTATAAACAAAATGTGTGCAAATACGTATATACATGTATGTATATCGTTCAGTCATTTTCAGTCATGTCTCATTCTTTGTGATCCCATTTGGGATTTTCTTGGCAAAGATGCTTGAGTGGTTTTCCAGTCCTTCTCCAGATCATTTTACAAATGAGGAAACTGAGACAAACAAGGGTTAGTGATTTGTCTAGGGTCACACAGCTAGTAAGGGTCTGAGGTCAGATTTGAACTCAGGTTCTTCTGACTCCAGGGACAATACTCTATCCACTGAGCAATCTAGCTGCCCATGCATGTGTATACATATGTGCATATACACATATGTGCACACATATTTGAGATAATATATATGCATGCATATGTATATCTACACATATGTATGGCACATACATGCATAGATACATACATGAGGGCCTATATACATAGAGACATACACATGCCAATATTCCTAATGGTCTAGGACTCAATAATAGTCTGGGCTCAAAAGATAGAGTTTCCCTTGGGAGAGGGTGAAGAGTGAAGATTTGAAAACGACAGCAGTGTCCCTCCCTTATTGTCTCAAACTAGAGTTTGCTTTACAAAAAGAAAACCTCCAAATATAGTTCCATGTCTAAGTTTCCACAAATATGGATCAGCATTTCCAGCCCCTACACAAACACAGTAACACATTTCTGTGAGCAAAGGAAATTTCATGTCCCAGAAAATCATACATTTCCACGTGATGGATCTCTACTTTACCTTAATACATTCAAAAGAAAGTTTGTCCTCAATCCCTCAAAAATCTACTGCTCTTCTCAACTTCCCTGTTTCTGTTGATGGCATCAGAATTTTGCCAGTCATGTAAACTTTTGAGTCATCATTTAACTCTTTATTGTCTTTTAATATTTATATTCAGTAGTGGGGCTTTGTACATTCCAACTCTACCTTTATTTCCATCTATCTATTCAAAATGTTATCACCTTTATTCAGGATGCCACTCCATTCAGGAACTCTTTACTTCTCATCAGGGTATTGACTTACATATTAACCTGTCTCTGATTCCACTCTCTTTTTGAATATATCCTTTGCACAGCTTCAACTAAATGTCTTAATTCACTCCAATGCTTAATTTATCCTCCTGTGAAAACATCAACAAAAACCTAATGGCTTCCCATTATGAAGAGGATTTAAAAAAATCCAGTCTCTCATTAAAGGTCTTCTAAAATACTGCTACAGACATTTAGAAGGCATTTTAAAGTTTGCAAAGTGCTTTATGAATATCCTGTTTGATCAATATTTTATCAATTTTTACATTTTACCATTTTTCTAATTACATTTTAACCATTCACAATTCTATTTCATACCCTTTCATTAATGTACTATATTCCTCAGCCATATTGACTTGTTGTTTCCCAATCTCCTTTTACCCTCTTCTACTTCATACAGGTCTTTCCTCATGCCTGCCTTACCCTTCTCACCTCTACCTATTGAAATTATTCTCTTTCATTCAACACTAAGATTAATTTATGCTTTTTTCTTGAAGATTTCCGAAATTTCCATTTATCCAATGCTTTTACATTTCCTTAACATTTTTGTTCTGAATCGTTATCCCTGAATTGGGACAAAAATGCTTCTAAAATTTAGGGGTTACATAGAAAATGAGTTCTCTTACATTCTATCTACCATCTTCCTTCCAGTGTACACCTCCCCCTTTCTGACTTCTACAACAGGATTATGTAGTTCTTCATCTGTGTATTCTCAGCACCTAGCACAATGTGATTCAAAAAACAAAAATCATCAAATTGAATTGATAATGAAAAGCCAAACAGATTGAAGTAGAAAAGTTCCTATTTAAAAGCAGGAATATTCAATTTCATATGTGGCCATTTAGTCAGCAAGATGGTTACAAGTCTCAAGCAAAGCCTCTGGAAGGAATTCTTCCTCTGCAGACACCCCCACAATTAGATGTGCATTCTGAATCCAAGGTAGCCTCAAATGGCTCACAGAAAGAAAATGGCAACTACAACCTTTGTCCCATTTGGGAACAATGGATATTTAGAGAAGATATTTAGTTCAAGAGTTTGGGGATATTTTGAAAGTCCCTTTTTAGACTGAAAATATAACATGGTGATATAAATAAGAGATGAAATGGTAATCAAAGCACATGGATTTGAAGGACAAATATATTAATAGCTGTGTCAACCCAGGCAACTTGTAACCTCTCTGTTCCTCACTTTCTTCAAATGGGGAATGAGGGAGGGGGTGGTTATACCAGATGAACTTTAAGATCCTTTCCAGTTCTACCACTTTCTGACCCTATGGACTTGAACTTTTTGTTTTTCCTTGCAACCCTGTAGCGCAGGATTTCTCAGGCTTTTCCTGATTAAACTTTCAGATTAAGCAGAGCTCACAAAACAGAGTTGAGTTTCCTTCTGTGGTTCTAGTGCCAATTCTCTGACCTCTGCATTGGACTGCTGACTATGGTAAGCACTCTAAAAGACTCTGGAGAGTGTGAGAAATTACTTCCATTTCCACACTCTGAGTTTAATGAGCCAGGAAGGGCCATTCTCTCCCACCAGTTTAGTACGATAGATTCCAGCAACAGAAAGGATCTTGAAGATCATCTAAGCTGAACTTCTCTTCTTAAAGGTGAGCAAACTGTTGTTCTTGAGCCATTTCAGCCATGTCTGACTCTTGGTGACCTCATTTGGAGTTCTCTTCACAAAGATACTGAAGTGGGTTGCCATTTCCTTCTCCAGTTCATTTTATAGGTGAGGACCTGAAGCAAGCAGGGGTAAGTGACTTGCCCAAGGTCACACAGCTACCAAATATTCGAGGCTGAATTTAAACT
Organism: Potorous gilbertii; assembly: GCA_028658325.1. NCBI lineage: Eukaryota > Metazoa > Chordata > Mammalia > Diprotodontia > Potoroidae > Potorous > Potorous gilbertii. Next base: position 248,120,866 of record CM053772.1, on the reverse strand, counting down.
CAGGTCCTCTTGCCTTTAGGGCCAGTGCTCAATTCACTGAACTACCTAGCTTCCATAAGGATACTGAGACTGACTTAGATAACTTGTTCAGGGTCACCCAGTAAACAAATAACCCTTGAAATGTTGTAAGATATACAAAATCTTCTAAAGGCAGTAAGTAGTAGAGCTGTAACTTACATTCAAGTTGAATGATTCCAATTTCAATCCTCTTTCTGGTAAACCTGAAAGGGTGGTGGTGAATTGCAGTAAATGCCAGCATTCAACCAAAGCAGATGTATCAAAGAGTTAGAATACTTATGTTTATAATCTGGGCTGTTCCAATGGCCTCTAATCTTGGTCAAGTTACTTTCAGGTCCCGAGTTTCCTAATCTCTAAGACTTGGAGAGCAATAAGATGATTATTTTATGCATTTTATAGATCATTCTATGCCTACCTATTAGTTCTTTGAAAAGCGACAGTGAACTCTGATCTCCAGTTTCTGAAAATCCCCAAGTGGACTCCAAAACTATTAAGAAGAATGAACTTCTGAACACTAAGAGCCCTGAAAGTTTCTTTAACAGAAGATTAAATTTATTTTATAATGGAAAAGGACTCATAATGTATTTAGAAAGCTGAGAATTTAAGATGAGATTTAAGTGGGTCTCCTCAAGAAGTCCCCCCATCCCCTTTAAAAGGTTCCTTTTTATCTAATTATGCAGTATAACTTAATCCAGTTAGTATGGACTCTTCCAACTCTATTGACTAAAGAAAAGCAACATAAACTCTAGAGTTATAGTCAAATAATGGGGTTATTTTTGCTTGCACTTATTTAGGGCTTTTAGGTTTGTCATGGTTTATCTCATTTAATTCTTCCAACAGTTCTATGAAGGAAATATTTAAAGTGTAACACCATATTTTAGTCATGTAGACTAAATAGGTAGACTCCTTCACCTGGAGTCTGTGACTTGATTTTGTTAATGATATTTCTATATAATGGTTTATTTGAATGTATGGAGTGAATGTGATTCAGGAGCTGATAGTGACTCTAAGGTTGAGAGTTTTGATGTCTGGGAGGATAGTGGTATCTTCAGCAATAATAGGAAAGTTAGTAAGAGAAAAAGATTTTTAGAGAATAATGGTTTCTCTTTTAAATGTTGCTGAGTTTAGGAGGCCTGTGGGATATCCAATAAAGTTGTATAAAATCAGTTGGTCATGTGGTACTGGAGCTCAAGAATAGGGCTGGACAGATTGATCTGAAAATCATCTCTAGTGAGATGAGAGTTAAACCCACAGGAACTGATGAGTTCACTGAGACAAGACATAGGGAAAAGAGAAGAAGGCCTCAGGACAGCACCTTGGAAGAAACCTACAGTTACCACGTATGACTTGGGTAAGAATCCAACAAAGGAAACTGAGAAGGCCCAGACTGGTAGGGAAAGAAACAGGAAGAAACTTAATGGTCAACATCATCATCATAGAAAGGAGAAGGTTATCTAGAAAAAAGGACTTATTGAGAGGGTGAAAGTTTGCAGGGATATTGAGAAGTATGAAGTCTGAGAAAATACCATCAATTTCAGCAAGAAAGAATTCATTAGTGACTGAAGAGAGCAGTTTCAGGGTACTGATCAGATTACAAGCCAGAGGGCAGAGGTTTTAGAAGCAAGTGAATTGTAAATGGAGACACTTAATATAAACAGATTGGCTTTCTAAAGGGGTTTGCTATGAAGGGGGAAGGGGAGATTCCCTTACAATAATTGGTAGAATTGTGAGGTTTTGTTTTGTTTTTTAAGGAATGGAGGAACCATGGACACAGTTGTAGGTAGCAGAGAAAGAATCTATAGAAGGGAAGAGAACTGATACCTGAGAGCTATTTTTGACATTTTCATGGAGTATACCAGATATCAGCAAATACTAGACATCAGGAGCTGATTTTTTGTTTTTTCAATTGTCCAGACTTAAAAAAGTGGTAGAGAAAAAATTAATAATCAAGAAGAAAATTAAACGTTTCAGTAGTACATGGTTTTGGAGAGCTTTTTGTTAAGTGTTTACCTGCATACCTCTGGACTGAAGGATCACATAGAGGCATTGAATGTGACAAAGAGAAGGGTAGTTTCATGTGAGACAAGAATGAAGAGAGGATGGTAGAAGATGTAGTTGATTGATATGAGAGGACCAGCATGGGAGAAGGAGTTCTCACCAAATGACCTAAATATTCCTTTAATTGTTGTTGTTTTTGACTCTCCCTCCTACTTCCTCTACTGTATTTTTTTTTCTGACTTTTCCTTCCTGGACTTAATTTTTTCAGTGAAGAAAGAAATAAGATCTTCAGCTTGAGAGTGAGGGTGGCTTACATGGAGGGCACCATCATCCTACCAATCACCAGTCTTACAAGCTCAGGGTCATCCTAATCTGGGTACCCTCACTCATTCTACATATCCAGTGTATTGGTAAGTCTTGTATTTGTGTGCTTCTATTAACTTTCACAACCTCTCTCTCCTATGCACCCTCTTCTCCATACTTACATCACAATCACAATCTTAGATCAGGTCTTCATGCGTACTTTTCAATGACATCACTGTATTAGGGGGGCAAAGCCAAGACGGTGGATGAGAAAAATGAACTGACTCTTAGTTCTACCCCCAAAGCCCATAAAATACCTGTAAAAACAACTCTAAACAAAATCTAGAGCAGTAGAAGTCAGAAAATGACAGAGTGAAAGAGCTGTGTAGCCCAAGACAGCCTGGAAGGCCGACGGGAAAGATCTATCACATCAGACTCAGAGCAGAGCACAGCCCAGTGTTAGACATGGGGTACAGCAGAGACAGGACTGGAGCAGGTAGAATTCTGGGGAGCAGCTGTGGTTCCAAGATTTCTCACCACACAAACCTCAAAGACAGCTTCAAAGGTCAGTGAGAAAACACTTTCACCTTGGTGAGAAGGGAGAAGAGTCTGGCCCTAGCCATAGACCCAGGGTAGCAGAAGTCACTGCAGCACAGTATCCATTTTTGGAGCCCTTGGCCTAAGGGCTCTGGGGTAATTGAGCCCCTGATCTGGTTCTCAGCCCTGAGTAATTGTCCTGGGGTGAGGAGGAGCACTACCATGGTGGAAATGGAGGCAGTTGTGGAGAGGGAATACTACTTGCAGATCATGGGCAGAAAAGATTGTGGCTGCTCCGAGACCAGAGCCCAGGCCAGGAGAGGAGTAAATTTCTCCCCCTTGACTGTGCCACTTTGGAGGTACTGAGAACTTATAGGTCCCTAAAATATACCCTTCACTTGACAAATGACTCAAAAGTCAAGTAACTGGTTGAGAAAATGCCCCAAAAAGGGAAAAAAAATAAGACTATAGAAGGTTACTTTCTTGGTGAACAGGTATTTTATTCCATCCTTTCAGATGAGAAAGAAGAAAACATACCATTAGAGGAAGACATTAAAATCAAGGCTTCTTCATCCAAAACCTACAAAATAAATATGCAGTGGTCTTCGGCCATGGAAGAGTTCAAAAAAGATTTTGAAAATCAAGTAAGAGAAATGGAGGAAAAATTGGAAAGAGAAATGAGAACAACGCAAGAAAATCATGAAAAGCAAGTCAACAGCTATAGAAACATACTGAAGAAAATAACACCTTTAAAAGCAGACTAAACCAAATGTCAAAAGAGATCCAAAAAGTCAATGAAGAGAAAAATGCTTTAAAATCAGAATTAGCCAAATAGAAAAGGAGGTTCAAAAGCTCACTGAAGAAAATAGTTCTTTAAAAATTAGAATAGAGCAGATAGAAGCTAACGACCTTATGAGAAATCAAGAAATTACAAAATAAAACCAAAAGAATGAAAAAATTGAAGATAATGTGAAATATCTCACCAGAAATACAACAGATCAGGAAAACAGACAATTTAAAAATTATGGGGCTACCTAAAAGCCATGATGAAAAAAGATCCTAGACATCATCTTTCATGAAATTATCAAGGAAAACTGCCCTGATATTGCAGAAACAGAGAGAAAAATAAACATTGAAAGAATTCACCGGGAGGCATAGATAAGATGGCAGAGTAATAGCATGGACTTTCTAGAGCACACCTGCCAAGCCCAGCCAAATACCTGTAAAAATGGCTCTGAACAAATTCTGGAGCTGCAGAACCCACAAAATGATGGAGTTAAGCAAATTTCCAGCCCAAGACAGCCTGGAAGGTGTCTGGGAAGTTATATCATGCCATGCTGGGAGCAGAGCCTTGTCCAGAGTGGGCCGTGCAGGCACCGACAGGACCTGAAGAGGCCTTGGAGAGACTAAATCTCTCATACCTGTGGTGGTTACCAGACTTTAGGACCCCAAAATGCTGAGGACAAATTGGAAGGTCAGTGGGAAAAGCCTGTGGGACCAGTACAGGAGAGTGGAGTGATCTGACCCCAGCCCCAAGGTGGCAAAGGAAGGAGGGGCAAAGGAATCCATAACAGACACAGCAGCAGCAGGGGCCACGGTAGCTGCAGCCACTGTTTCTGGCGCTCTAGGCCCACAGATTGTGGAGGGAATCAAGAGACTGACAGTACTACCCAACCCTCATTGAGAGCAGAGAACCACCTTGACAAAGAACTCAAAAGTCAAGTAAATTGATGGAGAAATGAGCAAAAACCAGTAAAAGAAACAGACTGAATTCTTACTCTGGTGACAAGGAAGACCAAAGCACGCAAACAGAAGAAAACAAAGTCAAAGTGCCTCTAGACAAAGCCTCCAAGGAAAATATGAATTGGTCTTAGGCCATGGAAAAACTCAAAAAGGATTTTGAAAATCAAGTAATAGAAGTAGAGCAAAAATTGGGAAGAAAAATGAGAGTGATGCAAGAAAATCATGAAAAACGAGTCAACTGCTTGCTAAAGGAGAACTCAAAAATGCTGAAGAAAAGAACATCTTAAAAATAGACTAACTCAAATGCAAAAGAAACTCAAAAAGTCAATGAGGAGAAAAATGTCCTAAAAGGCAGAATTGGCCAAATTGAAAAGGAGATTCAAAAGCTCACTGAAGAAAATAATTCCTTAAAAATTAGAATGGAGGGGGCAGAGCCAAGATGGCGGAGTAGAAAGACTCACCTATGCTAGCTCTGAACCCAGAGCCCACGGAATTCCTCTAAAAAGAACTCCCAACAAATTCTGGAACAGTGGAAGCCACGCAGCAACACAGTGGAGATTTCCGTTCCAGAGAGCCCTGAAAAACCGATCCCAAAGGTACATCACGCACCAGATGGGAGAGGAACCCTGCCCTGCCTTGGCCACACGGCACTGAGAGGAGGGAGCAGATCCAAGCAGGCTTCAGGGATGGAATCTCCAGCGCTGCGAAGGTCCCTCCACCCACAGATGCACAGGTCAGTGAGAGAGATGTCTGCACAGGCTGAGAGGGGAGTGGGGTATTTCTATAACTCGGGCCCCCTCGGGAGGCAGCAATAGAGGCAGCGGGTGGCCATAGGCTCCCAGAGCAGGCAGGAGCTCTGCAGCAGCTCCATTACAGAAAGTCTCTGCATAAACCCCCTTAGGGAACTGAGCCTGGGAGGCGGCCCTGCCCCGACCTGAGCACAAGAACTTAAGCTCACATTGAATAGCAGCCGGACAGCTGCCCAAAGCTCTGAGGCTGGGGAGCAGCATTTGAATCTCAGACTCCAAGCACAAGCTGGGCAGACCTAGGTGGGGGTGGAGAGGACTCCCAGAAGTCAAGTAACTGACTGGGAAAATGCCCAGAAAAGGGAAAAAAAAAATAAGACCATAGAAGGTTATTTTCTTGGTGAACAAATGATTCCAACCTTCCTCTCTGAGAAGGAAGAAAAATGCTTACCATCAGGTAAAGACATAAGAGTCAAGGCCTCTGTATTCCAAACATCTGAAATAGATATCCAATGGGCTCAGGCCATGGAAGAGCTCAAAAAGGATTTTGAAAATCAAGTTAGACAGGTGGAGGAAAAACTGAGAAGAGAAATGAGAGAGATGCAAGAAAAGCATGAAAAACGGGTCAATACCTTAATAAAGGAGACCCAAAAAAATGCTGAAGAAAATAACACCTTGAAAAATAGGCTAACTCAATTGGCAAAAGAGGTTCGAAAAAAGTCAATGAGGAGAAGAATGCTTTCAAAAGCAGAATTAGCCA
>CM053772.1:248090724-248114261 GCA_028658325.1 Potorous gilbertii | reverse complement strand
GCTACTAGGAAATAAGAAATATAGGTAATGGAGAATAGAAAGTTATCTGGCCCTACAGATCAAAAGAGAAGATGGGGACAAGAGAAGGGAGGGAAGATAGAAGAGAGGGCAGATTGGTGATAGGGGAAATTAGAACGCTCAGTGTACTGGGGTGGGGGAGGGGACAAATGGGGAGAAAATTTTGGAACCCAAAATCTTGTGAAAATGAATGTAAAAAGTTAAATAAATAAATTTATATTAAAAAAATTAGAATGGAACAGATGGATGCTAATGACTTTATGAAAAATCAAAAAAAATTATAAAGCAATGCCAAAGGAAGGAAAAATAACAGTGTGAAGCATGTCATTGAAAAAAACAACTGCCCTGAAAAATCGATCTAGCAGAGACAATTTAAAAATTATGGGAGTACCTCAAAGATATGATCAAAAAAAGAGCCTAGACATCATTGTTCAAGAAATTATCAAGGAAAACTGCCCTGATATTCTAGAACCAGAGGGTAAAATAACTATTGAAAGAATTCACCTATAAGTTCCTGAAAGAGATCCAAAAAGAAAAACTCCCAGAAACATTATTGTATGTTTCAGAGTTCCAAGCTCAAGGAGAAAATATTTCAAGCAATCAGAAAGAAACAATTTGAGTATTAGGGGAATACAATCAGGATAACACAAGATCTAGTAGCTTCTACATTAAGGAATCAAAGGACTTGGAATATGATATTTCAGAAATCAAAGGATTAAAACCAAGAATCACCTAACCAGCAAAACTGAGTATAATCCTTCAAGGGAAAAAAAAGTCATTCAATGAAATAGAGTTCTTTCAAGCATTCTTGATGAAAAGACGAGAGTCAAATAGAAAATTTAACTTTCACACACAAGAATCAAGAGAAGCATGAAAAGAGTAAGAGGAAAGAGAAATCATAAGGGATTTACTAAAACTGAATTGTTTACATTCCTACCTGGAAAGACAATATTTGTAACTCTTGAAACTTTTCTCAGTATCTGGGTAGTTGGAGGGATTATACACAGCACACACACACAAACACACACACACACATGTGTGTGTGTAAATATATATATATATATATATATATATATATATATATAGAGAGAGAGAGAGAGAGAGAGAGAGAGAGAGAGAGAGAGAGAAAGAGAGAGAGAGAGAGGGTACAGAGTTGAATAGGAAGGGATAATAACTAAAAGTAAAATTAAGGTGTGAGAGAGGAATATATTGAGAGGAAAAAGGGAGAAATGGAATGGGGCAAATTATCTTTCATAAAAGAGGCAAGCAAAAGCTTTTTCAATGGAGAGGAAAAGGAAGGAGAGAGGGAAAAAGTGAAGCTTACTCTCTTCACATTTGGCTTAAGGAGGGAAAAGATACACACTCAATTTTGTAAGAAAATCTATCTTATGCTACAGGAAAGTAGGGAAGGAGATTAGTTAGGTGCTGAGGGAATGATAGAAGGGAGGGCAAATGTGAGGAGGGAATAATTAGAAGTAAACACTTTTGCAGAAGGACAAGATGAAAAGAGAGAATAAAATAAATGGGGGACAGGATAGAATGGAGGGAAATATAGTTAGTCTTTCACAACATGACTATTATGGAAGTCTTTTGCATAACCACTTCTACAGCCTATATTGAATGGTTTACCTTCACAGTGGTGAGATGTGGTGAGAAGGAGGAAAGTTTTAGGAATGAATGCTGAGAATTGTTTTTGCATGCAACTGGGAAATAAGTAATACATATAATGGGGTAAAGAAATCTGTCTTGAACTATAAGAAAAGAGAGGAAATGGGGACAAGAGAAGGGATGGATATGATAGAAGAGAAGGAAGATTGGGGGAAGGTGTATTCAGAATGGTTGATGTCTTGGGTTGGGGGAAGGGGAGAGATGGGAAGAAAATTTGGAATTCAAAATCTTGTGGAAATGAAATCACTGTATTATCAGATTTATCTAATTGATTTATTTCATTACAAGGGAGCTTTTGTACAAGAGCAGTTTTAAATGTGATGTAAAAATAAAATAGATCAAGACTGCATGTCTTGACTACATAGAAATAAAGAAGGGACTTATAATTTTGACAACCAAAGTAACTCCTCCTTGTGTGAAAATTCCTCCTACCCTCATAGACCATAACAATCTAAGACTTCCAAGGTAAGTCCTAACAGCTGCCTAAGAAAAATAGAGGTTAAATAACTTGCTCAAGGTCACCAACCTCAGAATTTCTTAAGACAGGATTTGAACTTAAATTGTCTTGGCTCCAAGCACATATTGCCTGTTGTATCTCTCTGACTTTCATATATACATTCATTCTCTTTTTAAAATTAGACAATAGTAATATTGATGTCAAAATAATATTAAATATTATATTAAAGATTTTACATGGAATTATATATATATATATATATGTTATATTAAAAGCCCCACACAGGAAATTCCTCATCCTATGAATAGTAAAAGAGTTCACAGTTTCTCAAGAAGTAAACTTAATTTTTCCCCTGCAATGATATATTTGTTAGCCCAGAAAGAGGCTTTTATGAGTCATTCCAATTTGGAACAGGCAGATAACATAAATTACCAGAACTCCCAAAGCCATAGAATGACTTTCATAGTGCTTTGTGCTAGGAAGCAGCCACGAGCTACAGACAGAGGGTGAGGAGACCAACCAACTTCTACAACCTAATCACAGGGTTCAAAGGGAACTCAGGGATAATGTGGGCTTCTTTGGCTTCTGGGAAGACATATTTCCCTGCAGGCTGCTGAACTTGTATCTGTCAGTAACTCCTCTCCTTATTATAGGAAATGGTAAATTGCTTGCCTTGGAGGCTTTTGTGAATGAATGAAGATGTATTTATCAAGTGATTACTATGTTCCGGGCACATGTCTGAGAAGAACTTATATTGTGAGGGGAACAACAACATATATAGAGTGGAGTGTTTTGTCCAGTAGAGTCAGCGGCAGTAGTGAGTCAGTGATTGACACTTTCTTACCTAAATTGTATTGATTCAATTATACTGTCACTAGATGTGGAAGGTAGTGGGAGGATACTTGAGTTGAGAAGTAAGCCTGGGTTTTGGCAAGATAAGGGATACTCACCAAACAGAAGTCTGGATGTTGTAACCTGGGCTGGAGAAATAGGCTATAACTGGGTTCTAGGGTCTTCCTACTCCTCACCCTATCCCCCCATGCCTAAAGCATAGAGTGTATCTCACTTGAACTGCTTCTTTTTAATCTTGCCCAGTCAGAACATTCTTCCTTCTTCCCTCAAGAAAGGTTGCCTTTTATTTTTTTCTTGATCTACTTTGTTTTTGCATCGTATTTAAAATTGCTCTAATACAAAATTTCCCTTATAATGAAATAAATCAATTAAATAAATCTGATAATTCAGTGATTTTATTTAAAATACACCCCATTTGTAGCATAATGCACACCTTTATAACCTGACTACATCTCACCTTCATGTATTTTATATTAGTTTATATAATATATTATATGTATTATATATTATAAATATTCTAAAATATATAAAGAATATATATATATATATATATAATATTTTTTATAAAGTTAAACTCTGTTGCTTCTTCCTACAGGTTTATCAAATTTATACTTGCATGTCAGAGGACATGGTGTCTTCAGAATAATGTCTTAGATTTCTTTATCATACTCACTGTGGTACTTCTTTCATTAGATTCTGTCCTTAAGAGTCAGTGCTTTTCTTTTTTTAACTTTTTTTTTCCCCTGCAGGTTGAATGCTACTGCAACAAATTTCAAAAGACTGTTCAAATTGTTTTATCATCCTGTAATTTTATGTAATGGCACGTATTTCCTCAAATGGGTAAGTTAAAAATTGGGACTTGGGAATTATCGTTATCTAGAACTTTGTTTTGGGAGGAAGGGGTATTTAAAAATATGTATATGGAAAAAGTGTACGACATAATACAAGGAGGAAGATCTCAGTTTAGGTCAAGACATTTAACCTTTCCACAGTCTCCAGTAATTATAATTTATAGAAAATTTCCAATTTACATACATCGATGGATGGAGAATATCTCTCTCTCTCCATATATATATATATATATATATATAAAATTTTCCCATATGTATATGTGTGTTTATGTATATCTATATCATCTATGTGCATATATACTACACACACACACACATGCACATTTTATATGAAATTTGGATTGACATGTGAGTAGGGATATGTCATTTCTGGTGTGTTGGAGAGGGAAGAAGAATCACAAGAAAGAAAAAATTCATGACAGTTCATTTTTTAGTTTAAGAGAAAAGACTGGAAGGAGCATGTTTACATTGTAAGGTTATAGAAAATAAGGTGGGATACTTGGAGTGGACATATGCAACAGTCCCTCTATATTCTGTCAAAATGCAACAACAATACATAGCTAACAGCTACAATGTTTTAAGGTTTGTTAAGCATGAGGAATATTATATGCAATTCTAGTTCAGTCAGTCAATCAAGCAACAAACATTTATTAAGTGCTTGCTAAGTGCCAGGAACTGGGCATAATATTGGGGGAAAATGCTGATTAACTAGAGCATCCAGAATAAGGCAACCTGTATGATAAAGGGTCTTGACATGAGGTCATATGATGACCTATTGAAGAAATCGGGAATTTTTAGCTTGGAGAAATAAAGACTTTTTGTGGTCATAAACAGCTGTGTTCCAGTATGTGAAGAGCTGTGACCTGGGAGAGAGATTGGAATTGTTCTTGTTGAGCCCAGAGAGCAGAACTAGGAGAAATAAGTGGAAGATGAAAAAAGGCAAAACTAGTCAGTCAATAAGTACTTATTAGGTACCCACTGTGCTAAGCTCTGGGTATATTGAGAGACAAAAATAGTCTCTACCCTCAGGAACCTCATACTCTAAGGGCAGAGACACCATGAAAATACCTAGGTACTTCCAAGATACACTAAGCAGGCAGAAGTTAAACTTAGAAGAAAAATCACAATTGTGGCTGTGGGTGGGGTGGGAAACCAGGAAAGGCTTCTAGAAGGTAGGATTCAGTAAAGTTTTAAAGCAAGCTAGGGATGAGAGTCAGAGGTGAGGGTGGGGAGAGTATTCTAGCCCTGAGCAATCACTACTCAGTGCAAAGGCAGAGAGGAATTGAAGAAAAAATATCCTTAAAAAGTTAAACTTGTCCAGACAGTAGAATGCTGTGTTTCAGAAACACTCCTTCCCCCACCACACACATTGTGTTTATGCACACACGCACACACACAGTTGGAATCTTCAAGAAAACTGTATGAAGTTTCTCTGATAAAGGTATAATTTCTAAAATAACCAGAGAACTGAGTCAAATGCATAAGAATACAAGTCATTCCCCAACTGACAAATGGTCAAAGGATATGAACAGACTTTTCAGATGAAGAAATCAAACTTATCAATAGTAATATAAAAATGCTCTAAAAACTATTGATTGGAGAAATGAAAATCAAAACAACTCTGAGGTACCACCTCACAAGTAACAGACTGACTAATATGTCAGAAAAGAAAATTGACCAATGTGGAGGGGAGGTCAGAAAACTGGGACACTAATGTACTTTTGTGGAGTTGTAAACTGATTCAGTCATTCTGGAGAGCAACTTGAAACTATGACCAAAACCTATCTACCTTCAAACAAAGAAAGGATGACTTCTATTTTCTCTCTAGCTTCCTTTCTTTTTCTTTCTTCCCTACTTTCTCCTTTTTTCTTTCTTATTGTTCTCCTCCTCCTTCTCCTTCTTCTTGCTCTTCTTCTGCTGCTTCTCCTTCTTCATCATCTTCTCCTCCTCCTTCTTCTTCCTCTTCATCCTCTTTATCTTCTTCATCTCTCTCTCTCTCTCTCTCTCCCTTCTTCCACAAAATGACTAATATGGAATTATGTTTTAGATTATTGCCCATGTTTAATCTACATTAGATAGTTTAGTGTTTCAGTGTGGGGGAAATATGGGGAGGGAAGAATGGAATTTGAAACTCAAAACTGAAAAAAAGGATGTCAAAAGTGTTTTTATATGCAATTTTGGAAAAATTAAATATTATTTTAAAAAGGAAATGATTGGATGACCACCTATACATTCTGCAGATAAGATTCTTATCTGTTTCTATCAGATTAGGTATTTTCTTAAGTTTCTTCCAACGCTGCCATTCTGAGAACAAGATTCTGGCCACCTTTGAAAGTCAGTCTGAAAAGACTAGACTTCATTCTGTATTGACTAGTTCAAAAGCATTAAGATCTATACCAATGGTAGTATCTTTTGAAGGACTGTTATGGTACCCATATGAATTACTGGGTCATTAGTCAAATAGCCAACAATCTTTCCTAGTTCTCTTGATTTAAAATCACTGGTGGTCTGAACTCTTTTATGTTCCTTTAGTGTAAAAAAACTCACAAAATCCACCAAAGCATGCTTTTTTTCATAGAGATAAATTATTCAAAATGATAAGGGCAAGTCACTACCAAAAATAATGAAATGTCAAAATGCACACATATACTCTTCAACTGATACAGTATTCCCAAAATAGCAGAGATCAAATTTATGCCTATTTGGGACTGGATAGCAAAGAAGTTTTATTTTCAGGCACTATGAGCTTTAAACTTGGCAAAATAACCTGGTATATCTACTTCTAATCACATTTTTAAAAGTTTGCAAATCTCTGATGTACTAAACATAGTTTTATTACATATTTTTAGTTTGTTCCTGAAACTGTGTTATTTGAGCGATTAAGAACAATAGGGCAGTCAATGCCCTATACCAACCATTCTCTGATCATCCACCCATATGCCAAGAAAAGTGGGAGAATGAAGGCTTGGTTCTCATAAATAATCAGTTGTACTTAAATATTAGTATCCCAAAAGATCTTATGTTTTAAAAATAGCAAAATGCTCACATGTCCCCACTGGTTCATGGAAAGCTATCTATACCAAACTTCTTTTTCTTTATAGACTAAAATAACTTCAGGGGTAAGAAAAACATCAGTGACCATCTATCCCAATGCCTGTTACCAAAGTATGAGCCCCTTTATAATGCCCCCATACAGTAGTTATATAATTTCTGCTAGAAGAAGTCCATTGATGGGGAATGCACTTCCCATGGAGGCAGGATATTTAACTTTTGGACAACTCTAATTAGGTGGGTTTTCCTTATATTGATCCCAAAGCTCTTCCTTTATGACTTCCCATCTGTTTCTTCTAACTTCTCTCTCGAGACAAGATACACTATTTGAATCCTTCTATGTTATAACCCTTCAAATACTTAAAGGAAATGATCATATCCTTTTCTTTATCCAATGTCTTCTCTCTTCCACAGAAATCATTCCAGTAACTCCTTCAGCTGATTACTGAAATAGGCATGGTTTTGAGTACCCTCACCATCCTGGTCAGCTTCTGGTTATACTCCAGCTTACTGATGTCTTTACCAAAGTCCACTGCCCCAAACTGAACAATGTATGCTATACATGGTCTGAAGAGATCATGTACAGTACATCGGTTCATATAATACACCTGAGTTAAAGATGGATTTCAGTAAAGGCAAGTGGTACAGTAAAACAATTATCTTTGTTCTGAGGAGGCTGAATTTATACAGATATGACAAATTTCATGAACTTTCTTTACCTGCCTTACAACAAAGATTCATGTTCACCTAAATCTCTATGGCCTTGCTTACACAGATTGTCATCCCACTGTAGTTATGAAGTAAAATTGTGAAACCTAAGTGTAAAGACATTTGCCTTTCTTACTATCCACCTTATGAGAGCCAAGTCATTTTTTCTAACTTGGAATCATCAGAAGCCAGATTGTAGGACACACAGCCATCCACTAAAAACAATAATACTATTTTATTTTATATCAATATTTTATAGATGTATGACATGGGAAATTGTGAAAAATTAGTTGGAAAAATGACAAATTGGCTGTGATATTTGTATATGCCACATAAAGCACCTTAACTTTAATATAAATCTATTATAGTTTCAGAAAATGTTATCCCTAAATGGAAACTTAGGGAACACTTCATCTAGCCTTTTAAAAAGTCAATTTAATCACAAAATATTTTGGTACTTGAAGTCCATGTGGGTTCAACTGTCTTCTAACTTTCAAATCTATACATGCAAACTTTATTTATCTCCTGAGCTCCAGTCTCATTGCCTGCTCCAACTGAATATCCTCTTAGTTTCTCAAATTCAACATATTCAATGTGGAATTTATCATTTTCCCCAAATTTTACCTTTACTCCTAAGCTCCTTGTTTCTCTTGAGGGTATCACTATCATTCTAGTCACTATGACTGGCAACTTTGGGGTCATTTTGTTCTCTCCTTTCTCTTTTTTATTTCTCGTATCTGATTAATTGACAAGTTTTGCCATTTTGACCTCCATAATATCTCTAGCATACATCTTTTCTCTCTATTCATATGACTACCACTATTGTTTAGGTCACCACTTCCTTTCTTCGAGCTTCGTATGTCATTCCTATCATCACCTCTCTTCAAAAGCTTTGAAGGTTTAATCCCATTTCACAATTCATCCTTCACATAATGGTAAAAATACCCAACCAAAAACAATAATGTTATTCCCCTTTTCAAGAATCTTCACTGGCTCCCTATTATCTCTAGAATCAAATAAAAATTTGCAGCATGACATTTAAAACCCTTCAATTCTACCTATAATCTCTATTTTCATTTATTCAATTACTTCTCTTCATATTCTCTCTATTCTTTCACATCCTCTTTTAAATACTTAATCTTATCTGAATTTGGCATTCTAGCTCCTGTCTCCATACTTTTATACACTATGTAGTCAAATTTTTCCGTTAAGAATATCAATTGGTGACCTTCATAGATGGTGCATGAAAGACAGGAGAGACTGGGGCAAGGGAGAATGATGAAGAGTCATCCCAATAAACCAAATGAAAGGTGGTAAAATAAGCTGGAACTAGGGTAGTGAGGATGTGAGTGGGTAAATGCAAGAAATCTTGTGTAGGGAGAATCATCAATACTTGGTGACTGAAGGGAAGGGCATTGAAGGAATGGGAAGAGTTCAGGATGACTAGGACTGCAAACCTCAGTGACTGAAAGGAGTTGGAGTCTTCAGTAGAAATAAGGAGGTGGAGATGAGAAAAAGAGAGTGAGTTCTATTTTAGACATGTTGAGTTTGAGATACCTGTGGGATATCCAGTTGGACATGTCTAATAGGAACACTATAATGCTGGTTTAGAGTTCCGGAAAGAAACTAGCACTACACAATTAGACTTGTAAGACATGTATAGAGATGACAGTTGAACCCTTCGTAACTGATAAGGTCATCCATTTAGAAGAAAAGTCCAAACTTGAGACAGAGTTCTGAGATACATTGACATATACAGGACAAAACATAGATGATGACCTAACAAGGGAGACTGAGAAGGAACAACTGTGTATTTCAAAAGAAAATCCAGAAAGAATGGCACAGCAAAAACTTAGGAAGGAGACTCTATCCAAAAGGAATAGACACATGAAGAGCAGTATAAAATTCTGTACGGAGGTCAAGAAAGATTAGCCTTGGAGTAGGATATGAAATATGGTCATTAATTAATCTATGAAATACTTCCCTGACAAATGTAGAGGCAAATTTCTGTTGAGTAGGAGGCTGGAAACTATTATTAAGGTCTGAGAAATGGATGAGAAGTAAAAAAATGGAGGTGGTAGATACAGATGTCTTCCATCCTTCTATCCAGAAATTTGGTGTTGAATGAAAAGGGATATGTACACACACACACACACGTAACATGTACAATATGCGCAGGCATGTGAACATCCATGTGCATACATATGTGTGCATGTAGTATATACATATGTATCCATACACATATATTTAGGATACTTGGCATGGTGGTAGGCAATAGAGGAGGAACCAGTATTTAGAGAGACTGAAAATGAGAAATATAGTATGATTATAGCGAAAAGCTGAAGAATCAAGGGTGTAATGGAGGAGTTAGATTTGGTGAGAAGGGATACCTCTTCAGAGAACACAACAAAGAAAAACAGGATGGTCTTCTCTTTCCTCCCCTCCCTTAGAATGTAAGCTACTTGAGGGAAGGGATTGTGTTTTACTTCCTTTTGCATCCTCATTGGTTAATATGGTGTCTCACACATAGTAGGTGCTTTACAGTTATTGACTGATCGATATCAAGGTGGTTTGAAATGTAAAATAGGGGTAGAGGGAGAGACTACTTCTTAGGAAAGAAATAAATTTTATTTCTCAGTAAAACATGAGGCAAGTTCCTCGGTCTCATTTGTAGGGGAAGGAGGTAGGTATCAGAAGCTTAAGGAGAGAAGACAAAGTTTGGGACCACTGCTGTCCTCAGATCCCTGGATCTTCTTCTCTTTTAGGCAGTAACCAAAATACTGAAAGCAGAAAGTACAACTAGAAGAATGGTTAAAACTAAACTTAGTAATAGCGGTCAAAAGCAAACATTCCAATACAAAAACAAAAATTAAGGACATAGAGCAATCAGAGCTAAAACGATAAACTGTGTTTATAGATTGTTGATTTTTAACCAATTTTAATGAGAGAGTAACAAAAACATCCTCTGGGTTCCTGTTTCTTCTGTAAATTCCTCCTCTGCTTATTTTTCCCCCAAATTTCATTTCTATTATTATTTACAGAGTGGTGATATGCATGGGTGGCATATGGAGTCTTTCTGTCCTTTGCATTACTTCCAAAACCCCTTGGTTTAAAATGGACATTATTTCTCCCTGGGCCCCTAGGCTGAGAGATCTGTCAGGTTACTAGGCAGAATAGCTTTGCCTAGTAACAGTTTCCTTCTGTTAAGCCCCTGTCAAAATGTTATTTCCCTTTGGTTTAATCTCTGATAAATTGTTAACAGTCACTTCTTGCTTAGTCCATTTGCATGGTAACCACCTGTGCCCCCCCATGTTAGCCCCCATTACCAGGTAACCACCTTCTGCTGAGCTCCCCCCTTTCCTGATTGGTTACTTCTCCTGACACCTGTTTTCTGTTAGGGGTCCTGTGCCTAGTAACTCCCTGACAACCCCTTGTTTGGGGGGTTCTTGCCTAGTAGCCTGCCCCCCCCTTACTCTGTCAGAACCCTGTTTGTTGTGGAAACCGCAAGGCTGTACTGAGTAGCACCGAAATGCTTAAGATGCACTCACCCACCTCAGTTCAGGGCTGTCTCCTCTGGGTCTCTACATGAGACGGCTGCCAGCCTGGCTAATAAAGATGCTCTCAAAATTCTTAATTAATTTTGCCTGTGACTTATTAATTTGGTCCATTTCAGGTTTTTAATTGTTTAATTTCTTTTTAATTTCATATTTCATTCCCTAAGTCACTATAATATCCTGTTCAATTCATATATTATGATTCTTAAAGCCATTTCCTCATCATAGAACACCTGACTTGTCTCCAGTTTTTTTCTTTTTTTAATAAGAAAGAACTGTTAGGAATAATTTTGGCACATTTATACCTTTTGTTTATGGCTATTTAAAAAAACTTGTATTTTTGTTGGGTTGCACATATTATTGTGTTTTTATTTATTACTTTATTTTCCTCTAAAATAATAGTACCAACATGGCTTATTAGATGGAGCGCTGACCATAGATTCAGGAAGACTTGTGTTCAAGTATTGCTCCAAACACGTATTATCTTTACAAACCTAGGCAAATTACTTAATCAACTCTGTAAGACTGTAAATTATGGAGAACTTTCTATTCTGTACTGGTAAGGAGTAGACTGTTGCTAGCCCAGTGAAATCACAGGCTCAGTTTTAAAAAGAAGGATTATAAAATCACAGATCCAGACTTGGAAGAGGTTGAGGTCTGGTTGGAAACCAGTAACAAATCAGGTCTGTTGGCTCACTATATAGAAAACCAAAACAACACAAAATTGAGCCTTTGTCCATCATAAGACTATATAGCTTTAGAGATTCTAAGGAAAGTAAGAGATCTTTAAGGCAAATTCTTTCACTTTATATATGAAGAAACAAAGACATAAGAACATGAGTGTCCTAATAGTGAAATGACTGGGTTGATGGGTAAGAACTATTTGGCAGACCTTATCCTAGAATGCTAAAAGTCATGGTATCCATAACCAATATTCAGTACATCACTTAATAATAAGTCTTGATGAGATAGTATAGTTCAGTGAAGGAAAAAAGAAATACTCAGAATTTGTAATGGGTTCAAATGCCAACTTTGTAAATTACCATCCATGAGATTCAGGGCCAGACTGGGTCACAGATTCACTGTATGTAAAATAAGAGCGTTGAACAAAATGATTTCTAAGATTTCTTCTTGTTTTTAATCTAGGTTCCCGTGACTGACAAAGACTAGCTATTCCATGGGGTATGTGTATGTGTTTCTGTGTGTGCACATGTATGTGTGTGTGTGTGTGTGTGTGTGTGTGTGTGTGTGTAGTCTGTCAACAGCTATGCTTAGCAAGATCATTTAGTAAACTATGGGTAAAATCTCAAATTACACAGTTGCATAGAAAATATAAATATAAGTATACAGTTGATTACGGTCAAAAGAAACTATTAGCAATTGTCCAACCCAACACTGTCATTTTATGAAGAAGATAACTGAGACACAGAGAAATGAAGTGTCTTATCTAAGGTAAGAAAGGATAATCATTAATGACAATATCATTATGGAGTCTTTTTTTGTTGTTTTCAAGGCATTGTATATACATTCTTTTCTTTATTCTTTATAACTGTAAGAGGCACTATTGGTCATGAATGGACTCGCTCCTTAAGAGTGAGAAACATGTGGTTTTAATCCCCATTTCTGGCTGTCAATGTGCTCCTTTCCAAAATCTTGGACCGCTCAGTGCCTCAGACAATTCTTTACAATATAATTCACAGACAAAGTCTCCTGCCAGGAAGTCCTCAACACCAATAAAATCAGACAAAATAATAAACCAAATAACAATGGCTAATTTTTTTAATAAAGAAAAAAAGTAATACAAGTACAATTTCCCCCTATTTACAAATGGAAAACATTAAGATGACAGCAAATCTAGTATTTGACCCTAGGTCTATGGATGCCAAGGGTCAATATTCTTTCCACTGCTCTCATGTTACCTCTTTAAAATAGTGATTTACTCATTTGCCTTGCTGACAGAGTAAAAACGAGGACATTTACAGTAAATCATAGGATCATCACATATCAAGCCCAAGAGTTTATCTTAGTCTGTAGACTAAGGTCATGCAAGAGGTTACTGGTGCATGGAGGTTGAGAACTTGGATCTCCTTATCTAGGGTCCGGGGTACAGTTACAGCACTGACATTCATTCCCAGCATTTTTTTAAAATAACATTATTTATTTTCAATTTGCAATTTCACTTCCACAAGATTTTGAATTCCAAATTTTCTCCTCATCTGTCCCCTCTCCCACCCCAGGACAACATGCAACCCAATCACCCTTTCCCCAATCTACCCTCCCTTCTATCACCCCTCTTCTCCCAGTTCCCTCTACTCATTCCCAAAATTTCTGTGAAAGCTTTATATCCTCATCTTACCAATAAGAAATCTGAGACCCAGAGCGGAAGTGAGATGACAAAGCTCCTATAGACACAAAGAGGCAACCCCTCCTTTTCACTATATCAAGTAGCTTTTCAGACATGAGCATTGTAAGTCTCTTTGCCACCGAGGGCGATAGCAGCAACAAATCCCCACCTGCTGGCACAACCCCTGCAATAAACACTCACATGTGAGAGCAGCTACATCTGTCAGAGATCTAAGGATAGGCATCAGATCTGTGATTTCATTAGGGGACTGGATGTATAAAGAATCTCCCCCACCAATACATTTCTGCACGTTCTATGCATACTTGGAGAGCTTTCTAGGCACTGAGAGGTCAAATAACTGAATGAAGGCCAAACAGCTAGGATGTATCAGAAATAAGGCTTGAATTCTGATGTTTCTGGTTAAAAGACTCATCTCTCTCTTATTATACTAAGCTGCCTCTAATCAATCAATTAATAAAAAATTACAAAGTGCCTATTATGTTCTGGGAGTGGTGCTAAGTGTGAAGCTAAAATGAGTGTTTTCTCTTTTTTGTCACATATCCTAAGCCTGGAGAACATGAATGGGATAAGTAGCAGGACTAGTTCAGATACAAGTCTCCCTTTTGCAAATGATGCTACTGGACTGCAGTTGGGCGTGGGGGGGAGGAGGAGGGCCCCTGACAGACTCTATGGCTGATTTATACTGATGAGTTACTCTCCTTTCTGCATCTGGTATTTCTTGTTGCCAAGGCATCTGCAAGACAATTGACCAGGTCGTCTAGGAGATTGAGGTAAATGGATTTGCTCAAGACAAGCCCACCAACTTTTCCTGTTAGCAGTATTCCCTGATCAATTGAGCCAATGGCTACAGATGGTGGGGCTGGGTTGGGCTATTTACCCTTGCCTTACAAAGGAATATTGCTGGATACTAGCTCTACTTATGTGATTGCCCTGGGGGTTAATCAAAATTGATCGTAAATGACTTTCCTTGAATAGAAAATGAGTTAATAGAAGGCACTGCAAAAAACAAAATGAGGGTATTTTCACTGATTTATAAAAGGGGCTATTCCTGTGGGAGAGGCTGGAACAAATGGATTTTGGCAGTTAAAAGGCAGAACTCTGGCTTGGATGTGGAAATTAACAATCTAAACCCTTAGCTAATCAAGGACCAATAAGTTTCTTTGTCATCATCACAGCAACTCATATTCTCTGATCCTACTTCACTTTGTGTCCTTGAACATGGGAATGGTGTGATGCACCGGAGAAGCTTTGACTGGGCTTCTGAAGCAGGTTGCAAAGTCAAGGAAAAATTCATGAGAGGTATTAATACCCAGGGTCTATTTTGACTCTCCAGGGGAGGTTCTAGAGGCCAGAGCTGCCCTCAGCAGAGACTCACAGTGTATCAAGTTGCTTTAAATAGAACTATGTGGAGGACTTTCCCTAAAATAACTTTGTCAGGTAGTGTATTATTATAAATATAAATGTTTGTTGATTCCTTTTCTTCATTTTATAGAAAGAATACAGCCTTTCCTCAGCAAAAACAAACCTTACAATAAAGAAATACCTCCCATCCTCCGAGAAATTAATTGCCTATTTTGTATAATGCCCTGTCAGCATTAATGTGGGCGGTCAGGACCTCTCCAAAATACAATTGAAAAACCTTTAACAGGACAGGTTTTTTTGATATAGATATGTAAGGGATCTCAAATTTCCAAATCCCTATATTTAAAATGGAAAGAATAAGACCTGTACCATGAGATTGTTTTGAGAAAAGTGTTTTGTCAACTTTCAATCATACATATACATATATACATATATATTTACATACATGCATACAAATACACATTTGTGTGTGTGTAATTGAAACTGACAGCTTGGTGGCACAGCAGATAAAGGTTGGGACTTAGAATCCAGACATTTACTCATTGTAAACCTGGGCAAATAACAACTACTTTGTATCTCAGTTTCCTCACCTGTAAAATGGGACTACTAATAGATAGCCCTTACCTCACAAGGCTACTATAAAGATCAGCTGAGTATATGTGTGTATGTGTGGTGTGTGTATATATGTGTATGTATATTTGTATGTATGTATATGTATATAAAATGAATGTTTAGAGACTATGAGATGATTAAGCAAGGACTGTTGGTATTCCAAATTGACAAGAAGGTACATGGTGTGACTTGGATCTCATAAGGGGAAGAAAAAGAGACACTGAGGAGAAGCCAGGTAGACTTTGATGTGAGCCACTAAAAGAATTGAAAGTAAGAGCAGAAGGAGGGAAGAAGATATAAGGACCTAAACTGAGAAGACATTGGGAGGGGTCTCCCCTCTACTCTCACCATAACCAGACTGGTTCAGACACATGTTTCTGACCTAGATTATTATAAGAGGCTCCTAACCAATTTTCTTCCCTCTGGTCTTTCCCTTCTACAGTATAGTCGCTAAGGACAATGCTTGGCATCCTGTAGGTGCTTAAATAATTGCCTGTTGAATTTGAATAACAATGGACTCCCCTAGCTTTTCACCTTTTCACCCAAGAACACAGGAATATACTTTTGATTTTTGCCACAAGGAATACTGAAAGTAGGGGAAGAGGGAGACAAAAGTTATGGTAGTAAAATAAGCAAGGTTTTTGTTCCATAACCACTCTACCATTGTCCCAAGGTCCCGCAGTAGAGCAGAGAGGGAAGAAGGATGTTTTTGGCAGGGCTCCTCATCTGATGACAGCTCGACGACATAAGTTGACATAAGTAAATCCCTGCTTCCCCTCATCACTGGGGAATTTGGAAAAGAAAGCAATGAAATACATGCATGAACTGTTTCCTGAAATAGAGCTGAATGAGCCTAGCCATAGCCAATCTCTAATGACTAGAGGGGTTTCTGTAAACAATCCAAGATGAGTCACCCTCCACCCAATAAAAAAAGCTCAAGTAAATCTCTCATTAATGAGAGGAAGAGAAAAGAGCAACGTTACCTTGGGGACAAATTAAACTTCTATATGCAGCTCAGATTCCATCTTTTTTCTCCAATCAAGGAAGAATAAGGAGTCAGAAACCTTGAGGGCAGAGGTGAAAGCCTTGGTTTGCTCTATTTCTGTGTGAGCTCCAAATGATGCTTTGGCTTGGGGCCTATTTTGCTATCATTAGGCCACTTGTAGGGAAAGTGAAAAAACAACATAGGAGCTTCCTGTGTCTTCTCCAAATAGCATAAAGTTCTCCTCAGGAGGCCTTGGGCAGATACTCTGCTAATAAGTTACTGCTTAGTAGTCAAGGTACATAATCTTTCCCCATCCAATGCTTCTAACCATCGTCTATCACTATTACATACCAAGTTATCTCTCTCTCTAGCCACACTGATCTGCTGGTCTCTTTAATACCCATCATGATCTATATTTTTCCCCTTTACAGGTTTCAAGACCAAGTCCAAGATCCATAAAGCCTTCATTAATGAACCCTGCTAGATCTCATCCCCCACCCCTACAAGGCACCACGCATGCCAAACATATCATAGGCTCTATGACTTTAGATCACCTCGTATGCCACTTTCTTATCCTTCTGCCTTTTAAATTCTCATCCTTCAAATCTTTCTCATTTTGGAATACCCTTGGATGGAGAAGAGAAGGGACCAAGCATTAAGTGCTTACCAAGAGTCAGTCACTACACTGAGGACTTTATAACTGTTATCTCACTTAATCCTAATAACACTCCTGGAAGACAGGTGCTGTCATTATCCCTATTTTACAAATGAGGAAACTGAGGCACAGGTTAAGTACTTTCTCAGAGCTAAGAGGTGTCAGAGGCCAGTCGGGTCTTCCAGACGCCAGGTCTGGCATTCTGTCCACTACTCCACTTGGCACAGTAGCACCTATTAAAATTCTTTCCCTTCAGAATCAAGGAAATAGTTTAATGGATAGAGTGTGGAGCCTGGAGTCAGGAAGATCTGAGATTAAATCCAAAAGCAAACGTTAGCTTTGTGACACTGAGCAAGTCACTGAACCCCTTTCTGTTTCCTCATCTGTGAAATTAGGGTAGTAGTAACGCCTCTCTCTCTTGGGCTGTTGTGATGATAAAATGACATAATATTTGTAAAGCATGATGCCTGGTACTTAATAGGTGCCTAATAAATGCTTATTCCCTCCCTTAATCTTTGAAGGACAGTGCAGTTTAGTGGTGAACTTGAATGATGCAGATCTAGGAAACCTGTGTTCATCAGTCAGCTCAGATACTTCCTGACTGTATGATGGTGAGCAAGATACTCCCCTTCCCAGGCCCTCAGTTGCATCATATTAATACCTGCCGTTACCAATTGCATAATGATGAATTCAAAAAAGTATCTTACAAATTTACAGCACTACATAAATTTGAATTATTATTCCAGGTCCAAACCTTGCCATACCTCTTCTAGGAAGTCTTAACTATCCACAGAACCCAAAATTTATTGCGATCTTCTTCCAGAGTTGTGTGTTCTTTCCTATGTCCTACAAACTCTGTAATCTCAAGATACCAACAGACTACAAAAAAGGGCTGCTAAATACTGATTCAACCCCCTTGCTCCCCAGGAAAGGTCAAACCAATGGTAACCAATCAGTCAAAACACATTTATTCAGCATCTACCATGTACCAAGCATTGTTAGGCGTTGAAGATACAAACACAAAAGTGAAAATCCCTGCCCTGAAGGAGCTTACTTTCTAATAGAGGAGATAGCACATACATTTATTAGTATTTACACAGCAAACAAAATAAATACAGAGTTACACAAGAAAGGCAAAGATGAATGGCTTATAATCTGTATCCTAGTTTATTAATTGTCTACTTTCGTACTTAGTGATTGGGGGCTTCCTATAAAAGAACATCATGTATCAAAAAAGGAAAATGGATTTGTGTGGTGGTATCAAATTCAAATAGAAACAGAAAGCAGTAGGGTTGGAAACTCTAACTAAAGCAGGGTTTCCTGTGGTCATGTGACTTAGGCAACAACATACTATGTTCTATTGTATTTTTTGCTTACTTTGTTAAATAGTTCCCAATTATTTTTAAATTGGGAACTGTTTTCCTTTGTGGTGCTACTGAGAGTGGGTCTGACACCTCTGACTTAATGTATAGTAGAAAAGACTGTAGATTTGAAAGAAGATATAGATTCAAATTTTATATTGTTTACAACTTATTAATACCATGACCTTGGACCAGTCACTTTTTTTGAGTGTCAAAGAGAATTGACTTGTTCCACTTCGCAGAATAACTGATGAGAGTCAGGACCCAATCCATGTCTCTGGTGTTTTTTCCACACTATACCCTTATACTCATAGCCCCCCAACCATACCCCTCCAAGGATGGAAGGAAGTAGATTTTCTACTCACCCCAGAATTTGGAGACCAATTGAATTTTTCAGCTTTTAAGGAAAGTGAGTGGGGAAGGGAAGTATCATGTTAACCCTGGCCATTGGTCAGGTTTTTCTCCATGTAAAAATACTAATTCTGCAGTCAAAGTGTCTAAGTTTAAATCTCAGCTCTGATGCCTTTCATCTGTATGACCTTGGTTAATTCCCTTAATATCCATGGTTCACTGTTTTTCCATCTTCAAAATGAGGAAGTTAGACTGCAGGATCCCTATGATTCTTTCAACTCTAGATTCAGCCATGTACAGAAAATTCTTCATCTCCCTCCTTTATACCCCCTTTAAGTGCTCAAAGAGAACTGAATCCAAAACTTGAATGTAGACATGTATGGTGATCTCTAGAAGTCCATGGTATCTCAAGTCATATCCCCACTCCTATCGAATCATATGCCGTCATCCAGCGCTACAAACATTTATTTTGTCATCATTATAGCTTAGCAGGGGGGTGAACTGAACATTGTGCAGTGAAAGTATGCTTTCTGAGGACAGGGCTCTGTCCTGTAAGGAGGGACAGGAATGGAAAGAAGGAAGGGCCAATCTGTGGCTGTGGACAACAGGGTGCTGAAATCAATAAGCACCATGATCAGCTATGATGTATCTCAGGCCAGGCTGATCTCAGGAAATGGCTAAACAAACAATGTTACAGGAAGATAGCACAATATTATAGTACTATTAGCAAGGATGAGTGCCAGAAATTTAGAGAGACATGGGAATACTTTTATGACCTAATATAGAGTGAAGAAGAATCAACCCCTCAATAGATAACACTGACTATAATGATATGAATAGAAAAGTCACTGAAGTGAAGCTGACTGGTGTATAATGACAATATATAATCTTGGCCTAGGAGAAGAGAATACCTCTTTCCATTTTTGGAGGGGTATGGTTGGGGGGCTATGGGTTATAAGGGTATAGTGGCTGTTTCAGATGCTCTGACTTAACTGCTTTCCTTGTTACCAAAGGTAGGCACACTGAATGGGTTAGAGAGGGTGTGTATGTGTTACATATAGAAACGACATAATATAAGAACAGGAAGTCTATAATAAAAATATTAATTTTATAGGGATGTATTTCCCACTTACAGCTTTAATGATAGGAATAAACTGCCTAAACCTCACATTACTGGAGGAAGAAAATCATACACCTTTCAAAGTTCTATAAGATACCTCTGTGTGTGTGTTTGTGTGTGTGTGTGTGTGTGTGTGTGTGTGTGTGTGTGTGTGTGTGATGGAGAAGGCGACTACATTGGCCTCTTTTGGAGGAAGGAAAATTTTTTCTCAGATATTTTCTCTATGTCTGGAGCACCATAGAACAGAAAGGCCCATGGACTGGTAGTCAGGAAACTAAGATTCTACTCTTAATTTCTCAATGAAATAACCCATGGCTTTAGGCAAGACACAAACTTTTTAGGAATCATTTTCCTCTTTTTGTAAAATGGAATGGCTAGACTAGATTTTAACCAAGGTTTCTTTTACTTCCAATACAGATTGGGTATAGGAGGGCCATTTTAAGAATTGGATAGTACTTCCAAAAGTCTAGCAAAGACTAATGCTTACTTGAGATGAGCATTTCATGTCGTAAGAAATAATCTATACAAATAACCCAATATCAATTGCATAAAGATGTCCCTAGATATTAGGATTCCTGACATAGTTTGGGGGTCTATGAACTTTAGAACATCTTTTGATAAGTATATTTCAATATAATTTATTACCTTTGTAATCATAAATATTTTAATTTATATATTTAAAAACATTCTCCTGAAAAGGGGTCCAAAGACTTCAGTATGACAAAAGGATCCGTGAAAATAAAAATAAAGTAAAAGTTTAAGACATTCCAGTCTAAATTTACTAATCATACTTGTTAGCACTCATCATTTCTGTCTAGGGGGTTCAATTGTGCCCTGGAAGCACAGATGGGTTGATTTCATATTGTGACAATGTCAGTGACACGATCGATTTCCTTTAAAACAGATTGTCTCATGGTTATTATTGATCTAGAGAAGGTTGATATTTCATTGGCTATTATCTTACAGATGAGCAATCTAAGGCCTTGAGAGACTGACTCATCCAATCACACAAAAAGTAAATGATTGGATTAGTTGCTCCAGAGCTAGTTAGCTTTCCAAGTACATAGCATCTTACCATTTACAAAGTACTTTCACACTTCTCTCATTGGATTTGATCCTTAAAATAACTCTGTTAAATTGGCAGGACAAGAACTATTGATAGGTTTGACAGATGAGTAAAGTGAGGCTCACAGACGTTAAGCTGCGACAGGCTACACAGATAATTATGAGCAGAAGGGAGACTTGTGACCAATATCTTCTGGCTCCAAATCTCCTTCACTAGTAAGTGATGTTGCCTCTAATACAGTCACACATGCATATACCCATATGTATATACACATAAACATGTATGTATATACACATCTATAGATAGATATGTAGATATGTGCACATTTATGTGCATATATGTATACATGTGTATGCATGAGTATATATATATATATATTTTTTTTTTTCAATCATGAAGTAGAGTGAACATCAGAGAATAGGAAGTGCATGGATGATTTGTGACAGATGATAATCTCAGAAATTGCGGAAAAGAAGCCAGCATTTAGCTGGATTGTGAAAATGTGAAAGGGACTCAGGGAAAATGTTAAACTTAGGACATTTATTGTCCATTTAAATTCAACAGGAACCAACTGTCAATACATATTAAGCATGATTGGCAAGGGTAGACCCTGGGGGCCTTCTGTGGTTTTTCCAATTCTATTAGGGGGTTGAAAAACTTGTTGTATGTCATGTAGCACTGAGAACCTAAATCAGACCCAAGAGTTATGGGCAAGGTCTTGGCCTTTGGTGACAAGGTGATTTGAATGTGTAGACTGGCTGACATTTAGCTTTTCCAGAGTTCTGAATGTCACTCAGTGGACATGACTTGGCAGTCAAATAGAATTTTTGAAAATCATGTGCTCTCTCAGAAAAGAAATGTATTTTTAATGAATTTCTACGTAATAATAAAAGTTTAAAAATGGATCTGTAAAGGACTTTGTAAATCTTTCGGTTTTCATTTTAAAGGAGACCATTGAGGTGAAAGAAAAGACTCACTAACAACAAAGCTGAGACTGAAGCCTAGATTTGACTCCAAGATCAATGTCATTTCCAATAACAGCTCATGTTTGAAAAACATGCTGACCTAATGGATGAACTGCAAAAGAAACAGCGATATATTCATGGGATAGGATATGTGCTCTAACAATGAACATGATGAGTACAGAGAAGCAAGGAAAGGCAGACATGGACTGATACAAAGGAAACAGAGCCCAGATAACAGTACTTGCGACTTTAACAATGTAAATGGAAAAAAAAAAAACTTCCACAAAATAATCAAAATGAAATGTCACATAAATATAAACTATAAGCTTGACTCAAAAGTAGAGGGGAGGACAGAACTCCTTTACAAAAGCCAGGGGTCCACGGCTGTGGGGTACTGCATATAATACGAGAATTTTTTCAACATATTCATTGGTTCAATTGAATGTTTTCCTGTCCCTAATTATCTTTCATCTCCCCTGTTAAAATTAGAGCTCACTGAGGGCAAGGTCTGTGCTTTGCCTTTCTTTGAACATGGCCCGGCACAACATAAGTGCTTAATACATACTTATTAACATAAACACACAATGCACATATGTGCACACATATGTGTGGGTATGTTTGCATATGTACACAATGCACATGTGTATATATGTGTATGCATGCCTCTGTGTGTGTATATATATGCACATACCCACCTATATATGCGTACATACACAATGCATATATGCATACATATGTGTGTATGAGATTTCTGAATGTGCAAGAAGAGGAAGGCAATGGGTAAAATCTAGGTGAGATGGAAACTAAAGACAGGAAGAGGCCAAGATAAGGAAGCATCAGGGAGTGACTCAAGCCATGATGAAAACTAGAATAACCTTTGCATATCTTTCCCCCTCCCTTGTCTTGACAGTTATTTACCGAAGCCTTCTCCACTGTGTCTCAGAATGATAGCTGTGCAGAGCTGGAAGGGACCTTGAGCTTCAGACTCTATTGAAATAGGTTCTCCTAGCACATGGTCACCCAGCTCTTGCTCTCAGGCCTCCAGGGAGAGTGAAATCACTGCCTTTAGAGACCACCCCCTTGCATTTGTGTACAGTCCCAGTTGACTAGGAATATTTGCTTGATCTTAGGCTGAAATTTCCCTCCCTGCACTCCCAGCCTTTGCCCTCCCAGTCCCACCCTCTGGGACCTACCAGACTGATCCAGTTCTTTTCTGCTGTGACAACCTTTCAAATATCTATAGACCAGTCATCACTTTATCTGTATCAAAGAACTTCAGAGTTGGAAAAGAATTCAGTTGTCCTCTAATTCAACCCAAATCTGAAAAACAATTCTAACTATAGTCTACGTCTCCTTGTTAAGTGACCCTGGGCAAGTCACAGAAATTCCCTTTATCTCATTCTCCCCATCGGTAACATAGGAATGACAATGTTGCCCTTCGTTGCCAAAGAAGACCATGCCATCAGAGAAATGATGACATGACTTGCACTTGACTTTGTTTTGAGTGAGGGAGGGCTGTGCAGGTCACCAGCCTCA
>CM053772.1:248071002-248090224 GCA_028658325.1 Potorous gilbertii | reverse complement strand
AACTCATGTTTCTATATAGTTTGAAAAATGAGGCCTTTATCAGAGATACTTGCAATAATTATTTTTCCCATTTCTTGCTTCCCTTCTAGTCTTGACTTCATTGGGTTTGTTTGTACACAAACCTTTAATTTGAAATAATCAAAATTATCCATTTCACATGCCATGATGGTATCTGTTCTTTGGTCATAAATGTTCCCTTATCCATAAATTTGGCAGCTAAAATATTCTATACTCCCATAATTTGCTTATGATATCACCCTTTATGTCTAAATCATGTAATCATTTATTGTTCTATATTTAGTTTCTGCCAAAATGCTTTTCAGTTTCTCAGCAATTATCAAATAGTGATCTCTTGTTCCAGTATCTTAGATCTTTGAGTTCTATTCCACTGATTCAACATTCTATTTTTTAACCAACACCAGATTGTTTGGATGATTACCAGTTTATAATACAGTTTGAGATCTGGTATGGTTAGTCCATCTTCTTTCAACTTTTCCCCCAATGTTTCCACTGACATCCTTGACCTTTTATTTCACCAGTTGAATTTTGTTTTTCTGAACGTCTAAGAAAAGTCTTTGAGAATACCCACAATTTTATCAACATTCTCAACTATGGCAATAGAGATAAAGCACCCCAAAAAGCTTTTTTGACGACAATGATCCATTTAGATTTCAGATCCCTTTTTGTTGAAATTACAGATGTTCTTGGTGCACAGGCACTGAGTCCACCAGGGCATCGACTGTACCAACCATTATTAAAAGGGAGAAGGGAGGGCAGTAGGAAGAATAAAGGAGCTGGAGTCATGAGATTTTAGAGGTAAAGCTAGAAGGAATCTCAGGAATCAGCTCATCCTACTCCCTAATTTTAGACATGAGGAAATAGAAAAATAAGTCAGCTTTTCCATTCTTTCCCTCATTTAATCAGGAGAGAACTGATACTGACAAGCTGCCATGGACAAATCATATAAACTATCAAAATCTTATTTTTCCCCATCTACAAAATGGGAGTGATTTGTATTGTCAGACTGGATACATGTCATTTTTACTGATTTTTTTTTGTTTGTTTTGTAAAAATTCTTTGTTAGGAAGTAAAAGATTTTTGGAGTAAGGGGACATGAGATGTATTTCTGAGATAAATTTAGGGATGGATATAGTAGGAAGATGAAAGTAATCAGTTTTTAAAAATAATAAATGGGGCATATGTTTAATATAAATGGATATGTAAAGCCTATTTCAGATTGCACGCTGTCATGGGGAGGAGGCAGAGGAGGGAGGGAGAGAAAATTTAGAATTCAAAATCTTAAGGAAGTGAATGTGGAAAACTAAAGTTAATTAATTTTTAAAAAGAAAAATATGGGAATACTTATACTGGTAGTGAAAGACAACTTAGTGTAGCAGAGTACTGACTTTAAAGGGAAATAAAAAGGTCCAGGTTCAAATTGTGCCTCTGAGGAAAATGGACTTTGTGACCTCATTTCACTTAACTGACTGCTCCAGAAAGAACTCTGAGACAATATGAAGTGCTAAGTTGTGGGTCTATAAAAAGAGGCAAAAACCAGTTCCTGCTCTCAAGGAGTTCATAGTGTAATGGAGAAGACAACATTCAACAAACTGTGCACAAATATGGACAAATCCCAGTCATGGAGGGCTATTAGAAAAAATCAGTCAGGAAATAGAGTATGATATCTCAAGAGCAGAAAGGAGGTCACTTTTACTACAGGGAGGGAGGAGAGGCTGGAGTATAAGGTGTAAGAACAAGAAGGTCAAAGGTGGCACTATACCTGTGCCATATTGGTATGTAGGGGTGTCAAACTGAAATAGAAATGGGTCCATGCAGGCCACACATTGAATCAGAAAACAACAAATACATTTATTGCATTTTTATTTTATTTTATTGAAATTTTCCAATTATATTTTAATCTTGTTCCTGCTCATTGGAGAGTTTTGGAGGTTTCTTGCAACTGTCAAGCTGTGAGTTTGACATATTTGATATACAGAACTCTGTGATGAGAAAACTTTCTTACTACAGGCCAGCACTTCTCTTTAACTTTTGATGTTAAAGACTTGTCTAGAGAACTAAGAAACTAAGGGACTTTCCCAGGGTCACACAGTTTGGGCCAAAGAAGAAAAGAGACTGGAAGATCAAACTTCCTCTGACACTGATTCTCTTGGAATCAGTGGCCTTAGTGGTGGCCACTAAATACTTAATAAATGAATGAATTCATATTGTTAGTAAGAAACAGAGTGGCAGAACTGCATCTAGAACAGGCAGACCTTTCATTTTAGTTTGGGAACACATGACCCCTAGATCAAGGTTTGACAAGGTCCTCTGAGGTCACCTCCTTCAACCCTCTCATTTCATAGATAAAGAAACTGAGGTCCATGGAGGGGGTGTTTCCCAATATCATGAAAGCCATAAATATCAGAGGGATTTGAACCCGTACTTCAAACACGTATGAAAGTTTCAGATAAAGCATATGCAAAGCTATAATCACCAGTGGGTAATTCTTTTCCCAAGTGGTGATGACTGGTATTTTAGAAAAGTATTTGGGAACAGTCTACTAACATCAGTGATTTTTAAATCTAACTTTTTTGTTTCAACTAAAAGAGAAATTATGAAATCCTTTTTGTTGAATAGACCAACGATCACTAGCATATACTTGGATTTGTACTTCTTATAGTTCTGAGATTTATATGGTATCTTTGCATTGAAAATCTATATGAAATTAAAATGTGCCCTTGTGAAGTTTTTGTGACAATGTTTAGTTTTATATTTACTGGCATATTTTTGTTCCTGGCTCATTTTTATAATGAAAGCTTTATTTACTTATGTTTTGGAAGGCACACAAGGTTACCTCTATATGGACTACTTTATGGAGCTGTCCTATATAGCCCTGTAAATCATCACATCACTTTCTCTTACACAGTCACAGACAAATGAACTTAAGTACCCTTCAAAATAAAGGGCAATCAAGTTCAGTTTACTAATATATCTTATCCTTAAGGGGACATTTTTAAGAGGGAAGGAACAAGACTCACAGAAAATGGGCAGACATTTATATCATTAGATTGTCCACATTAATTGGATCAGAGACACTACATCCTTAGAACAATTTCACTGAAGTCCTTTCAGATACCTCAACCTTGTGTGGAGAAGTGAATCTGCCATTTCCTGGCATAAGCCCTGGCAGTCTGTCAGACCAGCTTAGGAAGGCTTGAGGATGAACCTGGAAACAGACTATGTGCCTGTTGCCTGAAGGCCAACCTAGCTAAATTGGGTGAGTCATTTAGATAGATCGGCTTCATCGTGAAACATTTTTCCCCAGCCTCTACAACTCACATAGATTCCTAAGAATTGTAAGGATTGTCAAGTACATTAATGGGACAAGGGAAAGAATGTTCTCATTAATGAAATCAAGGGTCAACTTCATAGAATGGAAAGAGCTTTGACTTTGGAGTAAGATGACTTGAGTTGATAATTCACTGCCAATATTTACTAGCTGACTGAGGTTAGTCAAAACAGTAAATATTCCCATGCCTCCATTTATTATCTGTAAAATGGAAAAGGGATAGACTAGTTGGTTTCTGAGGTCCCTTTCAACTTTAGATCGATTATATCATTATAATATTCTAAAAAGCAAAGCAATTTGTAGACTTTTGATGGTAAAAGTTAAGCCACGAATCCTTTGTCTAGATTCGTGAGAAGGAAAGTAGCAAGTGGTCCAGAAACAAAAATCTCATAGTTCTAAAGCTGATAGAAGACAGATCACGTAGGCAACCCATTTCATTGTATGAATGGGCAACTGACCCCTAGAGAGGTAACATCATTTACCCAAGGTCACTTAGGTAATGAATAGAAGACCACAAATTTGAACTCATTTCATTTTATTTTCAATTACACTTTCCAGCATAGTTTTGGAGCTCATTTTATAGGCAAGAAAACTGGGGCTCAGGGAGAGCTGAAGTGATTTGCTTAATATCACATAGCTAGTCAGAGTATATGAGCCTAGGGTCAAGGTGTCCTGACTGAGGTAAGCTTGTTGTGCTTCCCATTAGACTTTTGCTTTGAGGTTGCTCTATGTAAACATGCAGCTGCGTTCAACTTGGAGCAGTGTTACAATGATGTCAGTAATGACCTTCTTGGGACACAGTACAGAGTTCCTACTTCATACTAAATGTCATTACATAGCAAATACTGCTGTACTATGACTCCCCAAAGCTGAAATCCAAAAACATAAAGTGAGTTGCCCAGAGAGACACAGGGAGTCAAGCCAAGAACAGGATTCAGCTCTCAGAAATCCATGCAGGTCCAAGCCATTGGAACATATCACTTCCCTCATAACGTTTGGCTTCCTTTTCTTTCTCAGAAATAAGACTGAATAAATGAAAATTTAGTTCATTATCTGAACAATAAAACATGCTTTACATAATCATTTATTAACAATATCTTGGAAAATCAACTGAATTGTACAATATGTCCCCTTTTGTAGATGGAACTACCATTCCGAGAAGTGCCTTGATGATGATCACACACTAATGTCCAGGCCAAGACTGAAATATTGGACTCCTGACATCTAGTCTAGCACTGGTAGGCAAATCACTTCTACCTTTCTCCATTCTTCCACCCTTCCTTTCTTCCTTTCCCCCTTTCTTCCCTCACCTCTTCCTTCCCTCCTTTTCCCTTCTATCCTTTCTTCCTTCTCTCTCTCTCCTTTCCTCTCTCCTTCTTTCCCCCTTTCCTTTTCTTCTTTTCCTTTCTCTGTTTTCCTCCCCATCCTTTCTCCTTCCTGCCTGCCTTCCTTCTCTCCTCTCTTCCTTCATTCTGTCTCTCCATCTTTCTTCTTATTTCTTCTTCCACCTTCTATCCCTCCCTATCTTCCTAGGCCTCAGAGATTTAGATGGTATATCAGAGAGAGCACTGATCTTGAACCTGGAATACCTAAATTCAAATACTGCCTCAGTTGCTTAATCATTTTCACTGACTTCATCTACAAAATAAGGGAAGGGTATCATTGTCAAGTCAGGTCTCTCCTATCTCTAAATCAACTTACTTGAAAGGGTTAGATCTGATGACCTCTGAAGTCTTTCAGAGGTAGATCTAGAATCCTTGTTTTGATTTAGCAGTTTGGCAGGGAAGTCCAAGTCCAGGCTTCTATTTGCAGCTTAACTCCTGATCCCTGTATGTAACATGGGGAGAGAACAATCCACTAGAAGAAGGTACCTAAATCTTTTTCTCTATATGTGTGATTCAACCTCTTGGTTACAGGAGGAGTTAGAAATATTGTAAGGGATTCATGGGCCTATAAACAAGCAAATGTGTCCTCTGAATTGAATGAGCAGTTTTCCTCTACTTATGCAATATGATTTCTCAAAGGTATATACAGCCGTAGTAGATAAAATGTTGTTTATTTAAGATCACTAAAAAAAAAAAAAGAATGAACCTAGATTTCTGAGAAAACAGTAATATCTCACTTAACAAGTTTTCTGGGAACAAAGGCCCTTTTAATCAAACCCAGTATGAACATGAAGGTCTCTTGAAAAAGCCCTATTCCTACTGCCTCAGTACTGAGTCAGTAGTAGTGTTGACCGAGTACAAAGGAACAGTAACTGTATCTGTGGGAAGGTCTCAGTCATGGGAATTACTGAGGGTAGATATCACATAATTTGATCCTTTTGGAATACAATAGACCCCACATGGACCAGTCCTATACACCAATAAAGGAGAGATAGTCATAAGAGAAGTAGGAACTGCCCTTACATGGGCACCTATATACTAGAAGAGGGAATCATGAACTTACGCAGATGTCCAGAGAATCTGGGATTCCTTCTGCACAGGGAGCTTCTAACATAGAAATTCCCTCCACACACATAGATATGGGATGGTAGAATATGAATACATCCTCTTCTAATTTGTTTTGTATTTATTTGTCCATGTCTTACATCTCTCTAGGGTTATGTTATCTCCTTTAGCAAATATTGTCGAATTTATCTCTGTTGTCTCCCAAAGTGGCCATTATAGTGATTCATATGTAGTGGGTCCTTAATCATCGTACATTGAATAATCAATATAGGAATGTATTTTGTTATTTTTGTTGCTGCCAATCTACTTCAGAAAGCTTTAAATGTGGGCTGCATTAAATTGGTCTTTTTTATTAGAATGGTTCCTTGTTATAATGCTCCAATTAAAGACATGTAGTACTGAATAAAGCTTATTTTAACTGGGTCAAGCTGATTGTGAGATTCTGGCCAAGATGTTTTCCTTTA
Organism: Potorous gilbertii; assembly: GCA_028658325.1. Taxonomy (NCBI): domain Eukaryota; kingdom Metazoa; phylum Chordata; class Mammalia; order Diprotodontia; family Potoroidae; genus Potorous; species Potorous gilbertii. Next base: position 248,083,961 of record CM053772.1, on the reverse strand, counting down.
TTCTAGGGTCAAACTTTCCCAATCATTTTTGGAGTAATAAATATGGCATCTGCAAGTCTCTGATCCATTGTGGATTTTCTTTTAACTTTGTATTATAAAAACAACCTCTGCCTTTCTAGTTAAAAGGTAATGTTCTTAACTGCATACTGTCAAGTTAATTTACAGTTTGTGTATTTATAATAAAACACAACTTCCTGTGACCAGAAATGTCTTATCTTTGTTGAATTTGTGTGAACAGGGATGCCTCAATTGCAGTGATTTACAGATGAGTCTAAAAATCTGCCACGCATTAGAAGTGTCAGCATTTTAAATCTAACTTAAAAAAAGTTATGAACAGAGTAAAAGCAAAATCTGGGCAATGATATTTTATTCAGAACCTAGAGACCTGATGCTTTGCCTGATGTTAGTAAACATCCGTGTCACCTCTGTGCCAATGAATAAAATCTCTACTTACCAAATACTGATAAATCACTTCATTTAGATGTTTCCTTTTTCCTTTAAGCCCATGTCTAAAATCACCTCCATCATCTTAATACCTACAGGTGTGGGCATACCTACATACATACACACGTGCACACACACACACACGTGCACACACACACACACACACATACACATGAGCCTGCCCCTCTAATCTCCCTGTTTTTGGCAAAGCAATGCCATTTTCATGAGTATCCAGGTTCTATCTATTTACCTTCAACAATCATTAAGTGCGACTACAGAAACAAGAAAGAAACAGTGTGTGCTTTCTCATAGCATCAAAATGAAGATGTAACAAAGTTGGGGAATTTTCCTTGGACTTATTTCTTGTATTTCTTCCTAACTAGTTCTTTCAATTCTGAGTTCACACTTTCATCTACTCATATATGGACTTTAATAATAACCTCTTGACTTGTCTTCCTGTCCATAGGCATTCATTGGTCTGTGTCCTTGGAGATATAATTTCTGCCATCCTCAGTGTCCTAACATATTTATTGGTCAGCCTTCTTTCTTGAAGATCAGTGATACCAGAGTGTGATGTCTTGATTTGCAAGTAAATTGGAGATAAGGGATTATACTAGATAAACTCTGAGATTCCTTCTAGCTCTAAACATGTGAACCCATGTAAAATGTATTGTAATTCTGAATATTCCAATAAATTTGTGATCTCATCGCTGTGAATATTCCCCTCATTGATGCTAATTGCAGCCTAATCATCCTGCCTATCTTCTGAGACTCCCCCATCTTCCCTTCAGTCCACCTTGGTGAATTTCTGTGTCTCTTCTCGTCACCTTCATCTTAATTTCTTGAAATTGTACAGTTAACAAGGGTGTGCCTGGACTGTCCATTCTCCCTCCTTTGCTCACACTATCTGACCAGCCTGCCTTTACTTTTGCCTCATTACTCATTTCTCTGACATCCTGCGCTCCTCTATATAAGGCCTCCTTTGTAATATGTTTCAGTCTTCTTATATCGACAAAAGTCTCCCCATTGCTCTTCAGATAAGCCTCGGTTTTACCTCTCAGTAACTCTGATGCCCACATGTAAGTAACATCTTTTGCAATCATCATCATCACCACTGTCAGTGTCATCACGATCATCAGTAAGGATGAAAATATATCAGTAGACTTTGACGTACAAAAAAAAAAACAAACCTTAGACCAAGATTGTCATTCTTGTGTTTTTGGTTAATCATAAGAAAGTTCTCCTTGGGCATGGTGTATAGTAGTCTGGCCAGTTATCTATTTCTTTCTAAAGCAGTGGTCTAGCAAAGGATGATGGATTATTTAAATGCTCTGATTTCCCAGAGGTATTTGCAGGAGAGTACATTAAACTCTCAATTATCCTACCTTTTGTAACCTCCCCTTTGAGACTGTTATTATATACCTGTATGTAGTATGTGAAGCATCTGAGATCTTTTTGGCTCCTAGCCTGGAGAAAAAAATAGCATATCATTCTTGAGAATCTGGAAAGAACAGAAATGTATGTGTGTGTGTATGTCTGTGTGTCTGTGTGTTTGTGTTCCATATGGAAATCAAGAAATTTTGCCCTCAGCATTTGGCTGATCCACTGTTTGACACATTAAGTATCAGTGTAACTTTGCTTTCTAAAGGGAATAATAAAGAAACTTAATGCTCCTGACAGAACAATAAGTACCTCGGGCTAAGGCTATGTATATGATCACAGCAGGTAGAGAGTAGATGTAACATAAGGATGATGAAGGCATCCACAATATGATTATAAGCATGTACTCCTTTAATTATAAAATAGCAGGTAACTTGGAATGGTCATGCTGAAGAAAATGAAACAGAAGGGAATTTGGATACGCTTATTTTTAAATGTGTTTTCCATCAATACTCCAACAAACATAAGACTTTTAGCATCTCTTGATGGTTTTGAGGATTCCCAAAGTTGTCTCTAACCTACTCATTTATGAAATACATCAATCTTTGTGCCTAGTAGAGAAGCAGAGTCAGAATGTCCAACTTTGATACTACAATAGCAAGAAAGAAAAACTGGAAAATTAAAGGCTTATTATATTTGCTTAATTGTGCCTTTAAAAGTTAATTGTTTAAGTGAATCTTCTATCAGCACTAGGAACACAGGAAACCATTGCCAAGTCTGGCTCTCTGGGGAAAAATTGAAAGACATGAGGAAATGTAGTTCACTGGGAAGGAAAGATACTGTCCAACTGATAGAGTTGGAACCATAACCAGGCCATTTATTATTTGTGTGACTTTGGGCAAGTTCATCCCTTTGGGAATCAGTTTCCTATCTGTAATAGATGAGAATTCACTTATTGATCTTTGAAAGTCCATCTCAATTCTGAATTTATGACCCTGTGATGGGGATAGAAAGTGATTTCTTTGGTATGAGGAGACCAGAGGAAGATTGTCTATCACTAAAGTAGCTCAAGACCTTGTCTATTATTTATTTTATTGAAGAGCTTCCTAGAGCACAGAGAGTTTAAGTGACTTTCCCTATGTCATACAACCAGAACATATCAGAGGTAGGACCTGAACCCTGGTGTCCTAGCTCCAAGAGCATCTCTATATTCACTGGGACACATTGCCTTCTTTCCTGTGGTTTAGGAAATTTAAACATGAAGGCATATTCAATCAAATTATCAATTAGCCAGTCAATAAGCAGTAGAAGGTGACTCTTTGGGGACTCCATATATTATTTCTCCACCACCGTAATTTAACAATAAATATTGTTACTACATTACAACCAAATCCCATCCCAATATCATAAATCCCAGTCACAGCCTGTTTTAGCCATTGTCCAAGATGCATTGCTCCTAAGGAAGTGACATCTGCAGTGTTATATCACTTAATATGTTTTCATGAAGTTAGTAACATTAAGAAAATCTCTACATGGCAAATGCAATCATATAGTTTACTAAAATTGTACTGGAGGCAACATCTGTTCTAGACAATTAGTCCTTAGAATAGACACTGAAACAAAAGGACAGTTCATAAATTTGCTAATATTCTCCCCTGAGTTGGATATCAGTTAAAAATGGTTAGCCTCACCTCCCTGCAATGGGAGAGCTGTGACTGCTGACTAGCCATTGCTAGAAAATCTCATAACTAGAGCAAATCACACCAAATATGCCTGAGGGAAAGATATAAGATAACTAGAGTTTGAGTGGAATGGGAGGAAGGGAATCGCTGGACCTCAGAACACAATGACCAGTGAGGATAGAGATTTGAGGATCCTTACCATAAGGAGAACATAACTGTTATGATACGCCTACTGTACTCAGAGAGTCTGAGGCCAGGCTTCTGAAGCAAGCTCCTGGAAGGAGAGAAGAAGCCATACCAAGAGCCTTCTGTTTTTACGAATCATTCTTATATTTATGCATTGAGCTCAGTTATTTTTATCTCATAAAGGAATGTAAGTGCTGGAGGAAGCCATAGGAAATTTCAGTGCTTGGGGCAAAGCACCAGTCACTCTGTCCTAGCTACAATTTTGTCTCCTTTTTTCATGTGTCATGAATTAAAAGATGCATAAATATAATTCAAATAGTAAGAGATTTTCACCAAGGTTTGAAAAAAGGAATTGAGGGAAAAAAATTGAGAGAAAGAAAAGTGTCCACTTCTTGGGATTTGCTTAGGTTAACAAAAGACCCTGAAAAGAAAGGTGAAAGGGGGATATCTTGTATGTAGTGTGTGTGTGTGTGTGTGTGTGTGTGTGTGTGTGTGTGTGTGAGAGAGAGAGAGAGAGAGAGAGAGAGTAAGAGAGAGAGAGAGAGAGAGAAAGAGAGAGAGAGAGAAGTTATACAGCATATTTGCCATGCATTTCAGTAGCTTATTGTAAATACTTGTTTATATTAACAAAAAAAAACCCCTGAACATTTGAAAGACCATAAGATTGCTCATATTGACTAATTAGTCTTGGTTTCCCATCTGCTACAGAAACATCTAGAGAGATGACAAATTTTCATTGGCATTATGTAATATAGTCAAGTGGCGTCAGCCTTTCAGCATTGGTATTATTCTGATACTTCTACAAAAGGGAGAAAAAAAATCAGTGAGTGACATCTTCATTAGGGGGAATAGCATGGCCATATGTTGGCTGTTCCTATGCAAATTTCTTAGTATGATAATGTGTCCATGAGAGATTTAGCCAGGAGATACTGATTTCAAAAAAAAATCTAGCTCACCATAGAATTATTACATCTTTTCAATATAATAAGAATCATCATATTTGTAGAGTCCCAAAATCATGGACCTTTAACCTAGAAAATTCATTTATCTCATTTATTTGCCTCTGGGACGGATGATGCATGAAATAAAATTCATGTTAGCAGGTATCTCCATTCTTTTATAAGTTTTCCCACAAGACTTCACTGTCATCCCCTGAAACTCATTGCTATACTTAGAAAATAAATGATTAACTTGATTACCCAAAAGGACTGAATGAAATCAAGAGAAAGGATTGTGAGGTAACTTTTTCAGCTGTTATTACCTAACCCTCTGAAGAAAAGACTTCAATTCTCTGAAAATAAATATGCCTGATAATATTCTATCGCAACAATATATCTTATCTTCTTTATCCAGTCCCCAATTAATAGGCATCCTTTTCGTTATCAATTCTTATCCATCAAAAAAGAACTGCTATAAATTTTTTGTATGAATAGATCCTTTTCCCTTTTTATGTCTTTGGAATATAGACATAACAGTGTGTCGCTGGATTAAAAGGTGTGCAAAGTTTATAGCCCTTTGGGCATACTTCAAAATTGCTCTCCAGTATAATTGATTCAGTTCGCAGCTCCACCAGCAATGCATTAGGGACCCGGTTTTCCCATATCCCCTCCATCATTTTCCTTTTTTGTTATCTTCACCAATCTGATAAGTATGAGGTGGTACTTCAAAGTTGTTTTAATTTGCATTTTTTTAATCAATAGTGATTTAGAGCATTTTATCATATAACTTCAAATAGCTTTGATTTCCTTCTTTGTCTGAAAACTTACTGTTCATATCAGTTATCCATTTAGCAACTGGGAAAAAACCATAATTTTTAAAATAAATTTGATTCAGTTCTCCGTATATTGAGAAACTAGGCCTTTATCAGAGATACTTGTTGCAAAAAAATTTACCCAGTTTTCTGCTTTCCTTTTGATTTTGGTTGCATTGGTTTTGTTTGTGCAAAAGCTTTTTAATATGTTTTATATAATTGCATATGTATTGACTATATCTGATTGCTCACCATCTCTGGATGAAGAGAAGGGAAGGAAAAAGAAGAGATAGAATTTAGAACTCAAAACTTTAAAAAAAAAGTTTACATTTAATTAGGAGAAAAAATTGTTGTTTATCCTTCATTCTCAAAGAGTACCATGATGTCAGGAAGGTGATGCCATGACTTGCAACTGAATTGGATGTGAGGGAGGGTTGTAACAAGATACAAATTAGGACAACTGGAGATGTCCCCTGGGGAAAAAAGAAAAGAAAACAAAGAAGGGAAAGACTTGAAGCAGGGTCCCTACTTATGGGACTATTTTAATAGTTCAACCAAGAGGACTTCACAGCAAAATAGAGACTTTACAAAACCAACCAATCAATCAACAAGTATTTATTAAACATTTACAGTATGCCAAGCACCAGGGATACAAGTACAAAGGAAAAAAAAAATATCTACTCACAGTCAGCCTGCATTCTAAAAGGGAAGACAAGGACATATATAAATATATACAGGATAAATGTATAACAAATTAAAATACTAATGTAAAATTAATAAATACATATATAATGAATAAATTTAATTATTTGCATATAATTAACAAGTACAAATATGTTCAAAGTAACCCAATATGAGGTAGTTTGGGAGAGAAGGCACTAATGATTAAAGCATTATGGAGGGAGGGAACAGACACTTATTAAATTTTAATAAGGCCTTGTGCTAAATATTTTACACATATTGTCTCATTTTATCACCACAACAACCTTATATGTTAGTATTATCTTATTTTATGGTTCCAAAAAGTGAGGCAGATAAGCAATTAAGTGACTTATCCAGAGTCATACAGCTATTAAGTGACTGAGACAGTATTTGAACTCAGTTTTTTCTCATTCCCTGGACACCACCCTATCTACTGAGTCACTGAAGTATAAAGACTTCATGTGTAAGACGGCAACTAAACTGCATTTTAAAAAAGAGAGAGACTCTGGCATGGAGGTAAATAAGGAAGTATATTCTCAGCAAGGGCAATTTCCAGTGCAAAGACATAGAGATTGAATGCAGTGTTGTATGAGATGAACAGAAGGCCAGTTTGGCCGAATTGTGGAATGTTGGAACAGAGAGCAAAGTCTTAAGGGTCCATAAAGACAAGCTGAGGTTAGATCATGTAAGGATGAAAAAGTTAAACATCAAAACTTGTATTTTAGTTTAGAGCCAAAAGAAAGTCACTCTACTTGTTAAGTAGGAGAATCACATGATTCTAAAGGAAAATTACATTGCCAGCAATGTGGGTGATTCACTTGAATAATGTGAAACTTGAGTCAGGGAGACCAGTTAGGAGGGTGTTGAAGTGATGAGTGCAAGACATCATAATGAAGGCCCAAACCAAAGTGGTAGCTGTTGGAGGGGAGAGCATGGGGCCAACAGGAGAGATGTTGTGAAGGTAGAAGCAGCAAGATTTGGAGGGTATGGGAAAGGGAGAAGTCCAGGAAAAAGAAGAGGGTAGAAACCTGACAAACTGGAAGGAGGGTGAGGCCTTCAGCAGAAATAGCAAGGAGAATAAGCATGAGAAAGGACTAGGGGGTTTTAGTTTGGAAAGACTATGACATGGATGCTACCAAAAAAAAAAAAAACAAACATGTAATCCTAGGTTCCATTAAGAGAGTTGGAGAACCTAGGATCAGGGAAGTGATGTTCTTTTGTATTCTGTCTAGGTCAGACCCCATCTTACATACTGGGTTAAGGTATGGGCTGTAATCTAACAGTCTAGCAGACATCAATGTTCAAATCATAGGAACTGGGAATGGAATCATGACAAAGTGAAAAATATCCCTTGCCCTCATGGAGCTTCTATTCTAAAGGGGAATCCCAATATATAAAGTGAGAGTGAGAGGAGGAAGGAGGAGGAGATAGTAAGAATCCCTGCAAAAAGACTCAGAAAAAGCTTCCTACAGGAAAAGGAACATGAGCTGGCTTAGGACCTTGTCTATTTTATCTCATATGTTCTGGGTGAGATCATTAGCTCCCATGGGTTTGAGTAGTATCTCTCTGTAATAAATAGATCTGTAATAAAATATTGTAATAAAAGCCCTTATACTCATCCCTATTCTTTCTTCCTCTTCTTCGGTCTCTGACAATAAGAACGTCTTTCTCTTTGCCAAGGCAATGTGTGTGTGGTTCCATCCTCTCCTGTCTTGTCCTAAAGACTGCATTTTCCATCACTTGGAAATTGAGAGGATGCCCGTCGAGTGGATCAGCTGTGAATGACTTAGCTATTCTAAGCAATAAATGATGTAAGACAACTCTGAAGGACTTATGATGAAAAATGATATCCATCTCCAGAGAAAGAATTGATGGAATGTGAATGCAGATCAAAGCATACTTTTTTAAACTTTATTTTTCTTGGGGTATTTTATGGTCTGTGTTTTCTTTCACAACATGACTAATATGGAAATATGTTTTGCATGATTGAACATGTATAATTTATATCAAATTGCTTGCCTTGTCAAGAAAGGATAAAAGAAGAAAATTTGCAACTCATTTTTAAATGAATGTTAAAAATTATTTTATGTATCATTGAGGAAAAGTAAAATATCTTTTTTTTAAAAGGACTCATCTCAATATCTGCCTTTCATATGAAATCTTTTCTTATCTGTCTAGTTACTTATTCCCTTCTTGTAAAAACTACCTTGCATTCATTTTGTATATATTCTATGTGTATTCTGTATATTTACTTTTTCTTAATGGATAAATTTTGTTTTTACAAAAGAAGCATAAAACAATGCATGAAGGGCATGTGAGAATTTCCTCTACTGATACAGATTACAAGCCATTTATAACTTAATGACATGCTTAGAGAAAGTTCCCTGAGGTTCAAAGATGTTGGGTAACTTACCCATGATCACATACCTTATAAATGTCAGAGGTGGTCTTCCTATACATGTTTTGCTTCACCTTACATGCCACACTGCCAAACATACCCAGACAAAAACCAAGGTATGTTCCTGAAAACAGTTAAGCAAAACAACCCCTAAGGGTGCTTTGCAAGTAGTAGTATCCTTTTCTTAATATCAACATTCTTCAGAATTTTGTCACTGGTTAATGTGATCCTTTATATGCTTGTAATCACTGGATATATTATTCTTTTGCTTCTGCATTCTTAACTCTGCATCATTTCATACAAGGCTTCCAGATATTTCTAACTTGACCATCTACTTGACCATCCATATAGTGCAATAATATTCCAATTCATTCATATGCCACACTTGTTTCCCAGTTGTTGAGCAAACACTATTTCTAACTTTTTTTGACATTTCATTAAAGATAGTGATGCTTGGAATATTTGTATGAAACTTTTGCTTTAAAAATCACATTAGTGGTTTTTGGTATATAAATGCTTTGATGCATAAATCCAACCATGAGGCCTCTGAGTCAAATGGTATGAACAATTTTAGAACTTTCCAAAGAGATCACACTTCAAAAGTCCCTCTGCAGTGAATTGGTATCTTTGATTTCCTCCGTCCCCACCAACCCGGAGATTTACCATTTTTTCACTATTCTTCATTTTGACATCCCATCTTGCCATCCAACCATTTATGCCAAACATCTTACCATTTGTCTGCTACCATATTCATACCCCACTCCCTTTTCTACATTTTTAGAATGAGATTGCTTTCCCTATGTGTCTTGTCTTCCCCTACTGGAATATAAATTCCTTGAGGGCAGGGACTGTCTGTCTTAAAAAAATGTATCCCCAGAACCTAGCACAGTGCCTGACATATAGCAAGTGCTGAATAAATGCTTTTCCATCCATCCATCCATCCATCCATCCATCTATCTATCCATCCATCTGTTGCCATATTTACCAGTGTGATGTGTAAATTTTCATTAAAGATACATTTTATGATTAGTAGCCATTTTGAACACTTTATCAGATAATGTTTTGTATTTTTTTTATATCATATCATTGTCCTTTGATATCATTTCCCCACTGGAGAATTGTTTATGTTCACAGATGTTTTTGTAGATTTATATATAATTTTAGATGTCAAATGTTTTCAATTAATGTATTCATTAAGCATCTATTTTATATTGGCCATACAATAGGCAAAATGAAATAGTCCCTGCTCTCAAGGAGCCCACATTTTATCAAAGGAGACCACATATACATAACTAAGTGCATACAAGATGCACACAAAGTAGACAGAAGGTAACTTTACAGGTGAATGCACCAGACTTTGAGTGATGGTAAGGCAGGAAAAGTCCTCCTGCAGGAAACTGAGATACTACTTGAGGTAAACTTGGGATTAGAAGGGGTTTGGAGGAAGGGCATCCTAGGCATAGGAAACAGCCAGTGCCATGGCATGAAGACAGGGATTGCATGAGAGATAGAAACCAATCCAGTTTGCCTGGAGTGTACATGGAAAGGAGGAATGTGGAATAAGATTGAAAAGGTAGGTTGGGACAAGATTTTGCAACAGAAATTTATATTTAATTGTAGAGATTTAGAGCACTCTCTACACTGTGCCCTTCAAACCGAAACATGAAAAACAAAGCATGCTGGCTGCAAACAATCACACAGAACAACTCAAAAGAATGATTATGGTTGAGAATTCATGCTACTGTACACGTTTGTTAGCACCAACATTGTCCATTGTATTAAAGTTAAGTTTCATGTCTAGGTAATTTCTTCATTTACATTGTAAATCATTGTGTAATTGTGTAATCATTGTGTATATTGTTCTTTTGGCTCTGCTTCCTCCTCTGAGTATCCTCTCTGACCAGTCTTGTGGAGTTGGAGATGTCTATGGGACGTTGTGTTTGAAATGTACAATGACTGGTTCTCAATGCTAGCATCAACTAGAGTTCAGGAGAAAGACATGGCTGGATATATAGATCTGGAAGTCATTTGTGCAGATGCTAATCAAATCCTTTGTAACTGAGGAGATTCCTGTGATGCTAGTTTGCTATGAGTGACCATCAAAGGGGCTGATCCAAAATCGTCCCTGAGCATGCTCTGAAGGGAAGAGCCAGGCCCCTCCAATCTGTATCATCACCCACTTCCAGAGGTAGACTCCTCAAACTCCTCTATTCTGTATATTTATAAATGTATACACTATCTCCTTTAGATAAGTGGCCCAATGGAAAGAGTAGCAGACTGGGAGTAAAAAAAATCCCAGTGCTCATCTTGCCTCAGGCATTTTATTAACTGGATTATACCATATAAGTTACTTAACATCTTTTTTTTCCTTAGTTTCCTTATCTATAAAATGAGGACATCCCCTTTCACCCAATTTCATATTAAGTATGCACTGTTGGCATACAAGAGAGACCACTTTGGCAGTTGTATGTGGGATGAGTTATAGAGCAGAGAAACTGCAGACAGGGGAACTAGTCACAAGACCATTGGGACAAGTTATGAAGGCCTGAACTGAAGTATTGATTGCCTATCGGGGAGAACAGAAGGTGATTAAGGAGAGTTAGGACAAGTCAAATAAACAAGCATTTATTAGGAACCTTCCCTGTGTCAGGCCCTATTGTAAGAACTGGGCAAAGCAAAGGAAAACAAACAAACGAACGAACAATAAAACATACAAAAAAAAATCTGTCGCTGCTCTCAAGGAGCTCATACCCTAATGGAGGTAACATTCAAGCAATTATGTAAAAAAAGCTACGTGCAATGAGAAAATTAAATTAATTCTATATCATTCTTTATTGATCCTATTGCCATTAATTTTGTCCTACAACTGCCAAAGTCATGTTTTTTTGTCTCTAAAATTAAATCAGGCTGTAATAGGTTAAGTTTAGGAGCCAGTTGTTGTGCTAATCACTGTTCTATTTTTGCCTCGAGGAATTCAGCTATCCCTAGGGGATGCAGGTGGACACCAGGGAATCTGGTCCAGCATTTGTACACCACCAAGCTATTCTTCAAGGACCTTACAGATGAACTCAAACAATAAATTATTTTTAGTCACCAGAGGGAAGAAGTGGGTTGCTGCTATCCCCTTGTTCCCAAATTCCAACAAATCATATTGTCCCCCCTTGACTCAACTACATAACCAATCATGTTGTCCTCAACCCCATTATGTCCCCAACCCTATAGCCAATTGCATTATTTCTTCACCTACCCTGTTTTGTTCTTTGTCCTAACCTTATAAAAATGAACTAAGCCTTTATTATCTTGGATCTTTGACTGTACAGAGGTATCCATTGATCCATTCTATTGGCAGATAGCATCCCTCTTAATAAAACTATATCTTGCTCAGAAATAATATGCTCCAGTCTATATTTTGTTGAATTTCACTTGTCATAGGTTAGACAAAATCTAATGAATGTAATAGAGATAGAGTTGGCTTGACTTGGCAACTAATTTGATACAGTGAGCAATGGAGATTAAAAAGTTGACAATAACATTGATGTGATCTTGGCTGATGGAGAAGATGTGGTAACAACAGAAATTTAAATTGGGGGATAACGAAGAGGGATGGGTTTCTTGGGAGAAAATAATGAGTACCATTTTAAAGATGCATTGAGTATGAAATGACTAGAAGCCATTTAGGTGGAGATGCCCAGGAAGGCAATATTTGATGACAAATTTGAGCTCAAGAGAGAGCTGAGATGCACATATTTTAAAGTCATAAAATTCTACTCTCTTTGACAGTGAGATTTATTTTTGTGATATCATAAAATCACAAAATTTTGAGAGTTAGAAGGGATCTCAATATTTAACTAAGCCAACCCTCACATGAAAGATACCACAATTGGTTTCCTGTCTCTGTTTGAAGACTCAAGAGGGAGAAGGGGAAGAGAGGTGAACTACCTCTCCCTATAGACATTCCTACTTTTGGACAGTTCTAATTCTTAGGAACTCTTTCTTCCTATAAGTCTGAAAATTTGCTTTTGGGAGACTTCTACTCTCTGAAATCACAGAGAACAAGTATAATTCCTCTTTAATGTGACAGTCATTCAAATATTTGACATCTAGCCCCACTTGAGTTTTCTCTCCTCTAGGCTAAATAAGCTTTGCTCCTTTAACTTAAAGGAAACTGCAAGTGTATGCATTATAGCTAACGTTCAAAGCCTCTGGTAGACATATAGTTACACAAAGGGAGTAGATGCATTTTGAAAAGTCAAGAGAGAATAATTTTTGAAACTACCTTAAGTTGCCCAATTATCCTCTTCCTTCATTCTGCCTTATTCTGTCTCTTCCAATCCTATAGTTAGATTTCTCAAGGACAGGTCCAACTCCTGGGAGTGTGAACATTTCTGAGGAATAATGAATAAAGGATAATCCAAGA
>CM053772.1:248045998-248061653 GCA_028658325.1 Potorous gilbertii | reverse complement strand
TAAAGTTGAATTTTTTACATTCCTATGTGGAAAGATAATATCTGTTTCTCTTGAAAGTTTTCTCAATATCTAGGTAGTTGAAGGGGTAATACATACACACACACACATACATGTGTATGTGTGTGTGTGTGTGTGTGTGTGTGTGTGTGTGTGTATGTGGAGAGAGAGAGAGAGTCAGTGCACTGGGTGAGCTGGATAGGAAGGGATGAAATCTAAATAAATAAAATTAAGGGGTGAGAGGAATATATTGAGAGGAGAAATGGAGAAATGGAATGGGGGCAAAGTATCTCTCATAAAAGAGGCAAGAAAAAGCTTTTCCAATGGAGGGGAAAAGGGGAAGGTGAGATGGAAAAAGTGAAGCATACTCTCAACACATTTGGCTTAAAGAGGGAATAACATACACACTTAATCAGATATGAAAATCTATCTTACACTACCAGAAAACAAGGGAGAAAGAGGTAAGTGGGATGTGAGGGAGATGATAGAAGGGAGGACAAATGAGAGAAGTGGGTAATTAGAAGTAAACACTTTTGGGGAGGGATAAGGTCAAAAGAGAGAATAGAATAAATGGGGGGGGCAGGATAGGATGGAGGGAAATATAGGTAGTCTTTCACAACATGACTATTATGGAAGTTTTTATCAAAATTACACATAGATAGCCTATAATGAATTGCCTGCTTTCTTAGTGGGGATGGGTGGGAAGGGAGGAAGGGAAAGAAGTTGGAACTCAAAGTTTTGGAACAAATGTTGAGAATTGTTTTTGCATGTAACTGGGAAATAAGAAATACAGGTAATGGGGTATAAAAATCTATCTTGCCCTAAAAGAAAAAGAGAGAAGGTGAGGATAAGAGAAGGTGTGATAAAAGGAACGGTGGATTGAAGAAAGGGATAATCAGAATGCATTGTGTTTTTGGGTGGAGGAGAGGAGAGATGGGAAGAAAATTTGGAGCTCAAAATTTTGTGGAAATGAATGTTGAAAACTAAAAATAAACAAATTGGGGGGGGAATAAAAAATAAAATAAATAAAAAATAAAAATAATATTTTAAAATTAAAAAAATAAATATTCCTTGTTATTGGAAGCAATAAATGTAAGTACTATATTTTAAAATTAAAAAAATAAATATTCCTTGTTATTGGAAGCAACAAATGTAAGTACAATAAATGTAAGTACTTTGGGTTGGAAGCATACAGTGACTTGTTTTCTTAAGGAAAATCTCTAGATTCTTTCAACTATTGGTATGATTTCTATATGCAGAAGTTTGGGGTAGATTTTTTATTATTTCTTGCATTATGGTTATTTAGTTTTGTTTTGTTTTTTTACTTTGGAGGTCAATGTAGCCTCTATGCTTCTTATCCTTAAAATCTATGTGTTCTGCTTGTATAGAGGCAATCTATTAATTTAATATTTCTGCTTTTTTATTCTCTTTCAGATTATATTTCAATATAGTATAAGTTTATTCTCAGCCAACTGTTTTCTCGTTAGGGAGAGTGGCCAATAGAGGATTTTTTCTATTTTGCTAATTATGTGTCCTGTGCAGATTATAAATTAAATTCCTTTTACCTTCTCTCAAGATTCTGATTTCTTTCTTGAATCATTCTGTAATATCCCACTCTGATTCCCTGGTCACTTGGGTACTCACAAGGTTGTGTGTTTTATCAGGTGTTGGTTCAATTTCCTTTGTCTTTCCATCCATGGTTCAAGAGGTTTATAAACTGTATATTTTGGCAATAATGTTCCCTTATTATAATAATTGTATTCTCTGTTGAGCTATCTGCTTGCCAGATTTTAAATTTGATCCTTTTCCTTCTTACATCTTTGGTGCTTTTATCTTATGTTTTTCCCCTTATATTCCCTGTCACTTTCTGACTTCTCTTCGAAGGCGAATTTATTCCCAGTTTTGTACTGCATGGTTATTTCACTTTACCACTCTTGAGGAATTCACTTTTCACTGGGTAGCCTTATCTTGATTTTAATTCCTTTTCTCCTTCAGGCCTGAGAGAGAGACATGTGATGAGCCACCTCCCTGCCCTACTGACTTTTCTTTATTTCTCTGAGTCAGTATCTCTCATTAGGATCTAGGATATGAAGATTAGTGTGTTCTTGGAAAAATGAGGTTTTGTTAGCTAGGGGAACTCCCAAAAGAGAAGTATGGTATCCTATTCCATTTTTCACTACCCCACTCTACTCTGTGGTTGAATACAGTTAAAGGTTACTGCTTTCAGACATTAGATGATTTGGAAAAATCAGAGATGCAGTTCAGTGTTAGACACTATGGCAGCAGGGATATCTTTAAGTTCATCGCTTGTGTCTGCATGTGCATGGATGCCAGTGGAGGAGGGTTGCTGAATGAACAACTTAAGGTTTGGCATTGATATGGATTTTACTCTGTTGGATTTCTTGCTTTTTGATGTTATGAAAAAAGGTTTTTTCTACCATTGGCATCTAATTCCTTTTTGGACTCTTTTTTGAAAGTTAATAGAGAGAAAATGTCTAACCTTTAGTCTTATTTGGGTCATGTGACTTAGTCTCTACTTGTACTTCCAAGTAAATAAGCTGTTTGAAAACACATACTACTATTTTCTCATTTTCCTTTTTCTTCCTGTAATATTCTCTTGGAAACACTCCTTTATTTCCTTCCTCAAGTAGCTATTTTTTTCATGCTAAATCTTCTCTATCCCCCACAAATCCCTGAAAAAAATCATCCTACAAATTTGAAAAGGAGACAATAGAGTAGAAAGAAACAGATGAAAGAGAAGGGAAGAGGCTTTCTCACTCCACAATGATTCACATTGTTCATTCTATTGTACTTTTCCTTCCAATAACAACTTACATTTAAATAGTTTGTTTTTTTCATTTATTCACTTATTTAATATATATGTATTTAGAGGTAATTATATGGCAGGAATGGCATGATTTTCAGCCATCGGGATATAATAGAGGCCTAAAAAACAAAGCTAAACATAATTAAAAAAATACCTTCCTTCAAGGTATGTACATTTGATTGGGGGAAACACAGATACAAGGGAAATTATAGATAAAATTCAAAATATGTACAAAGTAACATATAAGGGTGGAGTATTATCCAATAGGAAAATAAAATAACTATCTTTTAGTAAGTATCGCATAAGTTAATTAGGAAGAGATTGTAGCATTTACTCCAGCAGCATGGGAGACAGTTTGCGTGAGTGCACGGAACCAAAAGAAGGGATATTCTGTAATGTTGACCAGACTGGAAGCAGTCTCTAATATGCAGGTGGCCAGAGTCAATTGAACAGAGAAGGCTAGAGACAAGAGAATCCAAACACAAACAGAAGATTTATTTTAGAATGAGGAAAATGATGCATGCAAATGGAAGATGCCCATCTTAAGAAGGAGGGCTTAACATGTTGGACTAAAGGCAGGTTTTATGTACTTTCTGGATGGGATGAGGACATAATGCGTTTTTGTTTTTGTTTTGTTACATCTTGAGTTACTGTTCCCATGGGTCCAGCATTGTCTTAAGTCTTGGGAGTCATGTCCACCCTGTGGGGCACAGAATCAGTTCTGGGACAGGACCAGAAGTGCAGTACCTGTCAGTGACAAGGAACAGGGATTGTATGTGATGGATGACACTGGGAAATAGGAGTAGATAAATCCCTCAGTGGGTACCCCGGTGCTAGTCCAAGCAATATACTTTGCCAGAAGGTAGTATTATGCCTTGTACAAATGATTTATTGTTATGCCAATCTCAGGACACAGCCTACTTGCCAAGTTTGGAGAGTAATACCTTGAGGGGACCCATCGGTGAATTGTGTCCCTGGTGTCATTGCTAACCATTGTTTAAAGTGGGGGATAGGGGGGACAGGAATGTCAGAGTAAGAAAATACCAAAAGAAACTTGAATCTGGGCCTTGGTAGCTGGGTACATAGCAAAAGGTAAGAGATTAAAAACAACTAGGACAGTAGATTCAGATTCTCAATAGGAATCTTGGCACCATTTCATCTGGATGTCAGTAGCTTCTGGATCCATCCACCCAAGAGCAAGGACTTCCTTCAGGTGATCCAGGATTAAACAATGCAATAAAGTTTGGTGTTTTTTTTCTGCAATTCCCATAATTACTTTAAGTTAGGTACCAATAAAATTACTTAGAGGGCTCACAGGAAACTAGTTCTGAGACAGGAGATTCACATGGCACCAAGGGAAGAAAAACAATTTCAACACTGACATCAAGTCCAATCTAACAGAAGCACAAGCTAACTGAACTCTCTTTTAGAATGCATGAGACCAACATTTGCTATCTCTAGTCTTACCTAAATCCTACACTTGATGTAGAGTTCCCTTGTAAATCTGCTTGCTTTTTCCTGTTTAACTCATTTATATTTTCTTCTGCCTTTCAAAATTATCAGACGTTTTTTAAAAATGGGAAAATATTTTCCACCTTATGTATCATTGTAAATACAATTTATATGTAAAATTAAATTAATTCTTAATTTAGAAAGCCTTAGAAATTATTACCAAAACTTACTTAAAGCCTGAATTTCCACAGTTGATAAATATTGGAAGCAAATCACATATGTATGCACACAGTTCTTAAAGAAAACAGCCTAATTCTATTGCTTTTCTCAAAGTTTTCTTTTCTATTTATTTACTATGTTGTCTAATCACTTCTCCTTTAGGATATGATCATTCCAGTTTTACAATCTGACATAAATATAGGTTAAAAACATAATATATTCATGCTTGGATCCAATTATAATAACTTAAAGATGTTCCACTATCAATCTATTACTTAATAGATTTAGTGTTGTACTTAAAAAACTTATTGATTAAAAAAAATTTGCTATAAAATAAAAAAGAGGGACATAATTATAACAGAGGGAAAACTCCCTTAGCTGTATTTGAAAAAAAAAATTCCCTTATCTCTGTCTTACTGAAGGTATGAGTCATATCTGAACACCAATCATGTTAGTCACAATATTAAAGTCAAGACTCAGGATTAACCAGGTGAGGAATTTTCCTTTTCAAGAAAGGAAATAGCAAAATGGAAAAAGAAAATCAGGCGGATCTCACCTAGGCTATGTCCTAGGTCATCCCCAAAACCTTTCCCAGGCACAAACATCTGCTTTAGCAGTCTTCAGACAGCTCCCCTTCCATTTTATACCGTTGACTTTGTTGCTATTCAGATAATTATTGCAGTTACCAAAGCTCAAAACAAGTTACAGTAAATTTACAATCCCAGGAATTTTTAAGTAGCAAAATTTCACTAACCACAATTTAGAATATCTTTCCTGATGTTTCTGTAACAGTTAGCATTTTAATAATACAATTCTTATAAAATGAAACTATCCATATTCTATGGCTTCAGATATAGAGAAAATGGGACAGGGATTGTATGTGATGGATGACACTGGGAAATAGGAGTAGATAAATCCCTCAGTGGGTACCCCATATTATTCTGAATATGTTGACAATATATCTTTAAACCACCATATCTAGTTGTATAATAGCCAAGATTTTCAAATGAAAATCTGCTATTATAATAAATATTACTTTAATTGTTAGTAGCGGTATTACCTTTTTATAATTATACATAACTCATTAAATATTTAAGTTTTCAAATTTTATCACATCCTTTTAAAAGCCCAATTCATGTGGAATAAAACCTAGATTTAAAAAAAATTGCTTTGTCTAACAGCATTTCTGTTTTACACTGTTCCTTCAAAATTCACAATTTAAACTTGTAAATGCAATGCAATTTAGAAATGCAATAATAACACATACAATAAACTTCAGATGACATCAATTGTATTTCAAAATTACTACATACAAAAACCATTTATCTTATTACCTTTGGCATTTTAATAACACTTTAAAGTTATAAGGTATGTAATAATTACATTAAATTAAAGAAATAATATGATGTAGTTCTTAACATATGCCAGTCACTATGTTAAGCACTTTATACTCATTATGTCATTTTGACCTCACAACAACAACCAGTGTTACCTGTCTCTTTACAAATCAGGAAACTGGGGCAAACGGAGATAAAATAACTTGTCTAAAATTACAGTTAATATATTTCTGCAAGTAGAAGAGAGAAGTATGGGCTTACTGAGGTCCCTGGCTGTCTGACTGACTCCCTAACCATGTACTACCATACTTGGTGCTGCCAGGGGCACTTAGACTCTCCCAGGCAGTAACTGGGCAGACCCTGTTCAGGGCCAGGCCTGCCTTAGAGACACTGATTGACTGGACTTTGGGGAGTGTGATAGAGGACATTGCCTAGGGACTGGGGTGGTGGGTGCTGGGACCTAATCATTGGTGTTAGTTCCTGGTAGTAGGGCAAAGCAAATGCTGGCCATGGAGCCTGCCTCCACCCTTCCCACACACATTCTACAGCTGCAGCATCTGCTGGGCCTCTGGCTACTTGAAGCTCCTAGGGTAAGGTGGGCAGGATTTCATAAAGAGGTGGGATGCAGCATGCCCAGGGGCATAGAACCACTGTGGTCACTACCAATATGGGACCCCTGCTGTGGCTGCTGCCCCCTTTCTACCAGGGAAGCAGAATTCGAGTTTTCTTACAACTCTCCAGCATTTTCTTTTCTTATTCTTATCTGAGATGAGAGGGATTAACAGAGGGACATGGGTTGTAATAGTCTTGTTAACAATCCCCACTACTGAGATACACCTGTGACTCCAGGAGAGTGGAATTTGGCAAGCTGAGTGGTTGGGATGGTGTAGGGATGGCTCCTCAATACTTTCTGGGGTTTTTATTTCCTTTTTCAAATTTACCCTAGGCTTTACTTCAAGAGACCATTCTTTCCTTTTGTAATGGTGAACAGAAAGATGTGGGGACAATATAGGATAAGGAGTAAAAACTCAAGGAAGGTTTGTCAAGAGACTGCTGTATCATTTACCTACTTTTTTTTTCAGGATAGGTTTTCTACCAAGTTCTGTACCTTCATTATTTTGGAACAATGAAACTATTAATCTGGCAATTATTTTTTAGAACTTTTATAAGATTTAATCCATATTTTTCCTTAAATTCTACAGAGTAGTACCTCAAAACATTTTGAGATGTTTCAAAAGGGGATGGATTCCTGAAATTATCCTAAAGTATTGAATTCTAAGTTCCTTAATGAGAAATTTCAAAACCTCTAGAATCTGCTAAGATGTTTTAAGCAGTTCTACAACTTTAATTATCTAACTTCATTTTGATAGCCTCAACTTGATCAGTGTTGGGACCACCATGGGGAAAAACATCTTACAGACTTCTCCTCTTTTATTATATCCTAGTCTCCCATGGAAAACCTAAGGTGAGAGTAGTAACGTTAATAAATCTTTCCTAAGGTTCTCTTTAACTATAGCCCTTAGAAGTTTTTCTGACTGGCTACATTTTAAATCTTTCAAGGTAATATAATCTACCTCACAGCACAAGCATGACACAGACTTTCTGCATTTCATAAAGACATAGATAAGACAGAAAAATATGGATAAAAAAAGAGGGCACAGTGCATAGCAAGACATACATTTAAAAGAGAAGAGTTTGAACTACAAGGCATGCAAAGAAAAAGAAAAAAAAAGTGTGCTTCACCAACAAGTGTTAAAATGTTAGTTACAACCAGTTCCATATGCACACAAAATCAAACATGTAAGCAGTTATTATGCAAATAAAATTTTACATGTGCAACAAATAGAAATTAAAATTTAAAAAAAGATGCATTCAAAAATTCACCAGTTTATATGCAGAAAAATAGGACTTATTGGAGTGATCTGGATCAAGAAAAGGTACCTTGGAACAATCCTCACAATTAACAGCCAAGTTCAATCAAGGGTGAACCAAAGGATTTGAATAGGAAAGAATGGTGAACTCACTAGATAATGGGGGTCACACTTCAGAAAAATAAATTTCCATTGGCACCTAATCCACTGGTACCAGATGATCCATTTGGCCCTGTTTCATGTCAAATTCCACTTCCAACACCAATTAATGTCTACTGGACTGGAACCAGCTTCTAACCTGCAGGTAGCCAGAGCCAAATGAACCGAACAGGATTGAGACAGGAGAGTAAGAACACAAACAGATGCTTTATTGACTTCAGAATGAGGGAAATGATGTATGCAAATGGAAGTGTCCCCCCTCCCTTAAGAAAGAGTCCCTAACATGCTGAACTAAAGGCAGGTCTTATATACATCCTAGACTGGATTGTGACACAATGTTTTTTAGGTCTTGAGTTACTGTTCCAATGGGACCATGGGAACAATATTGTCTTAAGTCTTGGGAGTCATATACATCCTGAGGGGCACAGAACCAGAGTTCTGTGACAGAAACAGAAATGTAGTACCTCTCAGTGATAAGGAACAAGGATTTAAGTATGTGATGGATGGCCCTGGGAAATAGGGGTAGACAAATTCCTCAGTGAACACCTGGTGCCAGTCTAAGCAATAAACTTGGGTAACACCATTTTGAGTGCAAAGTATTATTGTTATGTCAATTTCAGAACATTGCCTGCTTGCTGGGCTTTAGCTCTGGGAAACAGGACATTTCCAAAATATTTTGAAAATACAACAAAATAAGCCAGTTTGGTTGAAAAATAGTGTGAAAGATAAGAAATATATAAAAGGCCTGGAAAGTTAGATTAGATCTTTGAATGGACTCTAGGCTATAGTAGAATTTGTATTTGATTTAGATGCAAGAGAGAACTTCTAGTGCTTCTTGGGAAGCAGAAAAATTGATAAGGTTGTGTGAGGGGGAAGCATGAAACCCCTGTCACTCAAATTGACTGCTCAGAGGTGTCTCAAAGTAAAAACAGAAAATCTCCTTTATTCAGTTCTTTCAAGAAGCAGACGGTCCCTTCACCAGTAAAGCTGGAGGAGGGAGGTACCTTACAGAAGCAGAATGGCAATTTATATAGACCCGACTCAAAAATCCCCCTCCCACAGCTGACCATTACTCTCATTGACTGAGAAGCACGGTCTTACATTCTAGGAGTGAAATCTAAACAATCCCTTTTGAAACCAGGTTCAAATTTCCCTGTTCAAATTTCCCGCTCCCCACGTTATAAAGCTCATGAAAATACACATCATTAAATGCAAATTAGGCATTGAAAATATATGCAAATGAAGCATTGACGACTCATGCAAATTGAGCATTGAGAACTTATGCAAATCAAGTGGACCTGTGTGAGGATGGCAGACTACGTGCACATATGCAAATTAGGTATTGAAGAGTTAGTGAGTCATATCCAATCATTGATCCAAATGTAATACATAGCCTTATATGGAAATCACCTGACTCTGGAGGAATGGAAACCTGGGCCTAAAGTCTCTTCCACTCCAGGGAGAAGACTCCATATTCCTGAGAAGTTTTCACTAAATCTGTTCCCATTCAGGGTCAAATGTGCTTAAGAAATAAAAGTTTATACTTGTGAAAGTCTCTCAGTTTAACAGACAAATAGACAATCCAATGTATCAATTGATGAATGAATACATGATGCTGCAAGAAAAAAGAGAAATCAATTTCAATGAATTAGGTGGGGACCAACATATTACTCCACTTACTACAAGTTCAAAAAAGTTATGGCCCTTGAATAGTACCAGTCATAGTACAGTATAAACAAACAAAAAATTGGAGAGAATGAAAAAAACTTGGTTAGTTCAGTTAGAACTAGGGTGAGCTCTTTTAACCAAACAAGGGATAGAGATAGTTACAAAGAATAAAACAGATAATTTCAGTTACATGATATCAGACTACGTTACAAAAAGCAATGCAACCAGGATAGGAAGGGAAATTGTCAGCCGGGAGGAACAGTTATAAATAAAATACCTCTGGTAAGAGGTTTCTATCCAACACATATAATGAATGAAAACAAATATGCAAGACCCAAGTACATTTCCCAATAGATAAAATGTAAAAAGTCATGAATCAAATAGTACTCAAGAGAATCATAAGCTATTAACTATATACATGATTGTTCTAAAATATTAATAAAAAGAAATTCAAATCAGAACAGCTCTGAAATGTTTCATCATCCTCAATTAGCAAAGAAGACAAAAGATAGAAATAGTGAATGTTGGAAGGGCTGTAGTAAGTCACACCAATGCACTGTAAGTGTAGCAGTTCTTCAGTCTAAACACTCTAGAATTGTACTTTAAAAAAAGTTGCTAAATTTTCATAGACTTTCACCCAGAAATGTCACTGCAAGACATATATTCTATGGAGTTCAAAGACATAAAGAAAGATCTCATTTATACCAAAATAATCATTTTATGAAAATAAAGACTAGTAAACAATGTAGATGCCAATCTATTTGACAATTAGGGGAAGAATTCATTTTACTCAAGTCCTCTGAGTCCAAATCTAATGTTCCTTTCACTGTACTGTTGAATCCACTGGAAAAGGAAATTGCAGACCACTCCAGTTTCTTTCCAAGAAAACCCCATAGATAGCAGGGTCCACAGGGTCACAAAGAGTTGGACACAATTAACCAGTTTAACAGAAACAGCGAAAGCTAAATGACATGGACAAGTTATTTAAACTCTCATTTTCCTCATCTGTAAATTCGTCAAGTATTGAACAAGGGTGAAACGTTTATCTGTTCAGTCAGTCAAGGGTGAAACAACGACAAAAATGAAACAGTTCTTGGCTTCTAGGAACTTACATTCTTATACACATTTGTGTGTGTGTGTGTGTGTATAATTATGTTTAAAAATCAATAAAAATTTGAATTCTTATAAGATGTCTTCTACATTGAAGACTGTCAGGAACAAGAAAGGTTCAATGTAAAAATTTACTTGAGGTGAGTTTCAAAGGAAACTAGGGATTCTGTGCAGCAGGAACAAGGAGCAGGAGTGGGGAGATGGCCAATACAAGGCACAGGCAAGTCAACAAGCATTGTTTATTACGCATGAGGCATTGTACTAGGTGCTGGGAACATAAGTTACCCAGCAAGGGACATAATAGAGAAATTCAAGAGTCCAAAAAGGTATTAAGACATTTTCAGCCTATATGTGTCCTCCTTGAAGTTAAGATTCTGGGAGAAGACAGGTTATCGGAGTGAAAGGGAATAGATGGCATTTCTAACATGAGAAGTCCAAGGTAGGATAAAACTTTCAGGGTGATGAGGTTTCTGAAGAATGGAAGAGAAAGTCAAGAGATTTAGGAACAGAGATAAGAAAGGGAATGTAAGGAAGTAGGATAAGGAGAAGGTCAAATGTATCAGACTGAGGAGTAATATACAAGTCTGGAAAGATAGGTTATGATCAGTTTTCAAGGGACAAACAGAAGAGTTTGTGTCTGACCCTAAGTAATACAAAACCCAAAGAATCCGATCACACTTGGACTTGGGGAATATTATGAGGAACAAAGGTGTCAGACTCGTGGCAGCCATCAGTAGCTTTAAATCCCATTAAGTTTAAATTTAAAATCAGTAGCTTTAAAATTCCAAAGTGTTCTGGAACTAGATTAAAATAGCATAGGGAAGTGTTTGACAAAATACAAACACAACATAATAATTGCTAATCTGGGTTTTGCTAGGTCAACGTATACCTGTAGGGATCTGTTTCTATTTGAATTTTACAGGATAGATTGGGAAAGACAAGGAAAGAAAGCAAATGGGAAAACAATTGAAACAGAAAAAAACTGAAACTAGGAGAGTGGCTTGTTGAGGAGAGAGAATCCACAAAATCTGGCTGATGACTGATTTTGGCAGTCAATAAGAGTGAAGAGTTAAGCTTGATAAAGAGGTTGCAGTTTTAAGTGACTGAAAAGATGATGGTGTTATTGACACTAACTGAGAAGCTCAGAAGATGCGTAGGCTTGGGAGGAAAGATAATGAGTTCTCTTTTGGCCGTGTTAAGTTTATGATACCTATTAGATCACCATGTTGAAATTCCTAATTAGCATTTGGTGATTCAGGAAAGAGAGGTTAGGGTTGAATAGATAGATCTGAGAATCATTATCGCAGAGGGGATGATCAAAGCTCAGTGGGAACTGATGAGGTTACCAAGTTCAACGTTTATAAAGAGAAGAGAGTCCAGGACGAAAAAATAATCTTTCAAAGCTTCTTAATGGAGATAGTATCTACAGCATTGGAAGCAGAGGGTTGTTTTGACGATCAAATAAAAATTTCTGAAAAGCCATTTGCAGACTTTAAGGTGCTTTTGAAATATATCAGTTTCACTTTAAGGAAAATTTCTGTTGCTATGTGTTGGACACAGGTAAGTACTTAATCAGCGCTTCTCTTTTTTTCTCATTTATTCACTCAGCCATTCATACGCTGCAGTGAAATGTGCCTGCATGAAGAGCACTTTTTATTTCTATTATTGTTTCTGTCTTTTCAAAATGTCTTCAAACATTTTTCATTACATTCTTACAACAACCATGCATTGTACTCTGAACAAGTATTGTTGTTGCTCCCTTAAAGAGAGGGAAATTGAAACAGCTTTCTTCTTTGATTTTGCCAGGCTGTGCTTTGAATATCTATATTCAGCCTAATTTATAAGTTTGATAAAGAAACCCATCAAGGGCAGAGAACTATGGATCCTATTCCTAAGAGCTACTATGGGATAACAGTAGAGCTTCCTTAGACTAGGATCATCTCTTATTAGAGAATTGATTGGCTCTGAACCATATGACCCTTTACCATAAAAAAAAAACTTTCTAAAACTCATTACTAGCTTTTAGGAGAAATGTGGGATTGTGTGAAATTGCAAAATAGCTCCTAATGCAGTGGGATCTGCCTCCTACTGACTCATCAAACAATAAAAGTTACTCAAACAGTTGTTCTTTGCTCACATTCTCTTTCCAGATGATTATAAATTCTCTTTTTGTTAGTAAGAAATGAAAGGGCCTGTGGATTCCTGGAAAAAGCAAGCTTAGGAGTTAGATGGGAGAAGCTTCTTAGCCAAGATGGCTGCCTTTGTGTCCAGGTCTCCTGTACTCTAGCAAAACCCTGAAGTTCACACCAGATTGAATGAGGAAAAATCAGATAAGAAGTGTCTTTCCATCCCAGAACTGTAAAAAAGTTCAGACAATTACCTGCAGACAAAGGAAAGGAAACCAACAGAAATGTCACCCCCTGCCAGAGCACAAGAGCCCCAAAGGTAGGCAGAGATAGACTAGGGACAAGCCTAAAAGCCTCTTTATCTACTGGTCATAGGACCAGAAGGCTCCCCTGAGAAAATTCAAAAACAGCCAGAAAGAGGTCAAGGTCTTATAATTTCCTGAGAGAGATAAAGGATTGGACTAGTTTTTCGTTGTAGTACTCAAAACAGAACACCTCAGACTTAGGGAATATAAGGTCTTGAACTTCCTGCCCTGAGATGGCAGAAATCCAGGGAAATCAGGTCAAGAGCTTATCCTTCCCACCCCTCTGACTAAAATAATAGTAAAAGGTATAGAATGGTATAGAAAGGTATAGAATGGTATAGAATGGTATAGAAAAGGTATAGAATGGTTCTGAAACAAAGCCAGGAATTAAAATCTTAAAGTTAAGGAAATCAACTGAAGCATTAACATTACATATATATATATATATATATATATATATATATATATATATATATGTTATGATAGATATGTCTATATTTCCATACCTATATCATCTATCTGTCTACATAGATATAACATTTGATAGATATAGACATAGAGAGAGATGTAAATATAGATGATATACATGTAGATATAGCTATACATATGCAATGTATATCAATATATTAGTTTTAATATAAGATCCCTCAAAAGAATACCAAATGCAAGCATCAGTTCAAAGGGGAAAAATCTATAAGGGCTAAATCAATACCTAGAACAGACATTTTAAAAAATTAAATAAAATGTTTGGAAGAAAGAATTGGAAAGAGAACAAATAGCTTAGGAGAGAAATTTATATATCTCACCTAAGTAATGGACTCCCCCAAAATTACAATAGACCAAATAGAAATCAATCATTCTATGAGATAGCAAGAAATATTAGGGGGAAAATATTTTTAAAAGAAGTAAATATAAGATATCTGATATAAATAAAATAACAATCATGGAAAATATTTCAAGAAGAGATCATTTAAGATTTGTTAAACTCCCTAAAGCAATGATTAAAAAGTCCTTTTTACTGCTTCAGGAAATCATAAATGAAAATTGACCCTATCTGTTAAAACCAAAGGACAAAATAAATAAAGAAGTATCAAAAGAATGGAATTATTAATTCCAATAAGATCATATTCAATAACCAGAGCTTTCACACATAACCATAAATAGTTAAAACATCCAGAAAGAAGCAGTTCAGGTACCAAGAGACCATAATAAAGATTGCATAATTATATGGTTTTTAAAAAGTCTTGCATCGATAACTTTTACTATGAGAAATCTTGAATAGAGTCTTCCTCAAAGGCAAATTATATGCATTATTGCTGTCAATATCATTACCAAGATATGCGCTTGCAATCAAGATTAACTTACCCTCCCAGACTGATCATAAATTTACAGGGAAGAAAATGGATCTCTAATGAAATACATTTTCAGAATTTCTAATGAAAAAAACAGAGTTACATAAGAATTTTGATAAATTAGATGAGAAATAGAAAGACCTCATTGGTTTTTCATTTTTCTCACAATTCTACTTTCTCTCTCTCTCTCTCTCTCTCTCTCTCTCTCTCTCTCTCTCTCTCTCTCTCTCTCTCTCTCTTTTCCCCCTCTTAGATTCAGAAACTAAAAGATGATGTGTTTCAGGTATATATGATCTTACTTTACTAGATTAAAGAAAACTTAGGGGTCATCTATTCTGCTACTTTTTTTTTGTAATAGTGAGGAACTTGAAACAAAGAAAGAATATGTAATTTGCCCAAGGACATCCTTTTGTGATCTTGGATGAATCCCTTCACTTCTCTTGGATTCAGTTTCTTCATCTGTAAAAGTGAGGAGATTGAATCAGTAAATGATCAAAAATTATTCATAGAACATTTTCAAAAAGAGGGGGAAAAAGAAATTTGAGGTATAAACAAATATATGAACTAGAAAAATGCTCTAGGTCATTGCTAATTAGAGCAAAGCAAGTTAAACCATCTGGATTCCACTTCACACTCATCAGATTAGCAAAGGTGACAAAAACGAAAATTGACAATTGTTGGAGGAGCTGGAGGAACATAGGCACACTAATGAGCTGTTAGTGGAGCTGGAAATCACTGCAGTTATTCTGGGAAGCAATTTGAAACTATGTCAAAAAAAACATTAATCTGGACATATTCGACTCCAAAATACCACTACTAAGCCTATACTAAAGAGATTCAAAAGAAGAAGAAAAAGACTGACCAAAATGCACAAAAATATGCATGATAACTTTTTTCTGTAGTAACAAAGAACTTAAAGATAAAGAGGTGGTTATAAATTTGTGAACTGGTAAACAAATTATGGTATTTTAATTTAGTATAGTATTATTTTGCCCTAGAAGAATAGATGACCTCTGAAATCCTATATACATAAAAGGATATGCTTTGTTTTACGTTACACACTAAGGGGAACATAGAGACAAAAATATGAGTGCTCGAGAAGTCATATGATTAGCCCAACATCACCTTGTAGTAAGTAGTTGAGTCCTTAGTTGATTCCAGTTCCTGTGACTCTATGACCAGTATTTATTGCACTGCACCAGGAATTCCACTTACTTTTCATTTTATCCTAT